>CM031857.1:49683470-50001664 GCA_018697195.1 Certhia americana
GCCCAACAGCGCCCCTGCCGCAGGGGGCGCCCGGGGCGGCGGGGCGCGGCGGGCGGGCGCAGCGCGGGCTCCACCATGTCCTCGGACGGCCCTGCGAGAAGCTAGCCGATCGGCGGGGCGGCGGACGGCGGCGCAGCGGGCGGAGCGGCGGCACGGCGGCCCCGCGCACCGCTACCGGTGCCGGCGGATGGGGGGGCCGGCAAGGCCACTACCCCGACGGCTCGGCGCAGGGCGCCATGGCGGCTAGCAGCAGGCAGGGGCGGCAACATGGCGGCGGAGCGGCGGCGGGTTCGGCTCCACAACAACAGCGGCAGCGGCATCGATCCGCGCCCGGTCCGCCCCGTCGCCAGAGGCCGGGCCGCACCGCGTCTCGGCGCCGCCCGCGCCAACTGGCCCGCAGGGCGGGGAGGCGGCCCCGGCCGGGCAGCCCTCGGCTAACGGGGCATCGGCGCCCATAATAATCCCTCATTATAGCGGAGCGGGGGAGCGGCTCTTGGGACGGTGCCGGCGCCTCGGGCCGGCTCCCTGCGGCCCCGCCGGGTGCGACTGCGGTGGATGCGCGGCTCGGCCCGGCCGGGCAGGGAGGCGGCGGCGGCAGGTGCCGGTAACGGCGGGGGGTAAATGGCGAGCGAGAAGCCGGTATCGGGGCCGGACCCGCAGCCCGCGGGACTTATCTCCGTCGGGGCCGGCGGTGGAGGCGGAGGCGGCAGCAGCGTCGCGGTGATGGGGGAGCTGAGGGCGTCGGGCTCCGGGTCCGTGGTGCTCCCCGCGGGGATGATTAACCCGTCGGTGCCGATCCGCAATATCCGGATGAAATTCGCCGTCCTCATCGGACTCATCCAGGTTGGGGAGGTCAGCAACCGGGACATCGTGGAGACGGTGCTGAACCTGGTAAGCGGCCGGGTACCCCGCCCCGGTGACGCCCCGGCGGGCACCGGCCCGCGCAGCCCACCGCCTGCCGGGGCTGCCCCCGCGCCCCTCCGCCCCTCTGCCGCCCGACAGGGACCTGCATCCTCCCAGCCCCCGTGTCCCTCCTACACGTACGGCCCTTCTCCAGCCATCCTTCCTGCCCAAACTCCTCGTTAATCCCGCGACCTGCTCATCTCCTCGGCCGTCGTGCGTGTGACAGAAGCCCCCTCTGCGTTCCCTAAACTCCAGGCAGGACCCTACCTAGAACAAACAGGCTACTCTTCCCCTTCCCAGTGCCTCGTCCCGGCCGCCTCCTGCAGAAGTGTAGTGTGTGCAATTTACAATGTGAAAAATAAGGAAATTAAGTAATTTGCAATCTTGTGTTATGGACCCTGCCCTTTAACCTAGTAGCTTCCTCTTGGAAAAAAGAGTGGCATGATTGTAGTATTTGTTTTTAATTGAAAAACGTTAAAAAAACCCCAACCTGAGCTGGTATTTTTTCTTGGTGGCAGAAACATGTGAAGGGTTTAACCCTGTTAGATCAGAGGTAGTTGAGCATTTTATGTAGAGGAAGGGGGAGGAGGGAGATTTTTGCAAGGATTTAATACGCTTTAATATCTGTAATAAAGAGTTAGTTGTGTTGCAGTATTGTATTGAGTTGCCCGTGTCTTAATAACCTGCCCTGCTTTCCAAAACACATTCTTGTCTGCAAAGTAAGTGTTGTTGCTACTTTGGTCCAAGGTCTGTGCGTTGCAAAATACTGTTGTACAGAGGTAAATAGCTGAAACAAGGAGAAGATGCTAAAATGTAGCTCCTTAGTCAGCTGCTCACTTCATGGAGTGAAAGAGTTACTGCAGGACTGTATGACTTAATGTTTTTGCGCTACCTACACCAAAGCCTGAGGAACCTACAGAAGCCAAGCGAGTGCATCTAAAAATGAATCACTTTCAATTATGTGCAATTTGGTGCTGTTCCTGAATGCAAGATTTGCTGCAGCAAAGCTTTTGAAGCAGTTCAGTCAATGAAATACCCTCAAATTTTGCACATAGAATAGGATAGAAAAACGACTGCTTGAAACTGAATGGCAATTAATTGAAACTGCTTTTGTTTCAAATGAGTGTAATGTTTCTAACCTCCAATCATTTTATAAAAAAATCATGGTAAGAATATATTTTGTTTCAAACACTTTAAAAAAGATGTATTCTTCTGTCTGACAGTTATTTGCATTTGACCTAGCACAGACTGAATGGAAAAGCTGCAGCATGCAGGGAAGGACGTAATTTGGTCAGATCATTTTAATATTTATGGTTTATCTGAACACACAGGGTTAAAACTTATAGGTCTGTGAATATGTCAAAACAGTAATCTGGTAGATTTCCCATTCCTCTCTACAAGCTGTTTGACAGCTTGAAATGTGACTTGTAAATTTTATTTTTGTTCTTTGTACAAGTATGGTACAAGTCATCATAACTTTATTGGTTTATTACCCATTTCTTTAAACATAGGACTCAAAATAAGTTAATGATGTGCAGTTGTTTTGTTAACTGGCTTTGTATAGATCATGACAGATACAAAGATGTTTAATCTTTTTCTGATTTTCTTTCTTCTTTCAGTCTTTATGATATTTAAGCTCATTTTAATTCTGGCTGATAGTGCACCAGCAACTGGATTAACATTGCCTTGTCTTTGGTGGAGAGGTTAAGAGTATATTTTGCTATCTATGTAGAGGACATCCATTGCTTGCATATAAGATAGACCTACTACTCAGTTCCTGTTGCCGAAAACGATGTTTATATTTTAAAATAAACAGGAGTGTTTAACAGCTCTCTCAGCACTGGGAGACTTATATGAATGTGAAACTGCTTGTGAGTCTGCTGCAGCAGCATTGCATCCTGGATCAGTCATTACTTAACAGATGGACTCTAATATACAACAGTCAGTATTCCCAAAGCAGAGAGAGGCTGTATTGTATCTGTAATTTTTTTTTCTTCTCAGGGCAGTAAATGTTTCAAAATTATGTTTTTATATTTCAAACTTAATTTACTCATGTGTGAAACAAGCAGTGAATATGGCAGATAAAAGTAAAGTTGATGGCATATGCCTAAACTACTAAACATCATCTCATCCTGTATTAAGGATTTTAGTAGCAACTTGAAATAAAGTGCAGTTTTCTATTTTCAAAGCATTCTTCGGGGGTAGAGAGAACTATTTGATTTAGTAATTCTGTTGTTTTGTTTTGCTTTGCTTCAGTCTTTACCTGTACTACTCCTGATTGACTTTTGATGCAACTGTGATAATTAGTGAATAGTAATCTTGTTTTGATACATCAGTTGATATGTTAAGTCTTTGAGAGAAATATAATTTATACTATGCCATTTTGGGTTGCTATAAGCCATTTGGTAGTAGTTTTTTAGTGTAAGAATTCTGAATAGCTGAGATGTTTTATTATCAGAGAGAATCAGAAGTTAAAGATGTTAAGTTAAAGTTTAAATTTTCTTACCTGAGATTATTGCTGTCTTGTGTAAAGCTTAAATTAGTCTGTTTATTCTTCCTGCATCTGCATGGAAGCAGCAGTAAATGTCCGAGATAAAACTTTGTTCTGGTGTGCCCTTGTCATGGAGGTCGTCACTCTTCTTTCTTGTTAAGTTGTGCTTTTAGAGTTGGTTTCTCTTGAAGAGTTTTTACCTCTAAATGTTTGTTTTGGTAGCCGCACATCTAAGTACTACTATCTCTAGTACTGCATTTTGGACTTAACTCTTGTAGTACCTTCTGATGCTGATGGACATAGTGATTTATTATTTCTATAGGTTGAGGAAGTGTATTTTTTGTGGTGTTGAAAATCTTTCTGGTCCAATATCTTGTTGGATTTTCAGCTTTGCTAAATTTTAACAGTGGAGTTTCAGCTCAATATTTTGTTCTTGGGCATTCATCCGTTGTTTAAGAATGAGTTGTTTCTCTTGGTGCTTTTCTTAGTGTTTGCTCAGAACTTTGTAGAATATCTAGTATTGCTTGTGTTACTTTTCATTGTTTATCATTATAGTGAAAGTTATAATGAAGAGAGGGTTCAGCCTTTTATATGCCAATGCCTATGGAGGACTCAGCTATCCTTAGAATGATCTGGTAGTGTTAGTACTGTGAGGGTCAGAAGATCTTAAGAATCTATGAGCTGAAGGCTTTTTTAGAATGATTTTATAGAATATTGTATTCTTTTTACATTTCTGGAAGTAGGAGGGAATGTCTCATCACATGCATTCTTCTGTGCTGATGCTTATTTTGGTTTTGGTCCATGGGTTTAATGTGGATTCCCAGGCTCAGCCTGCTCTCTCTGAGATGTGTGTTCACTGACCCTTGTGTGCTGACCCTTGTGTACTGCAAAGCACCAAACTAGAAAGGATTTTCCTTAAAAACAGTATAATCCTCTAATTGCTCTAAGGGATTTCTCTTAGGGGATATTTTGACACCAGTTCTGTGCTTCTGTTGATGAGAATGCCTTTCCCCTTTGAACAGCTCTCTTAGTTTTCTTAGGGTGCTCTCAAGGATATTATTGCATGGTAGATGTGCTTGTTGCTGTTAGACTGATGTTTAGAATAAAATTCTACACCATGTGCACCAGAAAATGTGATAATAAAGTGGAAGTGGGTCAGTCTGTCTACCTGTATTCTTCTACTTTGTCTGCTTTTATTTTTCTTATTTCCTACTGCAGAGTTTCCACATACGGCATTAATTAGTTTTCTTTAATATACCTCGACTCGTCTTTCTTTCCATAATTTTACTGACTTGCTTTCTCAATTCTCTGCTTTTCCAGTATTTTAGCAGTCTTGGGCATTTTTTCTTCAGTGTATATTTTGAACTGACTCTTGTTTGGCCATCTTTGATCAAACACAACTATGTGAGTTGCATTGCTTCTTTTTTTTTCCTAGCATTTGTAATTTTGGGTTTTGTAGTGCTGATTCTATGGCAGTGCATAATAAGCAAGGTGAACAGGAAGCTGAATGATACTAAAAAGTTGTGACTGGTGCTGAAACATGCTGCTCATTTTGCCTGTGCATCTTGAACAGATGATGTGATGCAGATTAGAACAGATTTCAATCTGATACAGGTGTAGCTGACCAGGGTTCTCCTTGTGCAATCTGGAAAGCTTTTATATATGTTTTGTCAGGCTAGAGAGTGCTTGTAAGAAGTAGGTCAAACACCAGGCTTAGTTCAAAAAGTCTTTTTCTGTTCTTGTTGACTGCAGCCCACGCTTCTGCCTAGCTCTTCTCGTTTTCTTGGCTGTTCCATCCTACTTCAGTGTTAGTCACCCATCACAAGAGGTAAGCCATTTTTTAGTGCTCTGTCACATTGTGTACTCGTAGGAGTGGCATTTGCAGTTTCAGAGCAAATGGGTTGAATTATTTGAGAAATTCTTCTCTTCCTGCAGGCTTTCTGTAGTAGTGGTCATAAGGAAAGATGTAAAGGGAGGCCTGTGTAAGAAAGATGTTTTTTGGTCTTTGCTTTTTTTTTTTTTTTTTTTTTCCCCTTTGGAACTTCTTTTCTTCAGAGATTGGTTGAGGGTTTTCTTAAGCTATAGTTGGCTTTGGTATTTGAGTGCTTTGAATCCATTTATAGTTTTGGTTGCTGCACTGTCCCATGGCACAGTTCTACTTTTATGTGGAAAGGGAGAAACACTTTTATTCATTGGACACTGTTATAGTCTGAGAAAGTGTGGGTTTCCTCAGCTGTGGCTGCTGTCATATGACTTCTGTTTTTCTTGTGGAATCTGCTTTGCAGGCTTAAGAATCTTATTCCATTTTCTTGGTGAAAGCTTTTCTCGTTTTGAATATAATTCTCTGCTGATAGATGGTACTAACCAAAAAGTGAAGTTTGGGGAAAATTTGAAGATGGGATTTTTTGGTGTTTTTTTTGGTTTTTTGGGGTTTTTTTTTTTTTGCTTTTGGTGTGTTTTGGTTTTGGTGATACTTAACGGACTGTGGCAGTCCTTGTCTGAGTTATTGTCTGTCCCAATGGCCTTTTTGTATCCTGCTCATCTATCCAAATAATCTGTGTTTGGACATTGCTGTACAAGCTGCCAGAGCTGTAGAGTATGTAATGTGAGCGTTTGTCATAACATTCCATAGGCAGCTACTTTAGACTAGTGTAGCCCTTGTCATTATTTAATGCTTCTGAGGAAAACTTGGTTTTGGTTACAGAAAATCTTTGAATGTCTGAATGTTCATTTAATTATGTTAGTATAACTGATTTTTTTGGTGTCTTTTTTTATCTAAACTTTGACAGTAGGTGTTTATGGCTGAAAAGTTTTTTCAATCCTTGTATCAGTCATAAAACACTAATGGTATCTCAGCGGGTGGCTTGGAATCTGCTGTGGTTCTTGTATGATAGGTTGATACATTTCTATAGGTGATAACTTTTAAAAATCTGTCATGTTGGCATGTAACTGAGTGTTCCTTAATGCTTAGCTCTGAATAGCTATTTTCTTCTTAGCTTTATATCTTGGTTTTACTTCTCACTTGTCTTTACAGGATTCAGTTCATGGATTATAAGGGAGGTGAATACCTAGAGGCTTTTTTATTTTTGTCACACTGAAATAATAGCGTTGTGAGACTGGTATTGAAAAAACACCTGCAATCCTTAGCCTTTCCCCCTTCTTCCTCCCGAGACCCTACCTGTGTTTTATCCCTTTGCATCAAGCGGAGGGTTAGCACCTTTCTCTATCAGGATCCTATTTTTATGAAATTGTGACCTGATTCCCCATTTAAGGCATGTGTTTTACAAGACTAAGCATTTAGCTCTGTATTCGGTTATAGACTAATCTTTCTCTCTGCCCTTCATATTTTCCCCTGTCCCTTCTTTCAGATGAGCACTCAAAGTGGTAGGAGTTGGGGGCATGGCTCATAACACTGGTGAGGCTGAGGGCTAAGAGGCTGTGGTGCAGTTTTTTCTTTCACGTTGATGCTTTTCAGTGGGATAATCATACACCTCAAATATATGAAGCACTTTCTATATTACATCTTTAAAAAAAAAAAAAAACAAAAAACAAAAAAACCCACCCTAACACCCAAAACCTGCATAATCATCTGTGAATCTCTGCCAATGTGTTTGTTCCCCTTTTGCATGTAATTTAGGCAGAATGGAATGAAATCTGTGATTGGGTTAGAACCAAAACTGAATCTTTTCTGATAAATGCTGTGCACAACATAAACAGAATGTAAACTTAATAAGCTATCTAAGCTATTTCAAAATAACCTCTTAGTCTTACCTGTTCATCCTTTGGTTCTGCACCTTTTTCATTTTGTATTTTGGCCTGTCCCAAGAAATCTGTTTCAGATTAATTTGTGTTGTTCCATTAGTGTACAGTGTTTTATTGTACTTTACATAAAACAGAATCAGCTACTTCATTATATATTCAATGTGCCTGGTAGCCAGAGGGTCACTGTAGTAGTGTGTGTTTCTGCTGATGATGTTCCGTTTATTTTTTAGTGAAATTTGATCATTCATTACTATTTGTTTTTATGGAAACACGCCATTGTTGAGCTTTTCTAATTCTTGCATTGACAGGCCCTTTAAGCTTTTTTTAAGTTTGAATCAAATTTAGAACTTGCTTTTATAATCAGAGGCAGCAGATCTCTTGAAACATCAGTTTTGAATTTGATGACCTACCTACCACATCTGTCTTGCAAGAGTTTGGTGTAAGTGTCCTACAATGATACAGTATCTGATACATGATCATCAGCATAAAGATAATGAAAAACTAAAAAATATTTTATTTGTGGAGAGTCACATATTTCTTCCTTAATGATAGAAACATCCACTTCAACTATAGGATTAATATGGATTTCAGCTATTTGAACTATAATTTCATAACTTCCAGTTTAAGAAGATTGTTAATGACATTAATACCTAAGAGGAAGATTATCTGTTATTTCCAGTAGAGAAGCACCTTGACTTCAGATCAACCTACTGCTAAAATTGCATTCCACTAATTTAGACAGTTTAGCATTTTTTCGTACTTCTGACATAGATAAAAAAAAATAACCTTTGGTAAATAAGTGAGTCTGAGTAGTTTTGGTGTTGCTGAGGTTTACACCAGCAGTATCAAGTCATCTATTTTAATGCAACCCTATAATATGATTACCCTGCTTTGCTTTAAAATTGGGTTGCATCACTGAAATTGTTCCAACATGACAGTTCACTGAAAGCTTGTATAAATGTGAGTACTGCTAATGCTGTTCAACAGCTTACAAATGCTTGGCATCTGTCTTTACAAAATGATGTTTCTTTCACTGCCCTTTTGTTTAACAGCTGAAAGCCTTCCTTAACTATGCGGAATAAGTATTAAGTTTTGGAATTAGCTGGAAGTGAGATACGGAAAAATACTCACAAGTGATATTGTTATTCATATCATGCTTTTTGTTACCTCATGGCTTTTGTAGTACTGGGACAGTGTACACAGAGGGATGGAAATAATCATTCTTTGAGCAGATTCTTCTAAACCAATGAGGCATTGTAATCAGTTTTATGTGATCTCACTTCTTTTTTTGCTTTATAAGTCTTCATATTCTGTGACAGATACTAATTACAAAAAGTTTTCTAACTTCTATTGAATTTTGATTGCCTGCTTTAAGAGCCACTGTAGCAGGTTGGGTTTTTCTTAAATTTTGTTTCGTGAAAAGAAAGTAGTTTGAATATAAACAAAAATATGAATTTGAGAACCTGTCCTTTCATTGAGAAAGGATCCCATACAAACCTGTTGCAGCAGACTTCTACTAAAGATTCCTACTACAGAGTTATAGAAAACAATAAAATATGCTTTCAATAAATGTAGAATAGTAGTCAAGAAGTACATGTTCAAGCTAGTAATAAACCAACTGAAGCCAAGCTGTTTTGTATTGTTCATGCCTGACCAGTCAGAGTTTACCCTTAGTCTTCAACAATATTTAGTGTAGCTCACTGCATTAGAAAAAAAATAAAATAAAAAAAAGTACTATGTCAGCTCCAGTAGCGTATCATCTTCATAACGGGAGCAAACATCAACTAGTAGATGTGAAAATGCAGGGAGAATGAGCTTCCTGAGAGTCTGGAGAATGGACTTGGGGATTCAGCATCTTTGCAAAAGGACATTAACTGCATCTGTTTAAATGGCAGGAATTGGAAAGGTGAGAGAATGCGTAAAGAGTTTTTGCTTGAAAAAGCCTATCTATAGGGAGAAAAATCAGCCTTAATCCCTCTTCAAATCATAGTTTTTAAGTCAATAATGAAACTTAGTGAGGGGTCTCTGGAAGCTGCATTTTTTGATATGTTAAGTTATGGAATAAGGAAGAAGGGAAAGAACCTTACTAAGTGCTGTGTTACACTTTCAATGCTGGTGGCTTTTGCCATTTTCTTGAGAGTTTGAGAGCTCTAATAAAAGCTCAGCATCCCATCTTTTCCTTCTGTTGTTCCAGTGAAATAAATTACCTGTTTTCTTAAATGGCAAGGTATGTGCAGTATTTATGAGTCATATCATGACTGATGGCTTCTTGGCTGTTAATATGCATCAACTGAATAGCTGAAACTTCCGGGAATGTTGGTGTAAGGCTGCGTTGGATTGAATAAGGTGTTCCAAGCAATATGCTCAGAAGATGGGATTCTTCAGTTCTGATTCTTCTGATGGGATCATTCTTATGTTTCCCCTCAAGGGACTTGTGGAGCCCTTGTCCCATATTTTAATCTCTGGGGTTTTGAAAATCTTTGCTGCTGCTTCTGTGTCTTCAGCTATGGCATACATACCTTCAGAGAACCTACAGAAGTCTGTCTTTTGTTTGTTTTATTTTGCATGGCTTATTAAGTGATTTGAAAGACTTTCTTATCCACTGTGTTTCTTACAGAAACGTTGCAGTCTCCATTGCGTCTTTTGATACCTTAGAGAGCACTTTGTGAATGCAGAAATGGACTTACAAGAAGACCTTGTTAGAGTTGAGTCTACTGCCCAAGGGTGAAGTGAATTGATTCAATCTGAAAAGAAACTATCATGCTATCCTGGGCTCATACACACCACTGAGAAGGGTCTGGCTCCCTTGTGTCTACTCTCTGCCCACCCTACCCCCCCCTACAAATACACATTTACAAGATCTCTTCAAACCTTCTCTTAAGGCTAAATAATCCCAGCTCTCTTCAGCCTTTCTTTGTATGTCAGATGTTCCAATTCCTTAATCATTCACACATTTAGATCTTTATTCTCCTTGTGCAGATAAGAAAAAGTGGGAGGTGGAGTCTGGGAAGCTTTTTAATTATAGCAGTCCTCTTCCTCATCTCACAGTATGAGCTGCAGTATCTACCACAAATAATCCAATGTAGCAATGCCTCACTCAGCAAAGGAGAATTTGCACCACATGCAGCCAAGAAAGAAAACAGACACTGGTGAACCACAGCAGTGAGCATTTGCTTTTCATCCGTTGCGCTTGCTTGTCAATAGATAGTCTTGGATGAAACACAAACCCAAGTCTGTCTGTTAGTTCTGCAAATCACAGTTATGGTTGTACGTAAGCTTATTTCTTGGATTTCAGAAATATAAAATGTTGCTACATTTAATATTTTGCTGAAGAAGTGCAAAGTTAATTGCATAATACTGAGTTAATGAAACTTTGTGGCTTTTTACATATACTATAAATACTACCTTACTCAACAAATTAGGATGAAATGAAATTAAACTAGAAGAGCTGTTAGCATAGTTTTCAAAGCTATAGGTGCTTGATGTTAGAAGGAAAAATAAAAATACAAAATTCAGTATAGAGCCAAGGCTGTTGAAATTCTACATTTGGTTTGTCAAAAATAATAGATGCATGACTTTATATATAGTCTAAGATTTATATATTAAAGATTCAATAGCACTTCATGTGCATATAACTGTATGCAACTTAGAAACTGTAATATATGAAACAAAGATAATTGTGTAACAAAATTTTTATAGTTCCTGTTCCATGAACAGAAAAGCATTTATTCAAAGTAACTTAAAATGTACAGTAATAAGCACATTGTTCTAGTTACAATGTGTAGGCTTAGTCACTGAGAGGTAGTCAGTCTTGCATAGTTGATAGAGTACAGTATTTGACATTTTAAACAAAATGCTCACTGCATAGGAGCTGATGCAGTCTTTAAAATGGATCAGTGAAGTTGATAATTGCAGGTATTTTCGAAAACCCAGAAGCAGGTTATTCCCAGTGCTCACAATTGTGATGATTTCGCTTATT
Source organism: Certhia americana (assembly GCA_018697195.1). NCBI lineage: Eukaryota > Metazoa > Chordata > Aves > Passeriformes > Certhiidae > Certhia > Certhia americana. Next base: position 49,694,606 of record CM031857.1, read on the forward strand.
ATTAGTATAAGGGATTTTTATACTTTCAAGGCCAGATTGGATAGGGCTTTGAGCAACTTGGTCAACTGGAAGATGTCTCTGCCCATGGTAGGAGGATTTGATTAAGGTGATCTTCAAGGTCTCTACAAACCCAAATTGTTCAGTGGTTCTGTGATGATTCTATAATCAGGGAGAATGAACTGTAGTAGAGTAGTTTGTGTTTGTTTGCATTTTTTTTTCCTTAATAAAATGGGATTAAATTCTATTTAAGAACAAATTTGGATCTGCTCACTTAGTTGCATGTCCTGTCTCAGTTAAAAAAATAGTTTTCAAGTCTGTAATCCATTTTCACTTGGAGTTATACTTTAAACGTTCCTTTTTCAGAAACTCAGCAGCTCATACTAATGCAAATACGTTTATAATGTATTAAGAGCCTTTAGTGCACCTAAGCACAGTCAAGAAGGATGGGAAAGGGGGAAGCAGAAGTTTCAGCTGAGTGAGACTGATAACTTTTAGGCTGTTGAAGCTGATATTTTTCCAGCTGAGTCTTAAAAAATAAAAACAAAAACCCCAGAAATGTATCAAAATTGCACAAAGTGTTAGTTGTTTAGATGAAGTTTAGCTATTGAGAAACGGTACTGTTAAAAGGAAGCTTTACATTAAAAATGAAAAACCTAACAGCACGATGGGAAAATCCCAAGTACAACAGGTTATCTTCTTTCAGTGATGCAGTGGCCGCCTGGATTTACAGAGACCTTGAAATGACTTGTTACATGATGTTTTATTAATTTTTGAGGTGTCTGAGGGAATTATCACCATCTGTTAATACCCGAGTCTAAGCCAGCATGTGGGTTTCAAAGTGCTTTGTGTTGAAATTTTTTTAAGTAAGAAATTCTTCTCTTAAAACCAAATGAAGTTAAGAGCTTTCAGAGTGTAAATAGAACATACCTTTTATAGCCCAGATTTAAGCTCTTGGATCATTTGTCACAGCTTTGGTTTGTGGTCCTAGCCTGTCCTCTGAAGTTAGGATGGCTGCAAGTATTTTTAACGGAGTTTTCCTTACGCAGGATTAAGGACATAACTCTTTTCAATTTGCTTTAAGTTAGCAGAGCTCTGTTTTAGCCAGAAGTTGCTGCACTCTGAAAAGAAAGCAGCACATATATTGTATTTTATTCTGGCCAAGATCAATCCTAAATGTGTCTTGTGCCAAAAATCTGGTATTATCCAGAAGTGCAGAAGAAACAGTAAAAGTCTTGAAGTGTCATTGCAATCTAAATCCTTTCTGGAGGTCAGAGAAATCTTGGGAACTCCTTGTTTAAATTATTACTTCAAAATTCCTTTCTCATATGCTCCTCATGGAGTTATAGAGATTTTAGGCCTTCCTTAGTAAGAAGGCAATGAAGCAACCTGAACATTTTTGAGAATGAGCATTGGGTTGTTTTTCTTTAAGCAGTACATCTGAAATGGCCATGTATGTTTGTTGCATTAGTTTTTGAAAAATCACAGGTTTAAAAATTCTCTTATGTACACATGTAGAGCATGAATGGTTGAGGAGACCACTATAAGCAGGACGTGGCACAGCTGCAGCTGACAGTACAGCCAACATGAATTTTGGTTTTAAATTCCTTTAAGAAATCCTGAAGATTGCCTGGGAAATAGGGAGATTTGTGGTCTAAAAGCAGTCCTAACTTAAGAAATACTCTTTGGCATTTCTATTTATTTAGAAAATGGAAATCCAACTAAATAGTCTATACTTCGTGTAGCAAAATGAGATCTTTAAAACACTATAATGAAAGGCTACTTGAGCATTATTAAAAATTAATACAGCCAAGAGAGTTATTGAGAAAAGTGGCATTTAGCAGTAATTGTTAATACATTTTGGTACTGCTACATTGAAAGTAGCTTCCAGCTTCATAGTTTGTGTTGTGTTTTCCTTGTAATATTTTTCATTATTTATCAATGGTCTTTTCCTTCTTGTATATTTTTAAGTTATGAATAACCATTCTAGGTCAATAGGTTTGTACTGTGACTGAAAACAAAGATTTGCCTGAAGTCTTTTCTGTATAAGCATCAAAATAAGCTGCAGAAGAAAAATACTTTAAGTAATAAAACTGATCTTAGGGGAGTAGAATGTCATCTAAAAAACTGTATTATGATGCTTCATGGGGATAATGTCTGGGATAATGCTGTTTTTGAAGGTGTGGGGTTTGGGGATTGAAGTGGAATCCTGGCCTCAGAGGATGTAGTGGGTTTATGTGTCCAGTCTTTGGTAGTGGGGTGGCTACAAGGATGGTTTCTGTGAGAACCTGCCAGAAGCTTCTTCTGTGTCTGAGAGAGCATGAGACAGACCCATCAGCAATGGTGGCAGTCACAGTGGGCAACAGATGGAAGAAGTTACTTTGAGGAATGCTTGCAGCTGGAGAGGGGAGTGAGAATATGTGAGGGAGACAGCCCTGTACACAGCAAGGTCAGTGAGCGAAGAGAGGAAGGAGGTGCTCCAGTTGATGGAGTAGAGATTCCCCTGCAGCCTGTGCTGCAGACCATGGTGTGACAGCTGTTCCTCTGCAGCCCGTGGAGATCTGTGAGGGAGCAGAGATCCCCCCTGCAGCCTGTGGGGACCTGGAAGCAGAGGGATGCCCAAAGGCAGGAGTGGCCCCATGGGGAGCCTGGCCCCATGGAGAGCCTGTGCTGGAGCAGGTTTTCTGGCAGAACTTGTGACCTCGTGGAGGACCCATGACAGAGCAGTGTATTCCTGAAGGACTGCACCCTATGGAAGGGACCCATACTGGAGAAGTTTGTGTAAAAACTGTAGCTTGGTGGAAGGGACCCATGCTGGAGAAGATCACGGAGGAATTTGTCCCGTGGGAGAGGCACTATGCTGGAGCATGGGAGGAGAATGAAGAGAAAGAAGTGATGCAGACAATGTGAAACGGACAAATGACAGCCCCTACTCCTTGACCCTCTTCATCATTTGGGGGAAGGATGGAGAGAATTCAGGAGTGAAGTTGAGCTTAGAAAAAAGGGACAGGGATGGAGGAATAGTGTTTTAAGGTTTGATTTTATTTATAATTGTTTTACTCTTGATTTTTAATAAACTTGTTTCCTCAAGTCATGCCTGTTTTTCCTATGATAGTAATTGCTGAGTGATCTCTCCTCTTGCTCTTATCTTGACCCATGAGCCTTTTGCTATATTTTTCTCCTGCTGTCCAGCCAAGGAGGGCAGTGGTAGAGTGGCTTGGTGTCCACCAAGTGTAAGGAGTTACAGTAAACCTGTAGCTTAAAGACTTTGATTTGTAGCTGTAAACAGAATTAGGGTTCTAGTAGGGATTAATTGTTACACACTACTATTAATTTGCTTGTATTTCAACAAACAGCTGCTTTTCAGCTTTTGAAATGTGGACTTTCCTAATTGCATTTCCAATGAATGGTGAGGTATAATTAAAAAAAGGTGATTGATACTTTTTAGTGATGAATAAGGCTTCAGTATGCCTAGTGGCTGTCCTAGGTGCATTGCTATTTGTGATACCCCAGTAGAACCTGACTAGTTATGAGAACTGGCAGTGGCATGTGGCTCTTTAGCAACTCCACTGCTACCCCTGGAAAGTCTTGTCTGACAGAGATGAATCAGCTTGTTCTCTTATGCAGATTGCTGAATGTCTCTCTTCATACATGTGAAGCTATTATATGACTTCTTGGAGGACAGTGATACCAGTAAACAGTTTGTATTAATTTTTCTTTGTCACTAATGCCACATTCCACTCCATGTGATATGGATGAAAGTGCTTACATTTGATGCTTCTTAGCTTTTATTTACACATCTTGGCATTATTTCCTACTAACTAGCACCCCTTGTATGATGCACTGGCTGGAAACGCAAGCCCAGCTTTTACACAGAGGGCTTAGAACTTGCTTCTTGTAGGTTTTGTATCCTGTAGCTACACTGTGTGATTAAAGCCCCTAGCTGAACAGAAAGAAGACCATATCTGTTCTCATTGTGAGAAATTCATAGTGGGTGATGTGTTTTACCCTGACTTGTAATATTACAATTAAGTGTGTTAAAGAGGAAATTAAATGTTTTCTTTATCAGACAGCTACTACTATTTAAAACTGTCTTATATAGCAGAAAACTGTCATTTATTTGTTATGATGGTAGACTGGTAAGTTACAATTTAAATTTAATAAACAAATGGATGGGAATTTTTTAAATTTGTCAATTCTGGATATGTTCAAAATGCACCCAACTAACTTAAAGTTAAGCATCACACTGCCATAGCACAGTTACAGGGGGATTTCTATTTTAAAAAGGAAGGCTGGAATATTTTTATTTTTTCATGGGAAAAAAGATCAGGGTCATGTTTGAATGCTTTCCTTCTTATCACTGTCAAATACTATTTTCTGTTTTGGTGGACTGCCAGAGTCTAGTATATATGTGTGTGTTCTACCCGGAAACATTTGATTGTCTTTATCTATAGTTATGTCTATATCTAGTAGTTATGCCATGTCTGCTTAGGTAAGATTTTCTTTGTTTAGATGAGATTAACACTTTCTAATTTTGTGTACTTTTAAAATTGCAGAGCCATTCCTTTTTCCTTGTATAGGACCAGTTAAGACTTTCACAGATGTCTGGCACATTTAATTGCAAACTACCATTGACCTGCACATACACTGTTTAATTGTATCATATTTTCTATTTTTAAAATTCATGTAAAAAATGAAAGAAAATTGAATGCCTAGTGAGCATGAGTAAATTATAAATGTATATATAAGTATTTGGAGGCACTTTTATGGTATGAATAAAGTATTAATGTAGATGTTATTACCCAGTTGTGAATCACAGGATTCTGAAGTCTTGAAAGATAAACTAAGAGCATTGGTTAAAAATATTTTTAGAAAAAGCCTTGGATCAATTACAGAATGCAAAATCATGCCTCACCAAACAATTTAAAATGGAATTTTATTACCACCTCTTATTACTGGTGGTCAAAGCATGAGGAAGCATGTATTCAGCCATAGGCTCTGGGGGAGGGCACGATGGGACACATGATCTAATTTAATATCTTCCAAAATCAGGGGGTTTCTTTTGTTTTTTTGTTCACATACTTAAAAAGATTTGGATTTACTCTCAAGAATGGGAAGAATGTGAAGAGGTTGCTTGTTTTTAAAAAATGTGGCAGTATTGGATCTCTTTTTCTCAAGGAGTGGTTCTTCTTGGCTGTGTTGGTGACACACTACTTACAGGTGAAGAAAATTTGCTCCTTTGAGAGGAAGGGGCTCTACAGAACTGTTTACACTCAAACAGTAACAAAAAAAGTTAACTATCTGATTATATTTTATCTAAATAAGATAAAACTAGATAAAAAAGGGGACGTATCTGTTTAGTGAGGCACTGTTACTTGTTCTAGGCATTTACTGGCCAGTGATTTCTTTATCATTGTTCACCTAGTTGGACTTTACTTTCTTTAGAATAGAAATTTGAAATAATTCACTTTTTAAGTCGCATCGCATCTTCACTGTTTAAGTAAGATAGCATTTTTAAAATCTCCTTTTGATTTTCAATAGTAATAGCCAGTATAATATTATCATAAGTATTTCAACCAGTGGTTTATGGCTTTGCTTTCAAATTAAGTAAAAATTGAATTGTCATGAAAAACAAGTATCAAAGATGCATTTCAATGACTCTTTGGAATATGGGGTAGATATTACTAGCAAAGGAAACAGAAACTAAGTCTCTGATGGAAGTTTTCAGTCCTTTTTTTTTTCCTTTGTAGGCCGTTCAAGTTAGTTTCTATAGCTGCACTATTACAGTTTATCAGTAGTTAAAATTATTTTTTTCTCAAAATGGTAATTTTCAATAATTCTTCAAAGTCAGTATCATTGCTTATTGAATGAAAGGATGGCTGCTATAGTCTTTTATCCTGAGTAAACATTACATTTTTCTGTACTTAAATTTTCATGAGCATCAAAGCTGTATCTGTTCTAACAGAATTTTGGGATAATTAATTGTTTGGTTGTACTTTTTTCTTAATGGATTTCAAATGAAAAGTTGCAAATATTTCTAGCTCTCCATCCCTTAAAATAAAAACCATACTTTTGCAATATCTTGGAGATATTAGAAACATTAAGTGTTTATTCTAACTGGACTATTTCAACAAAATATTCTTTTATTAAAATCTTTGATGTGCCCACACTAATTGTACTAAACTACTTGTCATATAGAACAGTAAAAAATCAGTTTCAGGATTGTGGGCTGATTTTGTTCTTTGTTTGGTTTTTGTTTTAATTTACTTAAAATCCATGTTATTATGAAAGTAATAAAGAGAAACTAATAAAACTCCAAAAACACAAATGCAAGCATGTAATGAAGCAATCTCAATTGACTGGGAATCAAGTAATTCTTTTTAAAACTAATTTTAAATTAGCTTTCTTTAAACTAAAATTTAAAGCCAGCTATTGGTACAATGGGTTACTAAGGGGTTGTCAGGAAGTCTCAGCTCTGGTTGTGTCTGTTGAAGTTTTCTTTTCATATGGTATTGTGATTTGCTTTTCAAGGAGGAAGAGGATTTGGGGGTGTTGGACAAGAAGCTTGATATACAAAGCCCTCTTGCAGTCCAGAACAACCATATCCTGGGCTACATTACAAGAAATGCAGCCACCAGGTCAAGGCAGGTGATTCTCCCCCTCTACTCTACTCATGAGACCCTTCCTGGCTTCTCATGAGACTGGGGCCTCCACCATAAGGAAGATGGCAACCTGTTGGAGCAAGACCATAGGAGGGATATGAATATGATCAGGGGGTTGGAGCACCTCTCCTGTGAGGGCAGGCTGAGAGGACTGGTTTGTTCAGCTGTGAGAAGAGAAGGCTCCAGGGGGACCTTACTGCAGCCTTCCTGACACTAAATGGGGCTTACAAGAGAGCTGGAGAGAGACTTCTTACAAAGTGGTAGAACAAGGGGCAATGTTATGCGAAGAGTCTTTACTGTGATGCTAATGAAGTGCTGAAACAGGTTGCCCAGAGAAGCTGTGGATGCCACATCACTGGAAGAGTTCCAGGCCACGTTGGGTGGGTCTTTGAACAGCCTGGTCTAGTGGATGATGTCCCTGCTAATGTCACACACAACTTGATAATCTTAAGGTATCTTCCAAACCAAACCAAACAATTCCATGTTTATATGAGCACTCTGGCAGATGAGAAATGGGTATTTAATTTTCTTAGAGGATAAAAATAGAAGCTGCAGTCTGTCCTTCATGTCCCTCTTGAGAATCTGTTTCTTTGGGACCAGTTTTTTGTTGAGGAGCATGCATTCAGTCTACTAAAGGTCCTTAGTGATCTCTTTTGTATTTTCCTAATTTTCCTAATTTGGTGAGTTAGATTTAAGTGTAGTTGAAGTAGGTAGTGGAGGAGAGGAGTGCTTGTGACCCACTGGAGGACTGTGTGGAGAAGTGTGTTATTGTTGTTGAGTCAGTTAAGCCTATTAGCTAGGATTTGTAAATCTGTGGTGTTTCTGAAATAACCTACTCAGTCAGCAGATGGAGATACCTCTCATCTGAATCTCATATATCATGTGAAATGGAGTTTGTGCTGGGTACCATTCTTTCCTAAACTTGCTCAAAATTTGGGAAGGGTTGCTTGGGTTCCAGATTCAAGCATGAGTTTTGTTCGTGAGTGATGATTGTCATCAGATTAAGATGCTTTGTAGGCTGTGAACTGCATTTAGGTTGGCTGTGTTGAAGCTTTCCAACATGAGCTTTTTCTTGATCTGCTGTGTTCTCTCTTTCTCCACAATCCTTCCATGCCAGGATAGTAAGTTGCTTACATTTTCAAGTATGTTGTACCTCCACGGGATCCAAGCTTCACATCTTTAGGTTGTTGGCAATCCATTTTTTGTTTCACCTTTTCAGAGAGCTGCTGTCTCCACTAGAAAAATTCCTAGCTTTAATGGTAGGTTACTCTTATCCTGGCTTTTTCTCCAGAAAGAATGGCAGATCAAGTCACTCATTCACAGTGAGGGTCATGACTTAATTTCTCCCCAGATGAGTTTTATTTCTGTTTTGTTCATTGCCTGTCAGAGGCATTCATCTGTATTCTGGATCCAAGGAAACTAACTTTTTGCTGGGACAAACCAAGGTGTTGAAATTACCACATGTTTTTAAAGATGCAGCTGTATTTGTTTAGAAGATATCAAAATTGTGTTCTATTGTGAAGACTTCATACAAAGCCATGAAAATGGATTCTGAAGTTGTAAAATTGTCCCTATTGGACATCAAAAGGTGGCCACCTGGAGGGTTTTTATCATTTCTATCAATCTGTGTGTAGTCAAAAAAATACCTGATAGCAATGCTTTTTTGAGAAAGCAGTTTTACAATAACTTTTTGCATGCATTCTGAAAGATACTTCCAGTGAAATCATACGATACTGCACAAGGATTGCTATTTCACTCAGAACAAACTCTTCATTGTGCCTTATGGACTTAAAAGTAAATAATTAAGACTTACAAAAAGTTGCTCTTTTGAATATCTTAGTATATGGCTGTCAAGTTGGGAGATTCAAATTTCCTTCTATGAAACTTCCAGCATGACAAGATCCAAGATATTTTTCTGAATTAATTTCAATTTTTAATTTTTTTTTCATTCTACTGAATTAATTTAGTGCTTTGGCTAGTGCAGATGAGCCATTGGAAACCCAGTGATGTAATAATATTACTGGGAGAGTGCTGGATATGTCAGGATCCTACAAGCTTTTGTTGATACTCATCTGTGGCTAGGCTTTGATTTCTTCTTTGGAACAGAGTTGTCTTGGTTTTCAGGTAATCTCTATCAGAAAGAGAAAAGATCCCACATTAGCTATCAGTTCTGGGACCAGGGACTGAGAAGGCTACCACAAGTGTCCACATGGTACGCATTTTAGAGGAAATTACTTCAGGTTAATTTTAACCTAGTCATGTTAGCAATTAAAACATTTCATTGTTGAAGATCTGGAGTTCCTCAGCTTGATTTTTGTGACTAGTCCTGGAGTGCATCTTTTATTTTAGTCATTTAAAATGTAATTTGGACACTCCTAGTTCACATTATGATATGAAGATGAAGGCAGCTTAATAAAGCAAAGGCTGCATGTGGAAGGAAAGGAAAATAGAAAATTTATTCTCTCCTTCCCATCAACAGGCAATGTCCTGCCACTCCTTGGGAGCAGCAGAGGTAGCAGTGGCTCTGAAAGGCCAACATCATTATAACAAAGGCCCCCCTCCTCGTTTCTCATAGTTTTTATTGCTGAATTGTTTTCATATGGTGTGCAATATCCCTTCAGACAGTTTGGGTCAGCTGTCCTGACTGTGTCCTCCCAAGATCTTTTCTACCCTCAGTCCGCTGGCCGTAGGGGTGGTGAGATGGGAAAATGTTGGAGAGACAACCTTGATGCTGTGCCAGCTTGCTGGTCTGCCCAGCATTCGCCAAAATTTATCAGCACCTTTATAGCTACTAATACAGAGTACAGCACTGTGAAGGCTGCTAAGGGAAAAATAAGCTTCCTCTCAGCCAGACACAACATGTCATTTTGTATCATAGAATGGTTAATGTTGGAAGAGACTGCTGGAGGTCACCTCATCCAACCTGCCAGCTCTGGCAGGGTCCCCTCGAGCATGTTACTCAGGATTGTGTCCCGATGGCTTTTGAATACCTCCTGGGAAGGAGACTCCAGAGCCTCTCTGTGCAGCCTGCTCCAGTGCTCTGCCACCCTCACAGTAAAGAATTTCTTCCTCATGTTCAGGTAGAACTTCATGTGTTTCAGTTCTTTTGTCTGTGGCCTCTCATCACACACATGTAACTTCATGTGTGTGGCCTTCTGCAGTCTTCTTCAGGAAGTGCTGACTGGGACTCCTGTCTGAAGTAAGGTTCTATTTGTGTGCGTGTGAGTGTGCTTTGCTATGCATTTAAACCCATGCATTAAAGTCTGCTACAAGAAAATAAATGGTAGGAAATTGGTGCTGTCTTTACCAAATGAAGTTTGTATGTGCTCTGGAAAACTAAGTAGCCCAAGTCTGTCAGTACAACTGTTAATTCTTCAACAGAGTGCCTCTTTTCACTGCATATCTTATTTTTTTTATTTTGATACTGAGAGGATTTCCTTTCACCTGACAATCCTGATTATTTTTGTTAAAAAATATTGGCTTAGAACTCATTATTTATGCCAAATTGCACTAAAGACCCATCTAGCCCAGTGCACTATTTTTCAAGAGTGGGTACATTGATAGGAGTTAGAGAGCCGGGAGAGCTTGTAATAGAGCCCTTTTCTATTGTTGCTCTAGCCACCAGCATAACATGGCTCTGAGACTTTTCATTGGTCACCTTTGTAAAGGCATTGGTTGGTGCATTTCTTCTTCCTTCCTTCATTTAAATTTTTTGCTGCTTTAGAACATATATAAAATATGTGTTAGTCTGTATAAAATATGTTTAGCATGTTTTTAGTGGGAAGGAATTACAAACGTGCTTGTGTAGCATTTATTTTAAACCCTACCTTCTCGACTTTAGTATGATATGCCTTAGCTCTTATGTTTCAAGAGCTATTGATTTTTTGACTGTACTACCCATTATTAAGTGTCTCTCGTTTTCTTTTCCTGAGATGCCTTCTTCTAGCCAAGGAGTCCTGATTTAGTTAGTTCTTCTAGTAGACTACTCCATATATAAACAGAAAAACAATAGAAGTGGTGAACTCAAAAAGGTTTTACATCCAGCATTTCAGTTCTTAACTGAAGTGAAAAGTGTTTTCTAGAATTATACCTTTCAGTCTTAATTACTGTTTGGGTTTTTAGTTTCTTATTCATGAGCTTTCTGGAACAGATTGAAGTCATAATCCCGGAGTTTTAAATCCCCTAGTTTTGAAAACATACTGTTTGGTTCTGTGCGTTGTGATTCCCTCCCCCTTAAGCTTCCTGCTTAAGTGTGTGATACATGGAACAAATCCTTATCTGTTTGGTTTACTTTTTCCTTCTGCCTTACTGGGCCCTGCAGCCATGCTGACACTGGATAGATCTCTTTGTCACAAATGATTGCAATAATGATGTAGGGATGCAAGAGAAAGTATTTTTTACTAGAACTAAATTTTGTGACTTCATTTTTTTCAGTGGAAAGAGAATAATGCAGAAATTTTTGAAGGCTATTAATAAAATCAAATTGGAAGACTTGCACAAGCCTGATGTAGATGACGTTGGTTGCTTACAGATTGCTGAAATTGTTGCTACAGTGGCATCCCCAGAATCTAGGAGTGCTACTACATTGATTCTTTTGGGTGGATTTAGCTACCTGTGACTTTGTTACCATGACATTGTTTGTCAGATGATAATGAACTTTGGTAATTTATCAGAAGTTTTTATTTAAGTGGAATTCTTTTCCTGATGTTTGGGCAGCGATCACTAGTAGAAAGTAAGATAAAACTCCTTTTTTGGCCTTGTGTAGGACATAAGGATCTATGTAGTCAATAAGTACTTCACAATAGGCTTATTTTTAATTCTAAAATGTTAAAATACTTTAAATGTCAGATTGCCTATTCTTTTCTGTGGCTGTGTTGTAAGGGCATGGGGAAGCACAAAGCTACTAGTGTGTTGTTTCTGGTCTTTTTAAAGAACATTTCTCATAGCAGCTCCTTAATTTGCTGACTTTTTTTTTTTTTTTGTGAAGTAGTTTACTCTGATGAAGGAGAGATAAGGTGGGTTTTTTTGCCTAGGTACATCAAACTGCCAGGTTTTAATGGCTCGACCTTAAGTGCAGACAAAATATGGCCATTTTTCAGTGCCTTTAGTTTGCATGTAGATCTGGTCAGACGATTGTATAAGTCTTCATTAGTTTAGCTTCTCCTAATTTGGGACAATCTTGCTTTCAGTCTTGGTTTAATTGTTTGTAATAGCCTAACCTGCTTTTATGAATCACTTTGAAAATTTACTGTGTTTTTTTACACTTTTAGATTAATCCTGCTACTAAGCCGTGTGTTAACATCAGGTATTGACTGATGAGTGCTCACAATGATGTCACCAGTTCAGATGTATTCAGATCGCACCATGTGACAGAATGGGAAAATACCATAGTTTTCTATATTTCAGCAAAACCTAAACAAAGCAAAGTAAAAAACAAAACTACCATCCTGTAGAAGAGAAGGTGTTGTCTCTTGTCCTGTGATCAAAGCACTCTGCTGAAGGACTGTGGAAAGAGTAATTAGAGATACTGTGGAGTAGCTCATCTTTTCCTGGAGCTGAGTCATACACCTGCTACCAGATTGTGAGATTGTGTAGTTTGAAGCATATCAAGCACCACATCATGGATTCTCTGACAGACCTTATACTGAGACTCTGATAACTTGAAATGTGTCATCAGAGGAGGATAAAATGAAGTTGGAGAGTTGGTGATGATTAGAGTATGTAATAGGTACCACATCTGAGGCTGTCATCGCTATAGATGTACTTTATAGCCTTTCAAAGAAGGGAAAAGATGGAGAAGGATACTTACATAGATGGGAAAATGCCTAAGCTAGAATGTTTCTTCCAGTTGACCTTAGAAAAGCTTATTTTTCCATTTCCCTTGTCGCAAGAGATTAGTCATTTATTTAGGAACCAAATTAGATCTCTCAAATTTGGTGATGCACATATTTTCCTAATCAACTAGTGATTAATTTTCAGTAAATCTGAGATCCATTGCTGCTTAGTCAACGTTGCCTCTCTTCTTGTGGTATAGTTATATATAGGTATATTCAAATCAAATCTGGGATTTGAACTTTGTTGTTTTCTTCTTAGTGCTTTAAACACTTTTGGATTTTTTTAACCCAGACTTTTCTATTATAGTCTTATCTTTGATTTGTTATGCAAATTATACTAGTTTAGATGAGCAACTTTGTTATACTTGATATAAAACATGTATTTAATTTTCTAATAGCAAAGCTATGAATATATATGATTTCAGACTGTTTAGAATAAAATCAGTGAAATGTCAAGTTTGTTATTTTGCCTCTTTAGGCATTGTGCATATTTTTGCATTGTACATCTGTCTCCTGGGTACTCTTCCTTGTTACAGGACAGTTGCCTAGTTAAAATCAGTGGGTTTATTCTTGGTTTACTTTCTGACCTACATGCAATCATTTTTGAGTGGGTAGATTTTTTCTTGGTTGGTTTATTTTTTTTTCTTAGCTTTATTTAAATAATCAAGCTTTTATTGCAAAATAATTCTGTTTAGGCAAAAAGTAATCTTGTTCTCATATTTTCATAAGATCTCAAGCCTAGAGTTACGAACAGTGAATATCCTTCCTTAGACTGAAGACTGTACCAACTGCAAGTCAGTTTCATTTTTTACATTATCAGTAGAAGTCACAGTACTTTTAAAAAGATAAAAGTAATAATCTGTTCTTGCATCTTTTAAAAAAATTGCTATTTGCTATGTGTGAGTCTGGGTAATGGCTTTTGAGCATGAGTAATGGATTTGTACAGTTAAGTGTTGTCAAAGCTGTAACTTGCAAAGCTTTATAAAATAACTTTTGTGTACCAAAAGCCAAAAAGGAATAGAATATGCAATGCAGTTTTATGGGAGAAAACACTCTGTTTTTAAACAACAGCAAAATGTTTCAAATCCTTGTCTTTAATTGTTTTTTTCTTACACGAATACCTAGCCTGAGGCTTATATTTTGTTCTCTGCTTCAGTGATGTTATAATTGAGCATGTCTAAGGAGAATGATGGAGATATTAATTAGGAGTGATTCCTAAAATAAAGTGTTGAACACTGGAGGGCAACATTACTGTTCGCTGGAAGCAGTCAACCTCTGCGTGCAGGAGAAGCTGTGCTCACACCCAGTGCTCTATGCTGGCTACCTTTTCTATTTCTTGGCCTGTTTTAGAGTTTTTCACATGTAAGTTAGAATTAATGTGACTGTTAGAGCTGATTGCTAATGTGGCCTTTGCTTTGTTGTTTCCCACAGTGTAGTGATTTAATGAAATTGAGTGCTCGATTTTAGTCAAACTTTAAAGTACATCCAGAAGTGCAATCTTTTCATTTATCATTTACATCTGCTCAATAATTTATTTTCCATTCCATATAAGCTATGAGGTTTTATCATTGATTCAATGAGTATTTTCAAAATGTATATCAAAAGTGTAAATTCTAGTTCATGATGCAAAAATGGTTTTTTGCAAAGATGCTGCCAAATATCATTTTCTTATTGATGTCTCTTTAAGGTTAGTTGTTTATTCATGGGCCTGCTTCAGCATATCCAAAATTATCTTTCGCAGGTAGAGAATTGTTTGTTTCTTTACCTGAAGTCATGTGGGATGTCGTCTTGTTTATGTGTAGATTTGGTTTAAAAGAAAGTTTACCTACACCAGACTTTTACAGCATATCAATATATGTGTAGTTACTGAAATCAGTGAGGGGTTTGCATTCAAATTTTTTGAACAGGTGAGCATGAGTTGCAGCTGTGAAATTGCTTTGCAAAAGTTAGATGTCGAGGTCTTCAGCTGACTGCTGAAACAGTTGTCTGAGCTAAAGCTTCAGTCTGTGATTAAAGGAGAATGCTATGAGTAATTCAGTTCTGAGATGGATTCATTTTCTGACATAAAACTCCATTGGCAGTATAAGGTGTGTCCTTTTTAGATGTTGTCTGTTGAAAGTAGGCTGAGATTTGCCTTGGCCACATTTAAGGATTGTCAGGAATAATGTGCCAAATTTTTCTGCTATGATAAATATTTAAAGGACCCTGATGTTCCTATCTCTTTATAAACATATTCTAATAACATTGCTGATGAAGTTGTGGGAAAAAGGCATTGTGTGAAGTATGAATGAGATACTGATGGGTAAAAAAAAAATAAAATCATCTATTTTGGTAGAAATGGGTAGAAGAGAAGAAAAAGAGCAAAGAAAAATAAGGTGACACTTGAGTGACAGTGCAAAGAAAGGATTTGGAATTCAGGAGATTCAAGAGGCATAATTTCATCAAAAGGAAAGATTAATATGCTTGGAAACATGGAACATATGCAAGAAATTATATAAACCGCAAGAACAACAAAGAATAAAAATAAGGATAGTCCTAAAATTTGAGGAGTGGGAGGAGGAAAGAGGAGAAATGCAGAAATACTAAGGAAGGGGCATTTAAACATTATGCTTTGATTTTGACTGAAAAAAATACTATTTTGAACAGTTTATTTGGTCTGAGGATATGATCTTGACACTCTGTTTTCATATCCTTGGTTTACAGTTTTATTTTATATATACAATTCTGAAAAATAACAGGAATCTGGGTATAGTGTGGGTATTTGTGAAAGGTATTCCAGGATAATTGCATTTCCTTTCCTTAGTTCAGTGAACCACTTAAACTGGAATCATGCTCTGAGTTCTTCCGTCATTGTCCAGTGGGCAATTGGAGCAATAGAAGCTCTTGTGTTTTCTACACATCTAATCAGGTTTGACTTTATGTACTTCCCTTCACTCTGTCAAATTCTCAGTGCACTTCTGGAGTCACCTTTTCCTTTCTTCCTGAAGCCCTGGATGGGCTATCCATTGCAACCCCCCTGAGATCATTTGCCTGTTTGGCTCCACTGTGCACACAAGACCTGCTGCCATGATATGATGAAAAGTGAAATTGTCCCAAATCCAGGAAGTAGCTGCATTTAAACAGGAGGTAGCTTGTTTTAGTTGAAAGCCAATATGTCTTAATCTTCTACTTGGTATTTGCATCTTGAAAACTAACATCTGTCTGTGAAGTGTGATACTTTTGAAGTCAATATAGTTGCAAGTTATTTAACATTGTGGAACTAAATACATTATTCTGCAACATACAGATTACAGTTTTATGTGTGGATCTTTGCATAACTAAATATTTTATTTTAGGACTCCTTTAATTGTCATACAACTCGTTATTTATTCTATCGCGATTTCATAGGACAAAATAAATTGTGCAGGGGTTCTCAGAAAGCTAGACTGATGTATGTACTTCACTATCTCACCATTTTGAAGTATGGTTTTAATGTGTTTAGAAATTCCATAATTTGCCTTAACATCCAATTTCTCCAAAGGTTGAACTGTTAATTATGTAAGAAATGTTTCTATAATCTTTTATACACATAATTCCACATCTAAAAACTGTGGGTTTTGTGGTTTGGTTGATTTGCACAGATTTGAAAAACAATGCTTATACTCTTAATGGTTATCTTCTTATTTTTTAATATGCTTCCCTGATTTAACACCTGCAAACAATAGCTTTTTTTAGAGTTTAGCTGGAATTTACCTCTGCATGTCCTGCAAGAATAAAATAGGGTTAGGAATGTTTGTTTTACAGAAGTCATTTAAATGACACACATTTCATTTAGACAATGTAATTTTTAGTGTCATTTAGTGTAATTGTATACCTTCAAAAACCTCAATAACATAATTAAAAGGCTGATAAATCTGTAAAGGTCACAAACTTAGCTTTAATTATTCTTTTCCAGTGTTTTTTTTAACAAGGAAGCTTTATTCTCCAGGGATTTGATTCCCTAAAAGTAAGTGTATGAAAACCCTAATGTTGTTTTTACTTCCAATTATAATTTAAATGCTTTCATTTTAGCAAGGTATGCCCAACATAGATGCTGAAATCTATGTTTGTACAGGCTCAGTTAGTTGCCAGTTAAGAAATTTGAGTTGTTGACCTAGTATTTTATTTTAAATGTCCTACTTGGCCATTTTCTTTTGAAACATTTCAGAAACGTTTCTCAAGGCTTTTCTCAGGAAATACTATTACTTTTGACTGGAATCTAAGAACCGCTTTAAAGAACAGTGAAACTAGGATGTTCTTCAGGAGTTTTTTACAGTCCCACTTGTATAGGATAAAGAAGCTTGTGGCATTAACTTCAGAAACTTGTTCCTCAACTGTATCCACTGATTGAGTCAATGCGTCTCCTCACACAGCGTTTAGAAGCAAGGAAGACTGTCTTTTCTTTTTAATTCTTTCTAACTCCTAGGGTTGTTGTAAACTTGCATAACCTTCAGAGTTTGAATTGCTTTCTTTTTCTATTTCTGTGATACTTTCATATAGGGGAAGAAAAAGGTTATGTGCCACCTGCAGGGTACATACCTTTTCTCTGGCAGTAAAGGTAGAGAAGCATTGCCTTTGGCTGTTCTTAAGGAGCAGTCAGCCAGGATCAAAATCCAACCACATTTACAGCAGTGGAGCTTTAAGAGCTTGTAACACTGGATGATCACATTTTATTTCTGTTATACCATCACTGTTATGTCCTACTTTGTTCATCATCTTTTTTGAATCTTTCTTCAACCATATATCAATTGTTATACAGCACATGGCCACCTTCTGCCACTGCATCTTGGTGAGCTGCAGGGCTTTATTTATGTAGTGATAACTGAAGAAACTTTTTTTCTACTTAAAAAAGGTTGAAAACAAAAATTGCTATACTGCAAGATTTTAGAAAATGTGCTTAGTAAATTTAGAAAATTGCTAAGATGAAGAAGAACTAGATCTGGCCACTGATGAACAGATTTTTGGACTAAACAAATTGGTTTCTTAGATAAAGTGTTGAACACTTCAAAATTAAAAGGATTTTTTTGGAGGGACTGGGAGGATTGTGGGGAGAACGGGGCAGTTTTGTTTGTGATACCATTAGAGTGCACCAAGGACTGCTTAAATCATGTAGAAAGACTGGGGAAAATAGTCAACATATCTCAAATTTTGTTCTGTGTCACTTACTACTCTAAGGATCATCTAATTCGTAAAGTTACGTTTTAAAGATAAAGTAGCCACAAAAACGTTCTTGCTTCTTCACTGTACATAAATGACTGTAAATTAAACGTGCAATTACATTTGCTTGGGAATAAGGTGTTTAAAGAAGGTTTTTTATTTACTTATAAGATTATTAAAGATTTTCTGTTAGAAATGAAATTAAACTGTAATTGGAGACTGTGGGGGTTATTTACTTATATTCAGCATCCAGAGAAAGAACACTGTTTTGCCGATACTCCTTTCTTTTCAGATTTTGTTTTACCATAACTTTCTTCTTATCAACTAAGCAATAAGTAATAAAAGTGACAATGAAAATCTAAATAGAGAATGAGGGTTTTTTTGGCTAAAAGACAGAACAGGTGTTGGTGGTGTAAAATTAGAAAGGTAAATAAAAGCAATCCTGAAGAACTGTGCCAAAGCAGTTTTGCATCAGTGTAATAGTTGTGATGAACATAAAAGTTGGCTGTCCAGAGTCTTTCAAATTTTAAAAGATTGTGGTGCTTCAGATCATCACAATTACATATAAAAATTTCTATGAAAGAACGTATTTATTGTTATTGTAATGGTATGAAGCTGAAAGAATCAGACATGTTTCTATGAAGCTGCAGTTGAAATGTCTGGTTGAGGTTTAATTTTCCTACTTCAGGTGATATGGTTTGCCCAAGGTCAATCTGGGTATTGGCATTTATGAGGAAGGCATGAGCCTATTTGACTTGAAGTGAAGAACAGTTACTACATAGGAATTTATGTTAGAAAGCATATGATTTATATATTTATGAGTGTTGCAATTTACAGTTCATGAAGTTGTATTAAAATTTTAAGGAAAGTTATAAATAGTAAACCAACCATGTTCAAATACTCAATACAGTGACTGTTAAAAGGTGCCTAAAACCAAAATGTTTGTTTTCATGTACGTATTCTGAAGGTTGTTGTCCAAGTAGATTGACATTCAAAGCCCTGAGAAGTATCAGAATCTATTTTATCGCTTTTTCTTCACTTGAATGTTAGAATATGTAAAATGATTTTTAAATAACAATTTAAATATTGCAGCTCCAGTATGTGATGTTCTAATTCTTGTTCTAAAGGTTTAATGCTGGCGCTTTTTTTTTTTTTTTTGAGTGAGTGAGTGAGAGTGATTAAATAAAAACTTTGAAAAGCTTTATGAATCTAATACAGACTCCAGCTAATACAGACTCTAGCTACTCCTAGCTAATAAAGACTCTAGCTACTCCTAGTAGCTAGTGGTACTAGGACTTGGTAATACTTCAACAAGAATCTGGTGTTTCGTTGTTGCCTGCAGTCTGCTCAATGCAGTATGATGTCACAAAATCAGATTGGAAATACTCCAACAGTGCCTGTAATGTCTTCCTCTACTGTAACTAGTGACAGATAAAATCATCAGTCTGTTTCCATTTGCTGATAAATGAGTGCAACATCTGTTATTTAATGAGTATCTTAGGGAGCAGAGAAAAAGAGTAAAATTTAAAGACATTTTTTTTTTTTCCTCAGCCCACATTGACCTGTATATTAACCTAGTATGCTTCATTTAATTTTTATCAAGGGAATGTGTAGTTTCATTTAGGGAGATGGTGTCTGTTCTTGGTTTCTTTTCTAAATAAAGTAGGACGTCCTACAACATGTAGAAGTTTAATTGTCGGGAAGCAAGTGCGCAAACAGAATTGTGGACCTGCCTCCATAGCTGTTGTCTGACTTTTGAGAGAGCTATTCCTTACATCACCCTCCTCTCTTGTGGACAACTGCTTGGCACATAGCATGGATTGACCTTGTAGCAGTCCCTCAACAGTGTGACAGGTGTGCAGTGTGTGCATTTTCTCCCAGGGTTAAATAACTTAATCAGAGCAGACTACCTCATTTGAACTATTACCTTAAAAATAAACAAATAAAGAAGTTCCTTGACCTGAACTATTATCTTGAGGTCTTTGTTGCTCCCAAGTTCAAGATTTGCATCATTATTCCAATTCCAGGGTGACTCCATTAAAGGTGAGTGTGTGTTTCTGAGGACCCACCACTTGTTGGTTGGGCTGGATGAGTCAGCTGGGATTTGCAGTGCAGTGTTCCTTGCTGCATGAGTGAGTCAGCATGCTCAGCAGCACGAGACCATTCTTTCTCCATCCTTTACCTCTTGTGCTGCTTGCTTGATTGCAGTCTGCTGGCCCTTGCAGGAACTGTACATGTCATGCCATTAGCAGGAACTAGTAAGTACAAGTCATCTTCACCAGCCTTTCTAAGAAGTTCAAATATGAAGAAATGCATTTATAGTATATAATAATGAGTATGGTTCTGAGGACATCAATGGAGTTTCAGGTCAATACATGTGATAAGTATACTAGCAAGTAGCTATAAATCACTGTTCAAAATATGAACACATGTGGGTGAACACTGAAAGCATTTCAATGTTTTAAGGAGCAGCATTTTCTGAAGGAAACTGTGTATATGAACACTTAATATCATCCAATGTTTTTGGCTCTTGAAAGAATTCTAGCTATCATAATAAAATGAGAAATTCTTACATGTGTAAAGGCTGCTTAAAATGTACAATGAAAAGAACAAAAATAAGTGCCCTGATTTCATACTGAAGGGAGGTCATCAGTGGAATCCCATAAGGATCTGAACTGAGGCCTCTGCTCTTAATGTATTCATAAATTATTTAGAAGAATGAATAATGAGGTGTCAAAATTTGCAGATACTACAGAATAATTCAGGATAAGTAAAAAAAAATCCAGCTGATATAATGCAGTTCAATGTAAATAAGTGTGTATATGGAGAGGGAATAATCCTAAACTACATATTGATCTAATGTCATTCAGTTGATGTTACTACACAGAGAAGGAAACCTTGTAATTTAGAGAAATTAATGAAAATTTTAGTTCAATCCTCAGTCACAGAAAGGGAAGTTTAAGGAAGCATTAAAAATGTGGTTGAAATAAAAAGATCAGAACAGCATGCCAGTAGGGTAGAGTTCTGCTAAAATAATAATACAGAATTGAACAGATTTGCTATTGCTTCTAACTAGAAGTTATATTAATCTAAGGAGTAAAAAGCATCCAAAATTCAAGATGCTTTTGAACTTCATGTGTAGTTAAGTTCTGGGACAATTTGCTATGGGCTTTTGCGGGAGAAGCCATCACGTACAAATACATACCCACAAGCTTAAGAACTTTCAAGAAAATATTGGAGGCTCTGGAGAGGAAATTAGGCCAAGCAATGTACATGCTTTGTTTATATTTTTATGTTTATATTTTTTCCATGGTATCTTTTGATATCTTGTTAATAAACAGGTATTTTACTAGTTAGATGTATTTTTGTCTAACCTTGTATGGCAGTTTTTATGAACTCTTCCAGTATGAAAGCCTTTATTCTGGCCTCAGGCTTTAATTAAACCTCTAATTAAATTCTTCTCATGAGGGAGAGGTGAGAGGGAAGACAGAAGTAATATCTTTGATACATCTTCTTCTATGTGGTGGTATTAATGTGTGGTTTACTTCTACTCCTGCTGACACTGGTGATCTGACATTACCTCTGATATTCTTTTTGTCATACAGCTCTATGTAGGTGGAAAGTGTTCTGTTTGCTTTCCTGTTAGCATGCTAATCCTATTCTCCCACTATAGCACTATAGTTTCAGCATACATAGTACTTTAATTCTTCAGCTCCTTTTATCAGATTTAAGAAGCTGAAGGGGACCTGTAATGGTCTGCTAGAAATAGACATTTGCTTCCAACTTTGCTGTGGAGCAGGACAAAAGGCATGAAGCTGTACTTATTTTAAGGTCTATCTAATACATAAATTAGCCTATTTATAAGTATTATTCCCTCTCCTCTCTAAACTAATTTAAATTAGAGCAGGATAACCAAACTGGTTAATAAAACATTATTATCCTAAATGGGAACTTCAGCTAGGAGAATTTAACTGTAGCTGTCCCTGAACCAAAGAAGGAAGCTGTTCTGTGCCATTAGCTTTGGAGACAATATCTGTGAGGTTGGGATTGTTTAGGGCTTGCTAAGAAACAGTTTGTGTTAAATAAGATAAGGTCAGAGACATGCCTTGTGTGAAAACTGCAGAGATTTTTGATGATCCTTGGTTTGGATGACATTCACTCGTCCTGACCTGACTCTTCTAAAAATCTGTCTGCAGTACATTAAGGGAAAGGCTTTATTTTTATGCTTGAAAAATTGTTGTCTGCAACTTTAAACACAAAATTGTAGGCATTGTTTTTAAAAGAGAAAGAAACCCTAGAACATCACTAATATAAATAATAAATCTTCAATTTTTAGTGTAATATTGTGAGAAAGCAGCAAGGAAGGGCAAGGTCAGACATTATATGCTTATAGCATTTGTTTTCTAGGCCTTGAAGAACGTGCCCCATCATGTTCTGCTTTTGTTTAGCTAGACAAGGGTAAGTTATCATGTGCTTAGATACATCTACTTCATTATCTGAATTTGTGATACTGTAAATAGCAATACTAAAGTATAGACAGAATTTTCCTTTTTTCATCCATTTAGGATTTTAACATACACTGAAAACCCTTCATGATCTGTGGGAGAATAGATTGTGGAAGATTAGGAATGGGGCTGTGGCCGAGCCTCATCCCTAATGAGGTGCAGCTGTATAAGACAGGTGAACAGCATTGAAGAAGTGTGAAATGCTGATGTGTATTGACCAATAACAAAAGAGTAAAAGGGCACACAGGTGTTATGCATGTGAGAAAGGAAGGTATAAGGAGTTAGGAGGGGAGAGAAGTGAGAGAGTGTATAAGGGATAGGAAGGAGTTAGCTGGTCATGTAGAAGGAAGAAGGAGGCAGAAGGAGGGAAGAAGCTAATGTTGTGTGGAGCTGCCCATGAGAATTTGCAGAGAAGGTATGGGAGGTTTTACTGTAGGATAATAAACTGATGGTAGTAGTCAGTTTGAGACCACTGTCCAGTGGTACCAAGTACTGACACTGGAAGTCAGCCTTTTCTGCTTCTGTGAGACAAACTTCTATGTTAGCAGAAGATGACTTCTTGTACTTCCTGATCAGTTTTGAAAAATTTATTCGACTTAATTACCATGATGTATTCATAAATACATTAATAATGGAGATCTTAGGGCCATCTCCATGCTTTCTTGGATAGTTGCAAAGGATGAGGAAGAGGTTGAGGTACTTTGTGCTATCCTTGACTCAGCCTTTAATAGTAAGACTGGTTGTTCTCAGGGTACTCAGACCCCTGAGCTGGATGACAGGGAGCAGAATAAATGATCCAAGAGGAAATGGTCTGACACCTGATACAATGCTCAGACCTGTATAAGTGTATGGAACTGGATAGGATCCATCCCAAAGCTACTGAGGGAGCTGGCAGAAGTGCTTACCAAGCTACTTTCCATCATTTACCAGTAGTTCTGGCCAACTGGGCAGGTCCCAGTTGGCCAGAGGTTAAGCAATGTGATGCCCATTTAAAAGAATGGTCAGAAGGAGGATCTGGGGAACTACAGGCTTGTCAGCCTGACCTTGGTGCCAGGAAGGGCCATGGAACAGATCATGTTGAGTACCATCACAGGGCATGAACAGGACAAGCTGGGCAACAGGCTCAGCCCGCAGGGGTTTGTGAAAGACCAGTCCTGCTTGACCAAGCTCATCTCCTGTGACAGGGTGACCCTTTCACTGGATGAAGGAAAAGCTGTGGATGCTGTCTACCTAGACTTCAGTAAAGCTTTTCAAACTGTTTCTCATACATTATCCTTGAGAAATATGTCTGATCATGGCTTGGACAAGTGCACTCTTTGCTGTGTTAGAAACAGACCAAATGGCCAGAGAGTGCTGGAGGATGGAGTTACACCCAGCTGGTGTCCAGACACCAGTAGTGTTCCCCAGGGCTGACTACTGGGACCATCCCTGTTTAATGTCTTTATCAAGGATCTGAACAAGGGGATTGAGTGCACCCTCAGTCAGCTTGCAGATGAGGCCAAGTCAGGTGGGAGTATTGGTCTGCTGGAGGGCAGGAAGGCTCTGCAGAGGGATCTGGACAGAATGGATCAAAGGGCTGAGGCCAATTGTGTGAGATTCAACAAGAAGTGACCTTGGGTAACAAAAATCCCAGTACAGCCTGGGGGCAGAGGGGCTGGAAAGCTGCCCAGTAGAAAAGGACCTGGGGGTGCTGGTCACCAACAGCAGGACATGAACCAGCCCAAGTTCTTGGCCAATGGCACACTGGCCTTTGTCAGCAATAGTGTGGGCAGCAGGAGCAGGGCAGGGATTGTCCCCCTGTACTCAGCACTGGGGAGGCCATGCCTCGAATCCCAGGCTCAGTTCTGGGCCCCTCACTATAAGAAGGACATTGAGGGGCTGGAGGGAGTCCAGAGAAGGGAAATGGATCTGGGGAAGGGTCTGAAGTGCAAGGTCTGTGAGGAACATCTGAGGGAGCTGGGGATGTTTAGCCTGGAGAAAAGGAGACTCAGGGGAGACATTCTCTACAACCACCTGGAAGGAGCGATTAGTTTCTTTTCCCAGGCAGCAAGTGGTAGGATTGAGAGGAAGTATCCTTAAGCTGGACCAGTGAAGGTTTAGACTGGATAGTAGGAAAAATTTCCTTACAGAAAAGATTGTCAAACATTGGAACAGGCCACTGAGGGAAATGGTTGAGTATCTGTCCTTGGAGATATTTAAAAATACGTAGATGTAGCACTGAGGTTTACTGGTGGATTTTACCGTACTGGGTTAACAGTTGAACTTGGTGATCTTAAAGGTCTTTCACAACCTGAATGATTCTATGTTACATATTTGTAGAAATTTGCTTAAAAGCATTTAACAAGCTTGCTACTCATTCTTAGGACTGAAGCATTTAGAATTGGACTGTATTACTGAGTAAAGAACTGATTATTTTATTTGCACTTTTTTCTGAATTTTGAAGAGTGCAAATAATACAGTGTACATCAGTATGCAAATTAAAAACATCTTTGAAATTATGTGAAACCATGTCTAGATCTGAAGTGGATTTTATGCATTTTGAGATGTGCATCTCTCGAGCATTCCAGTGTTGCTAAATACAACAAAAGTAAATACAACAAAAGTAAATTTTGCCTTTAGTATAACTTTCTACTCGAGTATGTGTACACTTGAGGTGATTGGGGCCTGTCTAAAGAAATGACACCTCTGAGTGACTGGAGCCCATGGACAATTTATACCAGAGCAGGGACAACCCTGAATTTCTATTAAATAATTGTCCACTTATTGATGGACATAAAATGCATAATATAAATAATACTTTTCCTGGATTCTTAAAAAACTGCTTGAGAGATCTGACTAAAAAAAAAAGTACAGAAAAAAACCCCAAAAGCAACAGCAACAAAAAAATCTCATCAGACATATCTTGCATGCAGCCCAAATTAGGCAGTTTAACCACTCATGTCTAGACAAGCAATATGTTGCTCTAAAATGAACTTAATCTGCTAAACAGACCAGAAATTTATTCTAGTTAATGTTTCATTTCATTTCAGTACCTTTTTACTATGTTAAGCTGTGGATGGTGTGGGACTTGTGGATATGGCTTAGGGATGTTTGTGAGGAGCTATGTTGACATTTGGACTAGATGAAAGGTCTCTTCCAACCTTGATGATTCTGTATTTTGTTGTATACTGTTGTGTAACTTCTTCATCTGGTGTGTCATTGACTTAAAGACAAGGCCATATAAGATATATTAGGAGCATAATATGTTAAAATATTATCCAGTCTCCCAAAATAGTCCAAAGTTTAGTGTTTAGTTCTAAAAGAACATTTATTTTTGGGATGATAAAGTCGGCTGTTTTCTTGGACTGTCTTAGCTTACATTAAGTGTATCAGTGTTACAAAATACTTGAAGGGTTTTTTGTAGGGTCATGCAAACACAGGAGATATGTATTTCTGTACATGTTTTTACAGGAGACTCATCCTGATTTAAGAAAAGGTAGATAATATAATTATTTATAGTGTTCATGTAAGAATGCCATTGATGAAAAATTTGCATTAACCTTTAATATTTGTACTAAATCACCCCATCCTGCTCTAGGGTTCACATTTCATATTATGGATACCTGAGCAGTCAAGGTATGGCTATATGAGTGGTTTAGCAAGCAGTGGTGTAGTATCAATAAATCACCTAGGATTTCAGGTTTGCTAGCCATGACTTGCATCATACTACTTTCATCATACATACAGCATACTACGGTGAAACTGCTATTACTGTAAAGTGGATGTATGTTTGAGACACATTGTTAAGTAGCACATGACTAATTGCCCATGAAAGTATGTATATTTACACGTCCAAATATATTGTTCACTACTTTAGTTTTGTTTGGTATGTATGTGCTATTTTTGTACCTATTCTGACTCTTTTGTTTGAATTAGAAAGCATGTGTGTAATACAAATCACTAGTGTAGCTGTTCTTGCTAGCAACCAACTGTTTTCATGTTAATTGTTCCTGAATATGATTTTTCCAGTCTTTTAAACTTCACCTTTACTTTGCTTCAGAATGAATCAGTATTTAGAGATCAGGACTATTTTTTGTTTGCTGAGGACAGATTCAGTATCAGTTATTTTATACTAGGCAGGCTGCAGAGCCTACAGTATTAAGTATAGGAACATAATTCAGAATTGAAAAAGGGATACCAAATGAAGGGGGTACTATGCATACTTATGCAGTATTGTTGCATAAAAGTGTAGCAATGCAGTGAAATCAATGATAAAGTAGTTCTGTATCATCGTAGTCATCCCAGTTTGCACTTAAGAACCACCTCCTCAGGTTTTTTCATAGATGCTGTTACTCAGCCAAACCTCTCATATCTTCTTTACTTCTCTTTTTAGGGTTATGGGAAATATGGGAAAACAGAATTCTAGAATGTGCTGAGTTGGAAGGGGCCCATCAGGGTCCTGGTCCTGCACAGGACACCCCAATAATCACAACATGTGTCTGAGAACATTGTCCAAACACTTCTTGAACTGTGTCAGGCTTAGTGCTGGGACCACTTCCTTGGGGAACCTGCTCCCAACCACCCTCTGAGTGAAAAACTTTTTCCTGATATCCAACCTAAAGCTCCCTTGATTCAACTTCATGTCATTTCCTTGAGTCCTGTCACCAGTTACAAGAGGGAAGAGATCAGTGCCCACCCCTCCAGTTCCCCTCATGAGGATTTTGAAGACCACAATGAGCTCTCCCCTCAGTTTCCTCCAGGCAGAACAGACCAAGTGCCCTCAGCCACTCCTCATATTGCTTCCCCTCCAGACCCTTTACCATCCTCATGGCCCTCCTTTGGATGTTCTCTAATAACTCAATGTCTTTTTAATATTTTGGTGCCCAAACCAGCCCCCAGCATTCGAGGTGAGGCTACCCCAGTGCAGAGCAGAGTGGCACAATCCTCTCCCTTGCCCAGGTAGCCATGCTGTGCCTGATGTTGCCCAGGACATGCCTGGACATCCTGGCTGCCAGGGCACTGCTGACTTACATTCAACTTGTCATCAAGCAGGACCCCCAGATCCCTTTAGACAATGCTTCTCTGCTCATTCTCCAATCTATACACACAGCCAGGTTTTCGCTATTCCATGTGTAGAATCTGGCAGTTTTCTTTGTTAAACCTCATATGGTTTGTTATTGCCCATTTCTCTTATTTCTCAAGGTATCTGCAGGGCCTTGTTTCCCCACTAGGGACTCAACAGCTCTCCCCTATGTGTTGTTGTTGGCAAACAGTATTCCTCCAGGTCCTGTGTCCAAGCCATTAATAAAGATGTTGAAGAGAACAGGAGTGAGGATGGAGCCCTGCAGAGCCCCACTAGTTACCAGTCATCAGCCTGATGTCACCCCATTCACTAAAACTCTTTGTGCCTGACTTGTGAGCCAGTTGCTCGCTGATCACCTAACATAGCTATCTGGCTGAATGTGAACTCTTTGTCCAGAGGGATACTGTAAGAAAAACACTGTCAAAAACTTTGCTGTAATCCAAAAAGGTAACATCTACTGGCTTTCCAAGAAGCAGGACAAGCAGGTCAGCTTGGAACTCTCGATTCCCAAGACCATCACAAGCCATCAAGAGAGGCTTTGCAGTTATATCAGTGAGCTCTTTGAGGATTGTTTGATGAGTCCATCAGGCCCCATATATGTGTAGGGATCTAGCTGGAGCAGCAGATCCTGTACAAGGTCAGGGTCAACTGAGAGCTGACCATTCCCTCAGTCCTGGTCTTACAGCAAGGGATCAGATTTACATGATTTCATTCTAGTCATCCATTAATTTGCCAGCACTATTTTCAGACTACTCCCAGGCAACGTTGATAAATGCTATTAATAAAGTTGTTACCATGTCTTTTTCCTAGATGAATATGGTTTTTCCCTTTATGGGAGAAAGAGGGGATAAGCACTGTTTAACACACTTCACTGTATCATTTTATGGATGAACTGTTTTCCTCTGCATCTTTTGTCTGAAGACATTTCCTCTGAGCACAAGATACTTTTGTCAAGGAAGTTTGTCTTTTCTATCATCAGCATGCTCAATTGCTGCTTGTCATCAGAGGATGCTTAAAAGAGGTGCAGGAATCATTACATTCACTCAAGCTTTTTTTTTCCAGTTTAGAAGTTTTGAGTACTCTTTTGCACAAATGTTCATGTCTTGCTGGACTGCAGTTTCCTGTATGGAGCTGCATGGCTATTTACATATCTTTCATACAGATTGCATGCCTGACATATTATAGCTGGTCATGTATCAGTGCCACATGGATATGGATCTTGCTAAAGGATTTCATCATTTCTAACTTGTTATATCACCTCATTTAATGAGGATGTAAAGATGAAGGATAATTTTGTTTAATGGATACTGCTCAGAAGACACATCTAGGATCTGCCTATGCTGTAACATAGGCAATAAGCACAACAGCAGTCTGATAAATACAGCAGCCTAGAACAGTTTTATTCTAATCAAAAGCCTTTAACTGGTAGAAGCTCCATGCTTCATAAATTTGTCAACTGTTAGTGGGCATTTTTTCTGTTAAGAAATTATTTCCATGCAATTACTGGTAAGATTATGCAAGATATTTATCTCCTGAATAATGTTTAGAAAGTTCAAGTCTCCTTCTAAAGGAGTATCTTTCCAGTCATGGTCATCAGACAGACTCCACTTTTCTGTACCAGTGGTATTTTTGCTTTTCTTGTATTAAATGGACAGTAAATAAAGCCTTAGTCCTCCTGGGAAAATTCTTTAATTTCAAATTCAACACAAAAGAGGTCATAATGGCTCACATAGTCTTTTAGTGGACCTCCAAGATTTTAGCACAGATGAGTGCAATGTCTTTTATGGATATCAGCTCTTCATTGACAGTAAAACTTATCCATGATACCTTCATTTTGAAAGAGAAGCAATTTAGTGGCTGGTGTGTCTGATGTGGAGGAGAGGTGAAAAAGAAATACTAAATATCAAACAGTTTCAAAAGAACAGCTTTTTTTTTTTTTGTGGCAGTGCTTGTTCTAAAATAGAGTACTGCTTTTAGATTCCCTGCTGGCATTTACAGATCAACATAAATTATTCTATGAAACTGGCAGAAGTCTTTGGTGATTATTTTTAAAGATGTAAGAGTTCATACTCTCTTAAAATGCGCATTTTGATTTGGACCATTTACCTTGTGAAGTTTCACGTTAGCTAAAATCTGAACATGTTTTTAAAAAAGCTGTGAGCTAGCATAGGCCATTTTTTGATTCTTTCTTTTCTGTATTTGTTTCCGCAATAAAAACAATTAATGCGATTTGTAAGGTTTTAACTCTTGTTAACTCATCTTGTGAGCAAAGCAGGGCATTCAAGTCAGTATCTGGGGACATGAAATATGTAGGAATTGCATTGAGTTTTAATGCAATGGGATATGAATATGCACATCTAATGCAGATCTTAGCACAATATGATTAAGTGTCTAAATTTTGTAGCAGGTGAAAAGAGATTTTTTCATTTGCCTAGCATCCAGATGGTACATGGAGGAAAATAGGTTAATCCCTATTTTGAATACAGAACTAGTACATACTGATTAGCAGATTTCTTTTCTATGGAAATTTCAGTCTGGTTACTGTAGAGCTCTGTTCCATTGTTGTTCCAGCATTTCTGTTTTTATAAGGATATTGCATAACATCTAGATCTCTGTGATCCTGAAATTCTTGAATGCTATGATACAGCTTTTCTTAATTAAATCCTTCATAAGAAACACAGTATTAAAGGGTGTTTCGAATGTAGTTCACTCTGTCACGGATGTTCTGTTGTAGACTATCAAAAAGAATGGTCCGCTTCACTGAAAATGCTATTTGCAAAAATAAGATCTTTCACTCATGGTAGAAAAAGAAAGGGAAGTTTGAAGGTAATCACACTTGAAAGTACTGTCCTGATCCTTTAGCTTAAATATTTATATTTACTTTGCTTTGATTTAATAGCAGTTGTAGAATTTGCTTTGGAAATTTGTGTGTGCATTGATCCATTGGTTTTTTTCCACAGGCTATACATGCTTGAGAGAAACCAGTCCACAAAGAGGAGGTCTGCAGTGACTTACAGAGAGTTACATAGGGCAAAGTATAGATACATTTCAGTTTGTGAATTGGGAATCACTCGCTCAGACTGAGATGTTGTTGCCAGAAAAGCCACAAAAGCAGAAGAGGCTTCTAATCAGCCTTTTCCCAGAGTAGTAGTTGGTGGACACCAGATATAGAATAATTTTGTTGTGAGGCAGCTGGAATAATTCCAGAGGAGTCAGGAATGTCTGCATTAGTTGAAAGCAGTCACAATCCTTTTCCATAGAGATAGCCAGACTTTCCATGATACAGTCAGTTTAAGCTAAAAAATAAGTTGGGGGTTTTTTTGTTGTTTAGGTCCTTGTTCTGGGCTTTTCAAGTCTTATCACATTAAACTGACGGTCCTAAGCTCTTGTTTTGTCAAAGCTTTCATGTCTTTACGAACTGTCATACTTTATTGCAGGTATCAAAAGTGACCTCTTTTTCCCCCCCGTATTGTTAGAATGCACTCTTGTGATTTGTTAATCTTTTTTTGTCAGCGGCTTGAGTATTTCAACATATGTAATGACATTACTATGCATTCCTTATATAGATAATACAGTGGTAATTTTAAATGTTTAAAGTGGCTTTCAGTACGAAAAGTTCAAATTAACTTTTTCACTTAAAAATTACAGACTCCAAATATTTCTAGGTCATAATAAAGTGATAGTTTCAGCAACCATAACGGCAGGTTTCCAAAACAGAAAAACTTACCTCTAAGAAAAAAGTACTGGTTTTGCATTAAATATTTTAACATGAAGTTTTGGCTTGGGTTTTTTTAACCTTTTAGAATATTAAATGTAGGCCTAAGAAGAGGCTGATATGGAAGGAAAAAAAAAAAAAAATCACTATTTCTTTTGTTTAACAGTCGGAAATGTAATAAACTTCACCGTTCTCTAGTAATCCTACTGGTAAAGCTGGTTTCTTGGATTTACATCAAAATCCATGGTTGTTTTCAGGGCCTAGTTTTTAGAACCTTACCTAATGTTCTTGCCTTTTCTCACAAGAGATTTGGGAAGGGCCATAGAGAAATTTTTCTTGCATATAAAATAAATCGATGCTTACAATTAGTTGTCAGCAGTGAGGCAGGCTGCAACCCTAGACAGGAACCACAGAGATTTTTTTTTTTTTTTTTTTTTTCCCCCCTGAATGTTGATGGCTTTCAAATAAAAATAAAAAAAGTAGATTCTTCTTTAATTATGTGACTTCAGGAATCAGAGCAAATTTGAATATAAAGATTTAGTGGTGTACTTTCTTGAAATTTCTAATTGAGGGAGACTTTTTTTTGGGGGGGGGAGTGGAGCAGTAAGAGTGGTATGTACCTATCCAAGCCTTTGGGAGTTTGATAAAGAATTTTCTACCATTAGGTCATAATCTTAATTCAAAGTAATTTATTAAATTACATGTGTATTTTCAGAGTGTCAGAATTGTATTAATTTTATTATGTTTTAGCTATCACTGTATCTTCTGTGCTTTTTCAGTTACATTTCATGAGGGAAGCTCAGTGCTTTTTGCCACTAAGATGTTCTAATATACCCCTAAATAAAGCCTCATTCTGAGCTTGAAGCTGCCTTTTTGTTAGTGAGCATCAAAGCCTAGAATTTTCAAACTGCTTTTGTTGGTAAATATATGTAATTTTAGGTGTTCTAATTACAGTTCCTCAAAATCTTTGCATTTAGAACAGCTGCTGAAATAGTGCAGGCGGTTTGAGATCAGTTAACTGAGTTCCTGGTTCTTCATGGCATTAG
This sequence comes from Certhia americana, assembly GCA_018697195.1. Taxonomy (NCBI): domain Eukaryota; kingdom Metazoa; phylum Chordata; class Aves; order Passeriformes; family Certhiidae; genus Certhia; species Certhia americana. Next base: position 49,726,602 of record CM031857.1, read on the forward strand.
AATATGTAGGTCTGCCTTTTCCCTTATATTCATAGATTAAAAACGGATGTGGGGTTTTGATTTTATTCTATTTTAGGTAGTTTCAGCAATTTGAATGAACTGATAATGATAAAGGCACTACTATAGTTTAATAACAAATGGACTAAAAGTCTATTTGAGACTTTTTAGTTGAGTAATGGTTTAGCCCTTCAGCAAGCAGATGTTGATCCTTAAGCAAGGGCTTTGTTCTAAACTAAATTTATTCCTTAGATGCCTTAATTAGACCATGCATTACTACAATGGGTTTATAGTTTATGTGATAATTTCATATGTAATTTAAAATTTAATTTAATAAATGTTTACTATTAAAGAATATTTTTTAAGCAGTTTTAGATATGAGGAATTGAACTGACTTAGATATGTGTTATTTTCTTGGTTTAGTCTTGAATGACTTACAGATATGGGACATTCTCTCTTTTTGCCTGCTTGCTGAAATTCAGGCCAGGATCTCTAAAGGCAGGGACAATTTTTCTAGTGTATTCACAATGTTGCTGGCTTGAATTCCTTCTCTAACTGTTCTGATAAAAGAAAATAAAAATATTTGTTAAGCATTCAAACACAAACAGTTATTTTACAGTAATAGAAAGGAGACATTTGTTGCAACAAGTAAGAAAAAAAAAATTCTGTTGGTGTTTGGTTTTTGTCTGTCTCTTGAGCAATTACTGTGCTGCTTTATATACAGAGAATCTTACTCTGCTGGAAATCTAGGTAATGATCCTTCATCACACAACATCTATAGATCTTCTCAGAAATGTCTCTGTTTTTGCAAGCAAGTATAAACTGCTGCTTTGTCTCCTGTCCTCTTTATTCCTGCAAGGACAAATAATAAGTGTCTGTGGAGAGAGGAAAAAGGAGAAAGACCCAGCAAGGTACTGGAGTTCTACAAGACATTCAGGATAGAAACTTTAGTGTAGTCCAACATTTTTCTTTTTAGCAGGAAGAAAAGGAGGTCTTAATATATATAAAGTGCACTCAATCAAGTAAAATCTGCACCTTGTGGAGAAAGTAAATTTTGCTAATCATCTCCATACACAGCACATTAGAGGAAGTATTTTTGTAGTGTTTTCTTTGGAGAAATGACTCAACAATTAGTTCTGCTTTGATATTTCAGGGTTTTGTTGTTTTGGGTTTTTTTTTAAACTTACTTAGTAATAAAGGGAAATTCACTGGCTGCAATCTTTGATAATTAGGAGTTTGTGCTATGTGTGTTTGTGCTTTCTCCTGCTTACTGAAGGAAACTTGAGAAGTAGTTTTCTAGTTATTTTGCATTAGAAAGTCCTAACATTGGTCGTTGCCATTGGGTGAGAGTAAACTATCCCTATTCTCTTCTAAACTGTAGGTGCATTGGCAAATATTGTTTTCTTAGAGAGCAAACAATGCAGTGTATGAGACTGTAACTTCCTGAGAAAAAGTGTCATATACCCATCAAACTTCCCTTACTGTAACAGTAAGAGTAGGAGGATGGGAAGTTTCTTTTAGAAAAAGAAAATATTCTTTCCTGTATTACAAAGTTGGAAATATGTTTTAAGAAGACAAGATAGAATATAAATCATGCCTTGTCTTTCAGATTAATAACTGAGTCATTGGTTCATCATTTGATCTACCAACCAAAAACAACCACTGAGGAAGCTGGTTTGAGCTTTTTGTTCTTTTGGATTGTCATGCCATAAATTCCATGTTTAGTGCCAAATAATCATCTCACTTTGGGATTTGTACAATATCTGGCTATGAAAACCTATTTTTAGTCTAATTTCATGATGAAATGAAAAAAAAATTAAAAAGATAATGTAATAAACAGAACATTTCCATCCTTTCACCTTGAGATGATGCTTTTCCCCTTCTTTCAGAGAGCTTTCTTAAAATTTCATTTTAAATGTAGTATTTAGTTATCTATTATAGTTTTCATCTAGTCATGAAATTTTCAAGAGCATGGACAATTCTGTAAATATTTAATGGCAAAATATTTACTCTAGATACATCTTACTGGACCTGAAAATTATTCTCACACTGACCACAATAGGCAGTTAAACTTGCCAGTTTGACTACTTTCTTGTAGACTATATTGTCCCGCTGTAGCCTCATTTGGGGGTCCAGCCATCACAGCTATTTAAAGACTTAGATTAGTTAGATGAAGAAAAGCAAGTGACTATGAAATTGCTAATCAGTCCAAAAAGAGTAACTGTTGAAGACATTAAGTGAAATAAGCAAATTTATCACTTTGATTTTGCTTCTGAAAGTCATTAAACTTTTGTATATTTGATCGTTCAATTTTAACTTCTGTTGGTTTTTTTTAAATTAAAAACCAAAAAGGCGGGTTTAGTTCAAATAACGAGTAACTTTGTTGTAACTTTGTTGTTCAGGAATTTGAAACTAAAAGGAGAAATTTTGGCCAAAAGAGACTGTCATTAGTTTATTCCAACTTGAATAAATTCTTAAATACACAAATTTGAAGCCTTTAAATGGGTTCTTGCAGTGCTGCTGCAAATTCTTATTGATTGGAGCAGGAATGAATGCTGGAGAGGACAGGGAAAGTGGAACAGCACAGTCAGCCTGGAGAAGTAGTTTGTTCCCTATATCCCAGCAATTTGCTGTGGTTTCCACTGATCAGCAATCACCCCTCGTTCTGCTGTTTTTCTAGACATTACCATGTGCTTCAACATTAGTATTATCCTGTAATCTGTGTGCTGCTCTTCTAAAGCATTGTCATTCCAGCAACCCCAGACCTCTCACTGTTTCTGGAATTGAGGCAAGTTCTGAAGCGGTTAACGTACTTCCTTTTTGCCGCTCTGAATTCCCTTTGAGTATTGGTGTCACTTAGATGAAGGGGAGAGATGATTGCTCCCGCTAACATCATGGGAATTGCAGAATACTGAGCAAGCACGAAGCTATTTGGAGGAGAGGAGGGCTGTGTGAGCAAGGATGGGGAGAATTCTAGTCTGGTGAAATTTTCAATACTCTACTTTGTGCAAACAACTCTGTGGCTTTGTTGCAGGAAAATGTACTACATTAACAGTGAGAAAATACATTCCTCTATCTCTGTTTACATAGTATTAAACTAGTTTATACCATTAATAGCTTTTGCTTAAATGGAAATTATGTCTGCTTTCTCTAGATTGCATGAATTTTACAGTAAACTAACAGGATGAAAGAGCTGAATTCATTCAGAATAGTTGAATAGGCAGAGATTTCAGGGTCAGAATGAATATAGTAAACAAAGATTAAATATATAGCTAAAGAAAAAAGGCTGTCTGTTCAGCTTGATTGACATATATAGGTAAGGTTTTAGCTGAGTAAGCTTCTAGAAAATGGTGCATGTGCAAAAGGCAGTTTGAATGCTTGGCATGTTGCTTTTTTAAAAATAAAACTTTCACCATGCATGTTTTCAGTCTTTTCTTTTTTCTTTAAGATTAGGAATCTTTTCCAGGGTAATTTTTTTTTTTGTTTGGTTTTTTTCAGTATTACTTTCTTCAATTTAATATAGGGAAAAAGATTAAATAATCCCAGTCTAAGCAATGATATTATAAATACTGTTAATTTATTGAAAAGGAGGGGTGGGTTACATGATTGCAAGAGAATGTAAGCAATATTTATCTTTCATTTTTTTTCTCTAGTACACATGTCAGAGTCTGCTTGACAATCTGCTTTATAGAGGAAAGGGAAGTCCAGTACTCCAGTGTGTTTATGTGACTTTGTGTCATTGTGGTAATAACTATTGTGGCTTTCATGTCCATTTCTTACCAGAGAGAAAATGTGGTTTGAGTTTAGCTATATGTCAGCCATAATTTGTGTTTAACAGACTGTGACCTTGAAATAGAGGTAATTATTATGTTATGTAGACAGATTTTTTTCATAAGCTGCAGCCTGAACAACAAGAGTACAATGCTACAGTTGTTCTACTGAAATTGATCTTTTGTGTGCATGGTTGCACGTGCACACCAATCAAAACAGTAAAGGTTTCTGTTTCAGAAAGATTTACCATAAAAAGCATAGTATTAAAAAATGTGTAATAGTGCCATCTGTTGACCCCTGTCATGGCATAACTAAGTTGTATGAGTGGGTGTTGGAAATGTCGCTGCAGAGGGTTGACCTAAACTGAGAAATGAGCCAAATCTGGTGGGAGAAGTTGAGAAAATTTGAGTTTATGCTAATGAAATGAAAATCCAACCTGAATAAGATTGGTAGTGAACATTGATCTCAATGAGAGTTTTCTTGGGAATTTGTTTGTGTGTATGTTTAAAAATGATGAAATTTAACAAAAATTCAGGTCAGTCTGATGTGTTCCTGCTGTTCAGAATTTTTTTACTTTTTTGAGGTAGCCAACATAAAGACTTTTGCTTTCATGTGATGAAACAGATGCATCTAGAGAATTCATCCAGCGTGGCAGCATATAGAAATTTATGGCTAGAAGAGAAGCTAATAAGACTTTGTTTCAATGGCATTGTGTTCTTTGACTGTCTTAAGTTGTTCACATGGCAACCTTTATTAAAGACTCATTTGAATCATTTGAACCAGTGTAAGAAACTTGGAGTGGATCCAGAAAAGGGTCATAATGATCAGAATTCTGGAGCACCTCTGCTCTGAACACAGGCTAAGAGAATTGAGGTTGTTCAGCGTGGAGGAGAAAAGTCTCAGGTGTACCTGAAGCAGCCTTCCAGTTCCTAAAGAGGCCTGAAAGAGAGCTGGAGAGGGACATTTTACAAAGGCATGCTGTGATAGGACAACTCTACTTAAAGAGGGTAGGTTTTTGATTAGATATTAGACAGAAAATCTCTACTGTGAGGGTGATGACTGGTTACCCAGAGAGTTGCCCCATCCTTGAAAGTGTTGAAGGCCAGGTTGGATGGGCTTTGAGTGGCCTAGTCTAGAGGAAGGTGTCCATGCCAATGGCAGGGTATTGGAACACTTAGAGACTAGCTGGTCTTTAAGGTCTCCTCCAACCCAAAACATTCTATGATCGTCAACATCTCACAGACATGTTACCTCTGTTCTGTTTCTATCCTGAGCACTTCTCCTGAGTTTTCAAACTCTTTGAGGAACTTCATATAAAGATTTTGCTAACAGTTACACAGAAATGTATTTACCACTTGGGTTGAGGTGAGGAATAAACTGGAGGGGGACTCTTAAAGTATTTGGGTGCAATATCTGAAAGAGCAAAGATCTTGGAACTAAAGCTGATCTCAGAAGATTGTTTCAATATGCTGGAATTTGACTAGAAGCCTGAATAGTGAAGGTTGCTGCAGGTCTGTTTGTACGTGTTTGGAAAGAGAGACAATATTCAATATTAGGTCAGGCATTTATATTGTCTTTGTTTTTACTCAACATGTAGCAGTAAAAGATTATAGTTGCAATATTTCATGTAATTAGATTAGCTTTTGAGAGAGGATTGTAGTAGCCTAAGTTGATCTTCCTTTATATTACACCATAGTAAAACCAGTAGAGTGCTGTAGTACTCTTTAAAAAAAATGAGCCAAGTAGCTGACAACCTTCTTGATTTTTAGAATTACTTCAAAAAAGTAATTGTTTAGGACACTTTTACTTCAACATATGACAAGAATTTCCACAAAATCATTTTAGATAAGAAAAACTGAATCTGTAATATACCAGTACAGTGCCTTTCAGCAATATCCCTTTTATTTTGTGACTGGTTCCATGGCTGTTCCTTTTATTACAAACATGAGAAGTTTTATGTTTAATTTTTACTTTGCATACTTTAGATACTGGATCTTATACTTAGGCTTTATATGAATAACACAAAGAATTGTTATATATTTTCCTCCAATCTTCAAGAATGGCAAGAAGAATCCAAGAGTCTAGAGCTTCACCTCAGTCCCTGGAAGTGATGGAGCAGCTAATCCTGGAAATCATTTCCAGGCACATGAAGATTGAGAAAGTCAGCAGCAGCAGTCAGGAAGGTTTGACCAAGGGGAAGTCATGCTTGTCCTACCAATTACATTCTATGATGAAATCAGTGGGTGAGTGAGGGAAGGGCAGTGGATATTGTCTATATCTGCACTTCACTGAGGCTTGCAACACTATCTCCTGCAAGATCCTCATAGGAAAGCTGTTATGCAGACTGGATGAGCAGACAGTTAGGTGGCTTGAAACCCAGCTGAATGGCTGTCCCAGACAGTAGAGATCAGTGGCTTGCAGTCTATCATAAGGCCAGTTGTGAGCAGTGTACCCCAAGGGTCAATACTGGATCGAGTTCAGCATCTTCATTAATGATCTTTATGATGAGACAGAGTGTATGTACTCTTAGCAGGTTTGCAGATGACATCCAACTGGAAGGAGCGGCTGTTGCCCCACAAGGTCATGCTGCCATCAATAAGCTGAAATGGGCTGACAGGAACCTCATGGTGTTCAACAAGGGGAACTGCAAAATAATGCACCTGTGGAAGAAGAACCCCATTCACCAGTACACTGCAGGAGGAAATCAATGGAAATCAGCTTCTCAAAAAAGGCCCTGAGACTTCTGGTGAACACCAAGTTGAACATGAGCCAGCAATGTGACCTTGCAGCAAAGAAGGCAGATGCTACCTTGAGCTGCATTAAGGAAGTTGCTGCCAGCAGGTCGAGGGTGTTGATCCTTCTCCATTATTCAGCACTGGTTAGGGCACACCTTGAGTTCTGTTTTCTGGTGCTGGACATCCCAGTACAAAGAGAACTGGACATAATTGAGAGAGTCTAATAAGGGACCACTAAATCGTGAAGGAACTAGAATCTCTCTGCTATGACTAAAATCTGAGACAGCTGATATCTTTCAGCCTGGAAAAGGCTGAGGAGGGGTCTTATTAATATATATCAGTACCTGTTTAGAGAGTGTATTGAGGATGCAGCTGGTCTTTTTTCAGTGGTGCCCAGTGACAGGGCCAGAGGGAATGGGAACAAATGGAACAAAGGAGGTTCCTCCTAAACATCAAGAATTTTTTTTTTTTTTAATTTTGAGAGTGACAGACCACTGGCCCAGGTTCTCCAGGGAGGCGGTGGAGTCTCACCTTATGGATAGTCAGAAACCGTCTGGACATAGTCCTGGACAGCCTATTCTAGGTGGCCTTGCTTGAGCAGGGGACCTGGCCTGACTGTCCAACTTTCAACCTTAAGTATTTTGTGATTCTGTGATATGCCTTTGAATTTTTAATAATGAACTTACAAAATAGGCGTAACTTGTAACCATGCTACTTTTAGCACATCAGAAGTAAAACTTCTATTAGATTACCTTGCTTCTTGCTTAAATGTTTTTTATCCAAGTCATTGATGTATTATTTTGTTTTAATTTTTTGGCTTTTGGTGGTATTAATCTGGGATGATGTAGATGTAAAACAAATATAGAAAAAAACCCTCACTCCCCCATCACCCCCAAATCCAGCAGTCCTAACAAGCCATGAAAAGATGCTTTGAAAAACAACAATTTACATTCTCACTGAAGTCGTTAAGTGATAGCTTTTTGGCTGTGAAAAATTGCAGAAGTTTAGTGAAGCCCAGTTGTCTGGGTGTCACTGTCTCTGCTGTCCCTGTGATCACTGAACACTTCTGTGTATCTTCATAACATACAAATCTATATGTGATGAACTGAATAGTTCTTTGGATTTCACTGACTGAGTTGCCAAGATTTTTACTGTCAGGAATGAGTACTTACATAGACAGCTGACATGTAGATATTTAAATTAAGAGCATGTTTAAGCTGTGCTGAAGTTCCAGCTGGCATATTTATAAGACCTCAAAGTTCTTCCATATTGCTTCTCTTCTGGAAGATGTGCCCATGCAGGTTTCTGAAGGATCTCCAGTTGACTTTGCCTAACAGTACCGTTTTTAAGCAACTTCTTTTTTGGTGTGCCTGGATACTGTTCAGGGTTTTTCTGTTTATCTTTTCCAAGTTCTTCCTCTACATTTCTGGAGAATCACAGATTTTCTTTTCACTTCTATTGCATGTAACTATTTTTTTTTCTTTTAGTATTTATTTTTTATAGTAAAGAGGGTGAAATTTGTCTCCCTGTTCTTTTTACTTCTATCTTGTTTGACAATTTATAGTCATGTATTTTTTCTCTTTTTCTTTTTTCTCTTTTAAATTCTTTTTCTCTTTTGCTCTCTAACATTGTTAAAATTATTTTAATTAACAGTCTTTCTATTCTCTTTCTTAACCAAAGTGCCAAGACACCTTTGCAAACTTGTCTCTGAGGTGTTAAAGTACATTCTTCAAACTTCACTGCTTTGTCCAAATTTGTTCCACTTATTCTGGTAATATTTTACACTATTTTACATCCACTTAGTGACCCTACTTTGGTTTTTCTCCTTGAATGGAAACTCAGTTTGATAAGAAATCAGTTGATGATGCACCCCCTTGTTCACTGACTGTCTGCCTGGCATGCTGCTATTAATACAACTGGACTTTTATTAGCCCCTTCTGGTTTTTTAAAGTACTGTGTTATTTTCTTCCCAGTATTTTAAAGCAGTACTGACTTCTTTTCAAAGTACACTATTGATGTCTGGCATGCAGAACACATCATAGGGAAACTTGAGGTCTGTCCTTTAGTATAAACTATATTTTGAGCTTTAATAATAATTTTATGTTCTCATGCAATTTTAAAAAAAGGCCAACCCAACAACAGAGCAACTAAACAACAAAATCTCAGTGTATACTTGATTATCATGGAGGTTTTGTGGTAAAGGCCTCAGCTATCAGATAAAGGCTAGTTAAATTTTTTATGGATAATAATTTGTCTATCTTTACCAATACCTATCTGAAAGTGCAGCCTGGTGGGAGTTTTAAAAATGCAATTTCCTCTCCCCTGCCCCCTGGCACTTTTTCCTCTTATTTTTTACAGCAGTAAGCTCAGTCTCCTGGAGCCAAGGATGTGCTAACTTGGGGCCCCAATACGTGTGTTGGAGATAAGACTTTAAAGACTGATGTGCTTCAGTTTTGAAGGGTAGATGGGTGGTATTTGTGTGACTTCTTTTTGTAGTGCTTTCATTAATGGTAATTGTTTGATACTTGCTTTGTAATTTGTTTTTAGCTTTGGCCTGTGGCTCTGGTATCACTACTTTTTGCTTTCAGGTTTGCCTTTCTCTGCATTTAATTTTCAGTTATAATTCTTTGTTGTTGCTGGGGGAATCTGAGACTCTAGTGGCTCTTGCTATTTTACCATCTTAAAATGGGTGTAAGTGCTCGCAATACAGTAGGTTTTCTAAGTTATTTACTTTTGCTCTCCAGTGAATTTTTAGGTGTTATAACTTAATTTACCTGTCTTCTGCAACCCAGTAGCTGCTAGAACTGTAAAATTTCCATGAATTATTGCATTTTATTACTCATTTTTAAAGATATTTCTCTTTGGAACAGAGTCTTTAAGATTATGAATGTATTTTATTTATAAAAATGTAAATAATTTTTTTTCAAAGAATTTTAACATGTAGTTGCTCTCTGTAAGTTTTTTTTAATGTTAACTGAGGTCAGACACCTTAAGGGAATTGCATCAGAACACCTAGGGGTTTCACACTTAAATAGCTTAAAGAATAGTGTAAACCTTGTTGCTTCCAAATTTTTCAAATATTTATTTATTTTGTTCTTCTTATTCTATTAGGTATGGCTGAATGCTTCTATGCTGTTACTTGTATTGCAAGAGAGAAATAAAAGCACCATAAAATTAAAAAAAAAAAAATAGGATTGGACCTCTTTTGGTTTGTTACAGATTTTTTTTCCTTGTCTCTTACGTATTTTCCTGGCACTTCATTAAATCTAGGCAAAGAGCTTTAGGCCTAAATAGTTTTGCCACTGCCTGATATGCCATAAATATTAGAAAAGGGCTGGTCATGCATGGTAGAATGTGAAAACTAATAGGCTTAACTACCGGTGTCTGTGTCATGCTTTAGTTGGTCTTGCCTACTCTCTTGGAGGGGTCTTTTCCAATTCTCTTTCTCTCTCTCTCTCTCTTTTTTTTTTTTTTTTTTTTTTAATACTAAAAATAAAAGACCATATCTATGGGGTTTTCTCAATGCTCTTTTATTTGACAAGTGTTTATGAGCTGCTGTGTATACCTACCAAAAGATTCATACTAATGAGTCCTGATTGATGAAATTTGCACTCTTATTCCATGGTATGTGTCGAACAGTAATCATTTTATTGGTGCAGGGACTTCTTAAGGCAGTACTGTAAGAATACAGATTCAGAAATTTTCATGTGCACAGTTGTCAGATAGATAGTTTTTGCAGAAGAAAAGGACAAAGTCTTGACTACCTTATGAAGTGTGTTCTTTGAGACAATCTCCTTTCCTTAGGCAATTTCTTTGAATACATGCCTGGTTCCTCACAAACATGGTAGGCTAACAAAAAGCTTTTTTCAGTATATTTGGGATCTCAAAAAAGACATTATTAGTATTACTTTTTCAATAGAAAGTGTACTGAAGTTAAATGACATTCAGACTTGACTCAAAAATCTGTTTAATGCAAATATTTGGAAAATAATATTTCTAATATAAAGCTACAGTAATAAATTTTCGTTGTGGATTCAAAATGATTGATGGTTTGACATAAAAAATTCTTTCATCCTTGCATTGTTTCTCTTTCCAGATCTGTTAGAAGTTATTACAAAGGAAATACTTGTAATAATTTTGTTCAGTAATGCATGACAGTCTCTATGCAAATAGTTTTCTTACCTATGAAAATTTGTTGAGTGCATAAAAATTTTCATTTTTTTAGCATTGTATGTGCACAGAGAAGGGAGTCAGAAGGAAGCCAGCTGGGCTTGGGCAAAAGGCACATTGTGTATCTCTGGTTGCATTACAGCAAGGTCATTTGGAACAGGCACAGAGCAATGAGACACAAAAGCCTGTGGGATACTAGAGGGTCTTTTGTTGATGCCTAATAAGCGTAATGTAAGGACAACTGACAGTGGAAGCAGGTGGAAATGCTGAATGTAATTACAAACACAGATCTGAAAACTGCCATTGGTAAAAGTGAGCAAATGAAGTGAGAACATAAACATTTTACTTTATAGGTTTTTACCATGGGATTTTTAAAGTCTACTTTGGAGAAAATAGAGGGAATGCTAAAACAACAAATCTTTATGCCCTTCAGCTAAAATTACTTAGTATCTAGGATCTGTGTATGCAATGCTGAGTGTGCTTTGCAGATCTGTATGGTAGGCATACAGCTTTACTATAATTTACAAATTCCTAGCAAAACTTGACAAATAAGGCCCTCATTATTATAATAGCACAGACTGGTTTTGTGTCTGAAAAATCTAGCATTAGATACTTAAATAAACCCAAGAAACCAGGCTCAATAGTTAAATGTTTTTGCCAGCAGTTTCTGCCATCAGCAATTTAAAAATGTCTTTCAATGAAATAATGGATTACTTTGATATGACATTTCTCTAAATAAAATAGAATCCTTTTGTGATCATAACTGAAAATGGTTTTAGACAAGATTATGGGATACACAAATTAACCATCTCAGTTCTGGTTCTCTGGACATGTCTCTACAAATAGTCATAGTAATTTTTCTACCTTTTTTCCTTATCTTGTATATTAGTTTCAGATAGTGTTCTCACTTTGTACCTTTACTTGCTTTCCTTTTTCCTCCAAATACTGTATCTCTAATGCAGAAAAGTGAGGTGAGCCAGCTTGCATAGAGGGATTGGCTCAAGTCCTTGTCCCATTAATCAACCACAACTTCAAATCTCTTACTGCATACTGATTTACAGTTAGTATGAAAATGGGTTATGCGCTGCTGAGATTTAAAGGTGGCTATTTTCTCCATTGTGATCCAATTTTCCTTATTGTTAAAAAGTCAAAGCCTTAGGTGCCCTTGTATGTTGCACCTACTGATCTGGTAGTTCTTTTCCTTACAGAAGCCTGGGTAAATGGCATTGCTTCTTGTCTAATAAGGTGTTGTGAGTCTTTATTTAGTTGGTTTTTTTACTTAATTCATTACCAGTTAACACAACCTTTGGTCACTGATTTGAGTATTGGGAAGAACTAAATAATCAGACACTTAGCCAAGCGCTTTCTTCCATCTGCCCCAGGCTGAGGCAAGCAGAATGCCTCTCTCCCTCCAGTTCCAGCTTGCCTTACTGTCCCTGTGTGTGGTTGTGGGTTCATTCCAGCTCCTCCAGCAGGCACTGGGCATCACAGTTGGGGTTACTTGCATTGCAATACCCATCTGACCTTTGTTTCTCAGCTAGCTCTTCCACTGTGTGTCACTTGCTCAGTTTCTCCTGCAACTCTTTGCTTATTAAGTTTTCCCCTGCCACACAGGGGCTTCTTCAGGCTTTTCCTCAGTGGCAGTGCCTTGGGGTGCTGCTGCTCTGGTGGGACTCACCTGTAGCTGCGGTCCCTGGGGGAGGCACATGCCTGCTGGAGTGAGATGTTCCTCACCCCAAGAGCATGTTGGTGTTTGCTGCCCCAGTGGCTGCTGCCTCAGGCATACAGACAGCTGACAGAGGATCAGCATCCTGCTCAGAGGGTTAATAGATAGGGTGTTACAGAATCCTCACAGCAATTTGGGAACTAGCTGGAAATGGCAGTGACCAGATCAGAGCAGCTCACATCCAGTCCCACCTTACGATACCAAAACTTGGAGAACCTGTAGTGAAAAAAAAGCTTCCTGTAAAGTAGAAACACTTCCTTTAGGTCCTAAATTTCTGCACTAGATAATTTTAAGTGATGGCCTGAAGGACATGTACTGTGTTTTCATTCAAAATTCTAATGATTATTTTGTGATAAATCTTGAGAATTATATATTGCTATAGACTTTGTAGGTCAGAAGCAAGATTTTGACTAATCTGAATTTATTTATTTATAGAAGGGTAAAAAAAGACTAAAGAAAAAAAAAAAACAACACAAAAAATCTGTGTACTGAAAGAATAGCCTAGACATAGCCATTTTTCAGATAAGAGCCTGAGGATTTCTTTTATATTGGAAATAAAATGTAAGTTCGTGAACAAGGGATAGCTAATGAAGGAGAACTTAGAAACCAATATATGGGTACAAACTAGCATTAATATATAGAACGGTCCATGCATATTTTTATACACTGTTTTTACATATACCAGCTCTGTTCAATAATTAGAAAAAAATCAGTGATTCTTCTTCTGATGCATCTTTAGAAAAACTCTTCCCAGTTCAACAAGTGAATACAAATAGAAAGCTATTTTAGCATTCATTCAGAAAATAATAGAACTTAAAGTTAAAACATTATATTTGGGTTTATAAACAAATTTTGAATACTATGGTTTAGCTGTATTCACAGAACAAAAATAACTTGCATAATTAAAGAAAAATGGGAGGATAATGTGAAGAAGAAAGAACAGTGATTTAGGAAGGAAGAAGATAAGGACATTTTTAAGTATAAGTAAGGGGAGGAGAGACTAAAAAGAGGATCTCCTTTATATCTTTGTTAAGATTGCATGAAAGAAAAATACTTGAGTCACCCATCAATTTGGCAAAATTAAATGGAATTAAGCCTTTGTATTTGCTGAGCTCAGATGAGCGAGGAACTCTGCAGTGCAATTGTTTTTCTAAGGACTTAAACAAAGAAGTGTGCTTGAGAGGAGTTTTTCATGTTTATTTTCTTTGAAGGTATCTTGAGTGCTACTTAGGAGAAAAGTTTTTTCAATATGCATTTGTTTAGGTTTATTTGTTATTAAAAGAATGATAATTTTCTAAAGGTAAGTGATTGTTAGGTTTCTCCCAACTCTTCCTTTCTTTTTCACCTCCTTCTATTTTCTTATATTTTTGCATAAATTCTTCTAAAATATACGCTCATGTAAGTTTCTCTGTAACAATACATATATTGCACATTTGAAACTTAATTTTAATTTTATTCCCTGGTATGTGTAAACCTTCTTTTTATTTTTTTCTCCTGTCTACTTGCCTTCAAAAGTAATTTGTTTTATATCTGTGAGAGAACATCTTGCAGAAAATGACATAAAGCTCAGTGAAATGAACTTATCAAAAGAGATGAGGTGTGACTAGATCTGAAGTGTGTAGGGACTTCTTTGTGCTAAGATTTTCTGCAATAAAAGTCTTGTTAATTTGGTGACAAGAAACATCAGAAGAACAAATGGCAAAAAGCTGCCTGGGAAAATTAAAAATAAGATGTACATTTTTAATAGAATGAAAATAACTACAAGAATTTACCCAGGAGTTAGTAAAGTATCCATGTCTTCTTGTTACACATTTTTAAATAAAGATTTTGGATTTGTTTATATGGTCTTTACCACATCTAAGCACAGACAATCTCATGTTTCTTTTGGAAGAACTTAATAACTTGCTAAAATTTGAATGCAACATCAAAGATGTATTCTGACAACTACTGCATTTTGGAACATCATTCAGAGAAGAGCAGGCTAGCATTTTGCAAGGAAGTGGCTTAGAGGATGCAAACATTTTTTTCCGTTGTCTTTTTTTCAGTATCACAGGTATTTAGTCCAGAGCAGATGCTTGGTGAAATAATTGTATTTAATTTCAGCATCAGGTCCTTAACCCAGCGTCCAGAATCCCATTTGAACAGTTTTCTGAGAATTACAGTGCAACCATCATGTAAGTGGAGGTCTGGATATGTTTGTAATTGTGCTCTCACATGGAAGTAAACATCACATTACACTGATAACTTTTTTTAGGTGTGTGCATCTGACTATGTAAACTTTTACATAGTTTACTCTCTCTACTTTTGTTCTTAATGTCTTTTTTTCTAGAGAAGTAGAACTTAAGTCTTGTGTTTCCTTCAGTTGTAGATATTTATGAAGCATATTGTGACATAGGGTATTTTTTTCTGATGTCCTCCCATCTGATAAAGCCATGACCTCAGGGAGCAATTTTGTATGGTAAGCACCATGATATTCCCTCTTCTGTGTGCAGGAACCAGAGGAAACCATTTTCTACAGTGGATCATCTTTTTAATCACTTGTTCTTCTATTCAGAAACCTCTTTCTTGTCAAAGGGGCATAAATCAAAATAAAGGGATAAAAGAACACCCTAATCTTTCAAGGTAGAAGACACGTACCAAAAAGTGCTTGTATGGGTGCCCTTGATATGGATTAAGAGTACCCATTATCATTAATCATTTAGATAAAATTTCATCAGTAAGAAAGCTTTAATAAATTTTTCTTATATAAAAAATACATAATTATTAATAATTTTTACCAGTTTTGTGGAACCATCTTATAATTTAAGAATTTAATTACCAAATTTGTGATCAAATAAAGTGAATCAAATGTATTCAGATATATGTTCCTATGTATTTCTTCAGTGTGATGATTGACACAGCAAATAGCCTAAAAATTTAAAAGATAGCTGGACATAACTGGACTTTTTAATTACACCAAGTTTGCTAAGCTTCATCAGAATTGATTTTTTTTTTTTACTGTAGTGGTAGCATTGGTTCAATCTGTATACCAGTCTCTGAAGCTTGTATTAAAGTACATAAAGTAACCTAGTTTCTCATCTCCCTCTCAGAATGAAAACACAAAGTAAAGGCCTTTTATAAGCGTATTTTGTAATGGAAATTTTAGCAGCCTTTTGAATGAACAATTATGTCTTTGTTTCCATGGAGCTAACACTAAAATAGCTCAAAATCAGTGTGGTGGTATTAAGACTCTTATGCTAGGCTTCTTTGGGGAACTTTCCACTTGTCCTGGTCAAGGCATTTTCAATTAAAGAAATTGTCAGAAACATGTTAACTAATCAAAAGTAAAATTCTGGAGTGTATTTTTTATTGAAACTTTATTTCATAAATGTTTTCTGTGCTCCTCCTTTCCTTCAAATCTTCCTATCAGCAATAGGAAATGATTCACTTTTGTGTATAAACACTGCTGTAATAACTTCACTCACAATCTCTTACCTACAGGAGGTACGTGATGAAAGTCAGGAGTTTGGGAAAGAACATTTCTCTGTATATTAAGAATTTTACTTGAACTCCTTGTGAAATTGGAGATGGATTGAGAGTGGGATGTTGGTGTCATGATTTTATTTATTTAAAGTTCGGGGTGATTAAACTGGGATATTTTAGCTTTCTATGTGACAATTTAGGATGTCTCTAAATATAGAATCACAGAATCATTTAGATTGGAAAAGACCTCTAAGATTATTGAGTCCAAACATTAACCCAGCACTGCCAAGTTCACCACTAAACCATGTCTTTCAGTTCCATATCTACAAGTCTTTTAAATACCTCTAAGGGTGGAGACTCAACCCTGAGCAGCCTGTTCCTACGTTCAATCACATTTCCGTGAAGAATTTTTTCTAATGAGTTTAGTGCTTCAAATCTCCCAATTTTTCAGGTGGTAGAGCCTGAAACTGAAATCCTGGACCTGATGATTATTTTAGGATAGGTTTGTAGTCATTGTTTTTCAGTATAAGGAAAGTAATTGCAAGTGACTAGTTGATACAGAAAGTGCTATGTGTTTTCACATGTGGGAGTCAGTTCAAGGGTTTGAAATATCATCTGTTGTTTTGTGGTCACTAATGATTGTGAAGGTATGTGTTTCTCTCATGGGGCCTCTTCTCTGCTAAGGAAGAAGTTTCTTTTTCTCTTTCCACCCTGTTAAAACTTTTTCCCAGCACCAGCCCAGGAGTTGCTGCATCTTTTCTGTAGTGGAAAGAGAGCACTTAACACAGATGTCACTCCTCACCAGATTCGGATCTGTTTTTAGGAAAGTGTGAAGTTTGTATCAGAACAGGGGATTTAAGAAGAAAACAAAAAGGCATTTGGTTTTTTTGTCCTTTTCCATTTTAACAACAGACTGGTAGCCCTAATGTATCATGTTAGAATATATAATCAGATTATTAAACACAGTAGCAGTTAAAAAAAGCCCAAAAAAAGCAAAACAAAACTTCAGGAAATCTGAGAAAATAACAGATGGATCCCAGACATGTCCTTTATAGCTTGCAGAAATAAAGTAAGGCATGTTTAGTGTCAGATGTTTAATTATTTCAAAGGACTTTAAAAAAATGTTACAGAATAGGTATCCTAAGCACTATTTAATGGGTAATTTTTTTCTGGCTGAGTCATTGTAGACTACTTAATCTGGCCATTCTGTAGTTCCTTTGTTTTCAGACAGTCTGGTACATATGGATTTGGGAGAGACCTGAGGCTTCAGCATTTGTGACTCTTGAAAAGTCTAAGATTCCTGTTCTAAGTGAGGCTGACTTGTATGCTCTGAATACTTGCTAAAGCACTCTAACCTTCATCCAGCTTTTTTTTTTTTTTTTTTCCCACTTGTTTGGTGCAGCCAAACTTTTCCCCCTACCTAACATTCAGCTCAAACATTGTATTCTTACCTTGCTCTTTGAATTGGGTTTATCAAACTAGTTGGCAGTGACTTCCACTGTTCATTTGGACTGTTACATAGCTGAAGAAACTTTGTTTAGCAAATAGTGAGGATAGTTACATCTGTCACTCATTTATCAAATATTTATTTATATCAAAAGTTAAAATCCTTAAGAATCAGATGGGTAAGCCTGTATGAGTCAATTTTACCTACCCATTAAACATCTTGAGGAGGCTGTGTGTACTTCCATAACTTTCCTAGCCTCTTTCCTGTGACTGAACTTGGCAATATACATCCCTTATGTATACCATCTTCAGTTACCATGTGTTGACTATATTCCCATTTTCAGTGTGATGAATTCTAGACATCTTCAGGAAATATTTGGGAAAGAAAATAAATATTGGTAGAAAGAAATTGAGAAGTGTGCTTAGTATCTGCAATTAAGGTAATTTCTGAATATTATAAATCACTATTTAGTGAAGAGCTGAGGGGTTCATGTAGCTTATACTTCTAGTAGAACAGTACAAAGATTTCAACATTGTTGAACTTTGTTCAACTTTGAACGTGTACTTTCAGAATTTTCTCAGATTGGATCTTGTCTTTCACAACCATTTGGAGGACTGCTAATATCTGGACAGTATTTTTGTAAAGACATCCTAATAGCTTTACCTAGTAGCTATGTGGAATATTCTGCTTTCTGTAATTTGAAGCTGCCTGAGTTGTTGATTTTTTGCCCTTTGAGAGGATGGAAATTACTTTTTAGGTTTTTTTTTTAGATTTGACAATTTAAAATTAAAAAAAAAAAAAAAAAAAAAGGAAAAATACTCTCTGATACTCCAGTGACCTAAAACTTGTGTGTGAAACTGTAAGCATCCAACCATAGTAGCTTTTATTATAAAATGTGATAGACAAGGTGTTTGCTCGTGCATGTATTTTGTCACATGATTTCTCCATGTTTTCAGTTATTGTGAGTTCTAAGTTTAGTTTGGTTTTGACCACATACATCTTAAAATGCTTTCTCTAAAAACTATCATATTTTTGTTATTTTCACAGCAGCTTTTAACCTTTATATTTATTTTATTAAACATGATTACAAATTGAATATTTATTGTCTTGTGATTCTGTTTGCTATTGATGTAACAGTAAATGCTTTTGTGCTGCATGAAAGAATAATTAGCATTTAAAAGATGGGGTGTGTTTAAGTGCTCACACTGTGAAAAGACTTAAACAGCTTTTGCTAATGTCCAGTCTGAGCTTCCCCTGATGTGGATTCCTTGTTTCCTCATGAGCTATCACTGGTCACAGAGAAAAATCAGCTCTCCCCACACTGCTGCCTGCTTTGAGGAAGGTGTATAATGCAGAGGTGTCACCTCTTGGTGATGAGGTTGCCCCTCAAGCTTCTGTCCTCCAAGTTGAACAAACCAAGTGATTTCAGCCACTCCTTGTAAGTCTTTGCCCTCAAGACCTTTCACTGCCTTGGTTGCCCTCCACTGGACACACTCTAATAGTTTGATGTCCTTATATTTTTGTGCCTGAAGCTTCATTCTCAAGGTAAGGCTGCCCCAGCTCAGAGCAGAGCAGGAAATGCCCTCCCTTGCCCAACTGGCCATGCTGTGTCTGATGCACCTGAGGGTACAGCTGGCCCTTTTGGCTTCCAGGGCACTCTTTTGACCTCAGGACTCCTGAATTCCTTTCTGCAGGGCAGTTCTCCATCCTCTCATCCCCCAGTTTGTACATATAACCGGGATTACACTCATCTCAGGCGGAGAATACAGCACTTGCTCCTGTGAGATTTTGTTGTTCACTGCCCAGTTCTTTATCCTTATGTCTCTGTAAGGCCTCTCTACCCACAAGGGAGTCTATAACTCCTCCTGATTTAATATCATCACCAAAGTTACTGTACATTGAATTCTTGCATCAAGATCATTTATAGAAACATTGCAGAGCACTGACCCCAGTGAATCAAAATTAAGCCCCAGAGAACCCAACTAATGGCTGGCCACTAGCCTGATGTGACCTGGTTAACTACAAAGCTTTGAGCCCAACCTGTCAGCAATTGCTCATCTGGCGTATTATGGACTTGTCTAGCCATGCCCGGACTTTTAGTCCACAAGGGGACTGTAAGAGATGGTACCAAAAGCTTTGCTAAAATAAAAAAAAAGAAATCCACATGGACTGACTTTACTTGGTCAAGTTGGGTGACCTTGTCATAAAAGGAAATTAAGTTTGTAAAACAGGAAGACATAATTAATGAACTGCCATGTAATGAAGAATTAGAAAATATGCTAAACATGAAACACCTGTACTGCAGCCGCTGGCACACCTTTTGAAGTAGAAAATACTCATTCAGCCAATTCACACTAAAAGTCAGTCTTCATGTTTATGTTCCTAGCTTTTATGGTTTGAGATAAAATTTGGGTTATTTATTTCAGGGAAAATATGTTTTTTGTAATTGATTAAATAATTTTATTAGTGGGTTTAATAAATAGTTATTAATTTAAAAAAACCAGATTATTATATATATGCTTAAAGGGAACTGTGGTGTCTCATAAATATTAAGGCAATTGTTTTAAAAAGATGGGCAGCATAAAATAATAAAAGTTGAGAAAAAAATCAACTTTCTTGTAACATTTTGCAGAATTTTAAAAATGCCATACTACCAGTGATCTGAGATAAGCTTCAAATATTACTTAGGATATTCAATTATTTAATTATACACTAAATGCATATAGTAAAAACCCCATAAATATTTATATTACAGTATTTTTATACTGCTATTAAGACTATCACTACTAAGGCAAAGCATGATAAATCCTCTTTATAAAATACATTTTGATGCTTTTTTAAGAATCCTGTAAGTTCATTTTTCTGAAGAAGTTGATGCAATTTGAAAATAATTAACAATGAAATAATATCTAAAAAGACCTATATAATGTCTTTTGAAAATTATGTTGTAAATGAGATTTGGCCAGGATTCTGGAATATCAAGAAATTAATTAGATGAGAGACCTTTGTGGAAATTACTATTTATTCTTCTAAGATATTTTAAATGTCTTGAGCTTGGAGGGCAGGGATTATGGAAATTTTGATATTAGGGAACTTTGCACCAACTTGGTTTGCTTTTGCATACTTGCTCTGTTGTTCTATACTGCTAAAGATAGTTTGGGTAACTGGTTTGTTTTGTGTTTTTTTCACCTATGAGCATTAATGAATAGAGTGGTTGACACGGCCCTTCAATTAGAGTGAAACTGGACAAGGAAGTATTATCCCTCTCTCCCACCTCGTGAATTCTCCCCATGTTGCACATGGCTGTCTGTGGCTGGACTGAGGGATCCTTCAGCATGGCCACTGCTATCAAAACCTTGGGGGGGAATTGTGTGTGTGGCAAGATCTTCTTGCATTGCAGTAACTATTCAGCTTGGATCAACAATCAGGTTAGGAGGGAGGCTGGTAAAAATGGCATCTTTATTAATGAGGGAAAAATCAAATTTAAATTTCACAGTGTCAGTCAAACCTGCAGCATGTTAGCAAAACGTGGATCTGAGTCATCAGCAAAGGGAGGGGGACATGTCTAGGCTAGATCAAATTTGCATCAGTATTGTCACTGGTATTGAGATTGGTATTACTTGCAGTACTAGAGATTACTTTCCAACACAGAAGAGGAATTTGGAAGTTGTGTGACAGCACCTCAATGGATGATTCTTTCCACATAGAACTCCATAGGAGAACCATTCAGAAGTGAACCTTCATCTCTGTAGGACTGCAGAAGGAGTGACATATGCTGCTTAGGGTTAAGTTAAAAACAAATTTGATAGCTGAATTTTCACTGACACTTCTTGGAGGACAAATTGATACAGATTCAGGTGCTTTAAAGTGGTATGCTTTTGACACTGCCATACTTCATTTGCAAACATTTTGGTTCTGAGTAGGTGCAATAACCTTGTTACAGAAAAGTTAAATCATGCCCTGGATTTCTTTGGGAGTGATGTGATGCCCACTTTATGACAGAGCTTTCAGTTGTCTTCTGGTTGTTAAGGGCAGTCACAATTTGGTTTTGCAACTTTTCATGTGCTTTAATTCTATTTATCTAGTTATTACTAGATATTTTTTTTTGTGTATTTTCCTCCTGCCTAGGCAAAAATAAAATGTACAGAAAATACAGAAATGAAGAGTAATTGGTAAATTATGTAGAGCTTCAAAAGCAGATCAAAGCTATCTTTTGTTTAAAAGATACAAAAAGTAGAATTTAATCTGCTACTGGTATTCAAAGTCCTGGTAGTGCTGTGGTAGGAAAAAGGTGTTTTTTTCCTCGCTCATGTATTTCTCTAACATTGGTAACTGCTGCTATGGAGAGTATTTAAATGTGACTTTTTTTCAGGCTGTAAACCCCAACTATATCTTAAATGGAAGCGTGCCAAGAACTAATGGAATAATTCATTTTCTTGTTAACTGAAACAACTCAAAGTGCAGTAGTTTATTTGGAGAATACAATTATGGTTATTCCCTGTATTCAGTAAGTTAAGAATATTATTAGATTTGCCATGTAATAAAAGTTGGAAGGAGTACTGAGAGGAGACATGCTTGAGCTTTTGAGCAAGATTTTAGAGTCATTGTACCATGTTCTTGCAAAGTTATTCTGTTTACACACCGGATGAATTGGCATACTGCTTTTGATTATTATATAGTTGATTAAAGAGCACCGGAATAAATTTTCTATTTTGCCAGTTGATAATTGTTTCTGAAGACCTCACTTATGAAAGAGCTTTTATGGATTATGATTATTTAAATAGCTGTGCCTTTCCCATTTATTTAACTGTTCCATTTCCTCTGAAGTAACATTTTCACCTAAATTAAGCACTGATTCTGTTTTACACCAGACAAAAAGGGAAAAAACACTCCCAATGTTAATCATGATGAAGTAAGACATAAGCCTCTGGATATGTTTGTAAAAATTTTAATGTAAATTAAATTTCTGTATTTTATTAATTAGTAATAAATAATTTAATGTTAAATATTAATTGTAATAAAATATTTAATTTCATAAGGTAAAAATACAGAATAGCAAACTAATACTTTCATATTGCCTTTCTCAAAGTATCTTTGTTGCTCTTTAACATTCACATATGCATATTCCAAATTGAGTGTTTTAAAAAGTTCTTTTGATAGATTCTGCTGGATTTATGGCATTTAATATTTTTAAAGGGTGAACGGTAGCTATAGTTCCTTCTTATGTTTTATTCGCCTTCCTAAATTGTGTAAGAAGTTGATAACTGAATTCAGCCATTTGAGAAGACCTTGTTTAGAAGTTCTTCCCTTTGATTTACTGCTTAGTACTTTATACTATTCCTTAAAAGAAAAATACATTTAAGATCTTTTGAGATGATGCAAAAAAGAGTAAAATATTAAGTTTGACTGGTGTCTCACGTGAATTACTGCTAATTTGATTTTTTTTTCTTTTTTTTTTTTGTGTCTTATTTAAGTGTGATTAGAATGCTGGGTTTTGGAGCATTTTGGGGGTTTTTTTTGAGTTTCTTAATAAGCTAGGTGTATTAAGTCCTTTGTGTTCTAATTTCTTTTTAAAAATGCAATTGAAGAATATGTTAGGCATCACCAAACATAATTACTTGACAACTGATTATTTTAGAACCAAAATCTTCATTAATAAAACATGGCTACATAGGACTGTGATTGAAAGTGTGTTCTAATATGATTAAAACCCCCTCCTATTTTTTGTAATTCTTCTTACTGTTTTTGCATCTGATGAGTAGAGCCAAATCTTATTTATGTACTAAGAAAAAAAATAGTCATAAATTTTTTTTGTACTTTGGCAAGTTTTGAGGATTTTTAACTAAACAGAGTATGATTTTCTTTTTTAATGCAATTAAGAACTTGAATTTTCTCCACTATGTAAGACCTAACCCTGTAATTATTGACACTCATCTGTAGTTGTCTTGTAATCAAATCAAATGATATGTCATTTTGGTTTTACTCAGTTACATGATGCCTTGAAAGAAATTCTTAGTACAGATGGAGCTCTGTAATTAGATTTGCAGATGAGGGTTTTGAAGCTCAGTCCACAGTGACATTGTTTTCAAAATCTGGGTTTGAGTCTTAGAGAGAAGATGAAAGTGTATATTGAAGTGTTCCCTCCAAGCTTCATTAGTTGAATGAATGATGAATAGGGCTAGTATCAAAACATGGAAAAAATGTTAAGGTGTGATGGAATATTTTGCTGAAAAAATATTGTTTCCTGTTCACCATATTTTTGGTAAGCACTTCTCTTGGTTGCTTTTTTTTAAGGGAAACAGCTAAGAGATAATGTGCTGATGAGAGGATACCTTCTCATTTTTGAGTGAGGAGAGAGTTTATTATCCTAGTTGTTTATTAGTAGAACTATCCTTTCATTTGTAATTTTATTTAGAAATTATGAATAAATGTAGCTTATGATGGGAATCGTGAATGGGAAGGGTTTGGTGTTGTTTACAGAGAAGTATGGTGCTTATGTTACTGCATTTATTTTGTGTAGGAATTTATAAGAAGGTTTTCCAGTAGTCTATTTTCTCCTTATCTCATAGGGAGTAATGGAAGTTCTAACTTCATTTCATATCTGCTACCCTATATTAACTGTGCGCTCTCACAGACATTATTGTAAATGGCCTCACAATGATGTTAGCTTTGTGGAAAATATTTTGGTTCTTATCAGTAGCAATCAGAAAAGAAAATTAAATATAAGGAAGCATTAATAAGGAAAAATGAACAATAAAGAGTCATTTTTTTGAAACTCTGTAAATTATAGATATGTCTGTATTTTGAATGTTATGTGAAGTTCTGGTGATTTCCAGTCTCAAAAGAATATATTAGGACTAGCAAAAAATATGAAGAGTAAGAAGTGTGATTAAATATAGATTTCAGATGAAGAGTGACTTAAAAATGTAGGACTCTTCAGCTTGGAAAAGAGCTGACCAAGTGTATTTGAAATATAAACAAATAAATGGAAGAATGTGATAAAAAACACTTGATTTCTGCTTTTCAAAATGCAAGTATCAGAGGGCCGAAATGAAATAATCCTATGGCAGATGTATAAGAAGATATTTTTACACAAATCATGGGGAAAATGTGGAACTCCTTATTACGGGCTGTGAAGGCTCCAAAAAGTTGAGGGTTCAGAAACTAATCAGAGAAATTACTGGAATAAAATCTATTGGATTATTGACACAATGGTGTGATTTCTGGAGCTAGAGATTGCTGTACCACAAATAATGGGAGGTTGGGATGCTATAATAGAGAAAATTCAGTATATGCCCAGGTCTATACTGTTACATTTTTTGTAGATAATTGGCCTCTTGTCACTGAGTTTCAAGTGCTGAGATACTTATTGTAATGAAGATTCTTACATAAGGGAAAACTCTGACCACTAATAAATTGTTTCTTACACTCATTTATCTGCCTTTCAGTTTCCTCCTCTAAAATGATCCTTTGTGATTATAGTTGCACCTCCTATATGACTGTATAATTTTGGGCTTTGTTCTTAACTGTGTTCTTATCTATAAGTTAAAGAAAATATTTTATTGGTTAAAGAGCTGCATAATAAATTAAGAAGCTTGGAGGAAGGCAATTAGGATGCACTTAAAGGTTTGTAAAACAATTCATTATGGTCTGTGTGGTGCCTCCTTTACCAATTGAGGTTTTGGGTTTTATCGTTTTATCGTTTATCAAAAAAGATCTTAAATCATTAATGACAGCTAAAACCCTGTGGGAGTCCAGTCACAAACTAGAACAATTTTCTTACACTATTTGAGAGTTATTTAGAGAAGCAAAGGGGACAAATATTGACAGATCTGGTTTAAAAATCCTAGCCTTACAAATGTTGGTATCAGATATTGCCCTTATAACCAAGGTAGAGCTTCTTATAAGAACTTCAAAAAATAAGTTGCATTTGAAAAATTTAAAGAGATTTTTAAAGGACAATTCTTGTCTTTTATCTTGTGCACTTTTGAGGATAAGAAAAATGTAACACATAGTGCAACTTGTATTGATTTTCTTAAAAAAACACAGAACCTTAAAAAATGTATGGACTGTCTTTGCTTGAAAATGTAACAAACTTCAGGTACCAAAACTGAAAAGCAACAGAAGTTATACGCCTATTGTTAAGGAGTTTGGCTCTTGATTTTTCCAGACCACACATCTTAAATTCATGTATTTGTATTCTGCATTTTTTCACTTACTAGGCAACATTGTGCTGTTGCAAATTATGATATTTCCTGAGAAATTATTGCTTTTTGTAATAATTGATTAGATTTGGAAGGGTTTTGCTAGTTATAAATTAAGATTTATATGGAAAAATTGGAACAAAGTAAGGTTTGATGTAAAACCATGATTGTTTATACATTTGACTGTGCTTATTTATAAAATATATTCAGTAAGCATTTCAGTCTTAATAAGAATTAGGTAGATTATACTGGAAGAATTTGCTCAAGCTCCATAAATAAGTCTAACTCTATAATAGATATTGCTTTGTTATTATTTCCTGCAATCTACATATCTTCTTAAAAGGAAAAATTCTGCTTAGCATTTCCAAATTTACTGTTGGCTTTAACCTAGTTATGTTACATGCAGAGAATTAGTTGGAGCTATAGTACATGTCCATTATTAGTTCTATGGTCATGAACGAGTCACTAAAAAGTCACTGTTCAGAAATGAGTGAGGGCTTTTCACTGTGCCAAGCACCAGGTTGTTTTCTCCCATGTTAACTTTTTGGAGCAGAGGACTGCACGGTAAGCAGCTAATTAAAAATGAAAGATTGATGAAAATGATCATGTTGAAATAGAATGTAGACCTTCTCTAGTTGGTGATGAACATTGCCACTGGAAAGTTTGAGAATGTTGATGCCAACCAAAAATGTTACTACATATCTCAAAATTATTGATGTAAGCAAGGAGCAGGATGTTGAGAATTACAGACACTGTTCTCTCTATTAAGGTCTTGCTTTTCAGCAAAATAAAGTTAAGACCAGTACTGTGCACATCTCACTTCAGTGTTGAGATCACTTATACCCGGCATTGTGGTTTCCCTGGGCTATCACTCTGCCATTAATCTTTAATGTACATCTATAGGTATCAGTTGGAAAATGTCATTGTCATAATTAAGTTCATTGGAATTTCTTTGGTTTTAAATGTTGCATAGGCATTATTTGTAGTTTCTTGGCTTTTAAGAATTGCAGGGTGTTTTTTGGCAAGAGGGAAATGAAACATTTCAAAATGAAAGCAGTGAAAGACCCTAAAGAAACCCACAACTTAAGAAAGAGGTGGACATGAGAATAGGACATTTAAAAAATTCATTATTTAACTTTTAGAAATTGAAGTAGATAATAGATATCTTAATAGATAAATGTAAGTAATTACTTTTCTTACCAAACAGCAGTGCAGTGATATATAAAAAGCAAGCTGGATTTATGTCTGGTGGTATTTGTCAGGGTAAGTGACACTGAATAGTGAGGAAAAACAGGTAATGCCCTCAGAGAGCAACCACTTTGCCTTCCTGATTGTACCTCATGGAAAGAAGGGGACAATAAGAGAGCCTGCAAACTATTTGTTTTGGTTTTATAGGCTAGGGGAATATATAATGGCTTAGAAGAAGACAGTGGCTGACACTTGGGGCTAGTGGGCTTTGTCTTCCTGATGATATGTGGCAATTTTCTGATCTTAGCCAAAGTGTTTAGGTACCACATACACCATAATCCTCACAATCAACTTTCTTTGTCATGTTTTTCTTCTTGAATTGTTATGTGTTCTTGATGTACCTGGGAATAAATCACACAGGCCAGTCTGCAATAAACCCCATCATTTTCCAAGACTAAAATTCCATTAACTGTATTGTTGCAATTTGTTCTACTCACAGAATGCATCTGTGAGGAAATATGCAAAAGAAAAATTTCTTTGACAAATATGTTTGAATAATAAAAATTATTAAAATAAATTAAAAAACAATTGTTCTGAGTTACTGGCAACTTCTGTTGACTAAAATTTTCTATTAGTATTTATTTCAAATACATTCTCTTTGCTCCTGTGTATGAAGTTTGAGAAACAGGTGTGTGTGCATTGAGGGCTCTTCCAGTTGTTTTCTTTTAAAAACAGACATTGCCGTTTGCACAAACATAATGTGTGATAGTGTTTTCTGTGCAATATAAATTAGATTTAAATCAATTTGAAATTGTTGAAAGTTTAATGTTTCTTAGAGTTTCTTTTTTTTTGTTGATATTCTGTGATAACAATGTTAAACTTTGGCAAGGTTTGCTTTACAGAGATAATATATCATTCAAATTACCTAAAAAACCCCAAAAAGCTACATATAGTTTGTGACTGTTGAAAAATAAATAAGGAATGCTGCTGACCTATTAGATTTGGCTGTGCAAGTTTCAGCAGTGCAAGTGTGTAGTCTTATTAGTAGAAGAGGCTACAAAAGTAATTGCAAAAAACATTTGTTTTTTCAGAGTACCTTTCATTTATGACTTTGGTAACTCTCAGTTATTTCCATTTCTTTTGCTTCTTTTCCAGCTTGAAAACAAAGAAGATATCTTAAAGAAAAAGCAAACACCCCCCCACCCCCCAACCCAAAAAACCCAAACAAAAAACAACCAACCAACCAAATAAAAAAATCCAACCACCACCACCCCCAACCCCCCTACAAAAATCCTAAACCCAACAAACCAAAACCTCACATTCAAACCCACCACCAAGTAACTTGTTTTAAAATATTCCTGGTTATTGAAACCAAGTAATTTAAAGCATGAGCTTATACTGTACTAGCATTTGTACCTTGATCTTAAAGTTACTCTTGAAAGTGAGAGAAGGCAGGCAACAATGGGCCACAAAGTAGAAAGTAAAATGAACCAGTAATATATGTTTAGTAATACTATTTTTCATACTCTTTAAGCTATGCTTATTTATCAGCTTTTTTATAGTCCATAAAATCAATTTTGTATTTTCGCTTTCAGACATGTGGCAAACCTAAGCTGCTTGGTTTTATTTATAAAATAAATTGTCAGTAACCATTCCCTTTTTTGAGGTAATGAAAGTCCCTTATCTAATTGGCTGATCTCTTTTGTTATTAAGTCAAGATCAGAAGTAATTTATGAGAGAAACTGAACTAGATAAACTGAAAACAAATTAGCAACAAGTTTGAGAATAGTTTTAATTTTACTTTACTGAAAATAAACCTGCAATTTTTGTTTTAATCTTTGAGTTTCAACATCTTGAAGTAAAAGGTCATATTCTGCTTTGGCCAAAAATGGTTTTGTGGAGATCAAAATAATAAATAGGAACAGTGTCTCCTTCTAGTGACACAGGAACAATAGATCATGAGGAAGACTTTTGGGTTTGTGTTTTCGATTAGGTACTTTTGCATGAAATACTTTTATTAGCCTTCATGTCTGTCAGAGTGGCTGGATTAGTTTATAAATTCTTCTAAGTGTGTAAGATTTGTCCTGTGTCACACTTTAAAACTTTTTTTTTTTTTTTTTACATTATTTCTAAGGTAGGACTTTTTATTTCAAGGAATCTGACTCTTGTTCTTTAACTTTATTGAGCTAATTCCTGTCCTACCCCAAAATTGTCAGTTTTTTGCAATAGGTAAAGAACAGCTTAAGAAATTTGTGCCAAATAACTAATTTTTTGTTTTTGTTTTGTGGGTTTTTTATTCTTTTTTCTCTTTAAGCCTCCGCAATACTTAGAAAAGGTTTGACATTATCAATTATATTATATAGCCTTGTGATCTCTCTGAGTGTAATTCATAATTGTCTCAGTAAATTATTCATACATGCAGTTGATCTGCCTACAGGAGTATCCTCCTCCCTGAAGAGAAAATGTAAGAAAATAAAGGTTATTTTTAAGCTTGTATAATACCAAGCACATTCTTGTAAGTACTAAAAGCTGACCATATTGCTTCATTCATATTGTCTCAGCAAGTATAAAAACCATTTAATTTCATTTCTCAGATTCCTTTAAAATTATCAATAAATTTCCTAGGTAGCATTCCCTTAGTGACAAACTGCCAAGTATGTGCAATATATTATTCAGAGTAAAAATGGGTTTGAAGTTAAAGTGAAGGAAGGCTCGCTTAAAAAGTGTATGTTAATGTGCAGAATTACATCCTGTTGTAATGATTCACATGAGAATCAATCTTTTTAGTGCTATAATTTGGTTATAAATGGATATAAGCCATATCGTGAGCACATTGGTTAAGATTTATCTGACTTAACTTTAGATGTGCCTGTCTGAACTAGTTGTCCTTTTATAGTCAGTAAAAAGTACTACATTCCCTGAAAAAGATTTATTTCATTCTGATGTTGCATCTAAAACCACTGAGATAATCACTTCCCTGAAGCATCTTTTACTTTCCAATGATGGTAAAGAGAATTGTGAAAATTAGCCCAGATACACATAGGTGTAATTCAAATCTCTAAAAACTATCATTCACCAATTTAAATTTACCATTTAAAAATAAAGAAAGAATGTGTAGCAGTTATGAAACATACCTTCCCAAGTTTTTTTTAGCTGTGATTTTCCCTGTAGTTATATTGATATATTTAGGTTAACAAGTGCATATGATCAGCACATGTTGCTCTCATTTAACAATTTAACTTATTCTGTTTCGCATTCTAAATGCTTTTGCCTAAAGAAATCTTCTTTCATGCAGTTGAAGAAGAATCTTCTTTAAAATCTGAATTAATTGTTTAGAAATTTAATATTTTAGTTAATGACCATAAAATAGTAACCTGTTTTTTTTCCTGCCCAGGTCCCCTATTTCTTTTCTCAGACAACTGTGTTTTAATGCTTTTACTGTTACCTGTCTTTATAAAAGAAACAATAGCAGTCTGATTCCACATGTTTTGAATCCTTACTGGTGATTATGAAATCCTTTCAGACTTATTTTGTAGAAAAGATGTTCCAGCTTTGACAAAAATTATTCTTCAATGTTATATGATGGCTTTAGTTATCAAGAGTGAAATGCTTACTAATTTTATCTTCGAAACAACTAATTGATTTGGGATTTTAAGAGGTTTTCAATCTCATTTGAGTAGGTTGTTCTCAACTCTTTTCCTGTGGAAACTTGAGCCATATGCCAAGTCAGCTGTTTTGTAATGCCTAAAATGAGAGATGAGCATCAGGGAGAGGAAGAGAATTAATAATTTTGTTTCCAAACTCTTTACCTCCTATATAGCTACAAGGAAAGATTTTTTTTTTTTTTTTTTTTTATTCTGGCTGTACATGTATATACTTGAACCTAAAATGCTTCAGTTCAAAACAAATGAGGGTTGCTGTCATGTTGACTGTGTTATGCCTTCATTTATTTTTGCCTTTAGAAAAAGCAGAGCAAATGTGATAGTTGTTAATTAGGAGAGAGAATGTAGGCGTGACTTGGTGCAGATTAGCCTGGATGTGGTTAGGGCTTTAGTAATTATACTATTGTGATACTTGAATTTTTCAGTGGCAGTGTCTGTCTAGTATTGGAATTCATATTCTTGATTTTTGTTTAAATAAATGCAGATAGGACTCCAATTTGAAGAAAGATGGAAAATGCTGCTTTGACAACAATGAATCTCAACCTTAGAGACTTAAATACTTGAAGACTGATTTATGTAGTTCTGATATACTGTCTTTAATTATTGCTGCCTACAGTTTCCTGAGGAAGGAAGTGGAGAGGGAAGTTGTGCACTCTTCTCCCTGGTATCCAGTGCCAGGATGCATGGGGGAAGGTTCAAAGCTGCATCAGGGGAGATTTAAATTGAATGTTAGGGAGCATTTCTTTGTGAAGGAGGTGGTCAAACACTGGAACAGGCTGTCTGAAAATGTGTTTGATGGCCCAAGCCTGTTAGTGTTTAAGAGACATTTAGATAATGCTTTTATCAATATGCTTGAGCTTTCAGACAGCCCTGGAGTGGTCAGACACTTGGACAAGGTGATTCTTCTAGGTCCTTTCCAACTCAAATATTATATTCACTTTTATTTCAATCCATTCTTCCAATCTTGATTTGAAGAATATGCTACTCAAAAATTCCAATTTTCAGAAGTCAACAATTTAGTTCTAGATGTTCGGCAGCACATATTTTATTGCATTTCAAGAACTGGTATGAATATACTATCTGAGATCTGTAAACAACTTCTTGTGTTTGGGGGAGTATTTCTTCTCTGTTCTAGATCAAAAGGGTGTAAAAGACCAGCCTAAGTTCTGCAGAGATGTGGCCATTTAGGTAGAAAACCTTTTACTGGATAGCATGATGAATGGTAGAAACTTACTAAGGAATGGCCATGATATTCAGAAAAATGGAGATTCCAAGTAAAGCAGCTGCATTTGAGAATGGTGGTGTAGGTTAAGGGAGGTTCTTGGAGCAATTTGCAAGGAGTGTCAACCTGTTGTTCCGAGCAATCTCAACATGGGGAGCACAGTCTAACTTGCTTATTACTGGCAGTTCAGTACCATTTGGGGAGGAGTTGTTTGCCAACCACAGTCAACACACCTGTAACCATTATCTGAGCATTAGATCAGTGCTTTGTTTCTTACAGCTGTGCTGTGAAAGATGCAGAATGTACAAGTAATACTTTAAGATGCTTAATCATGGTGAAAGCATAGTCTTTACTTAATATTACATATTCCCTTGAAGAATGTGAAGACTTAGTGCTTGACATAAAAAAAGATTGTATTTGAGATGCATGATAGGGAAAGAGTACTGATTTATTGTATGGTATACAGGCTTCTGTAAGGATTTCTATCGAAGTGTTCCTGTTGTACTCCAGCTGAACAATTCATCTTATTACGGAAGTCTATTACAGGAGCTATATTAAAAATAAGCTGCTTTTTGGAAGTATGATTTAACTTTTTGGTATATGGTGTTGCATCCACTGCTTTACTCAACTTAGCTGCAAATTCATTATGAATATTTACTTGTTTATTGGCAGTTTTTAATGTGGCATAGTTTTTTGAAGCAGCACCCTCAGGGGCTCCAAGATCTCTTTTTTGGGTGATAATATCAGACTTTGGAGCCTGTTGCCTTGTACACATGAGGAAAACTATAATAATGTTGAATTATTTTGCATTTACTAATTTTGAACTTTTAAGCATTGTTTCCTGGAGAAGTTGATATCAGAGGACTCTTTGCAGCTCTCAGAAGCTGGTGGTTTTTAACTGCTTTTAATGATTTCTGACCCCTCAGCAAAGTTTGTCCTTTCATTAGTGTCAGCACATCACCAGCTCATTGTCACTGTGCTTCTCTGCTGGTTTACCTCCCCCTGTTGTGGAGACTGGTTGTTCCTCTTTACCTGCTGTCTTCCTTGGGAAATCCTGATGCAGAAATGTTGTTAGAGGATAATATTTTTGTAGTGAATATTCTACTTTTATTCACTGACTTCCATTTGATTGTGCACATTTCAAAGCAGAGATGCCTGTTTTATTTCTTGAACACAAATTAACTACGTTCATTAATTTCAGTAATTTCACTTGCTTCACTTTTGTTTAGTGTTTCCTTGTCACTTTAGACTTCTTTTTATAAAGACTATTAATATTTTTACTTCATGATGAATTTTTGATGACTACTTTAAAGAAGTCACCTCCTTCTGTCTTCCTAATTTTTTGCCATCATAGTCAATTAGTTCATTAATTTGTTTCCTTTATTAAGGAAGTTGATTTTAATAAAAATTATGATAATTTTTACTGTCTGAAATATGCTTAAACTGAAGGGCAAATAGGAACACTTTAATATTTTCTTTGGTGAAAAAAGCAGTCACCCTGATGGGTTGTAAATTTCTTGTGGCCAATTGTACAAGTGAAATAGTTGTAGCAACTGCTGGATAGTCTGTAGCCCAGGAGAAGATCCTCCATAGAACCAATTTCAGTGTATTTTTTGATGCAGATTTTCTGAGATGTTTTGTAAAATGAGACATCTTTGTTTTTAATAGTACTGAAATGTCCTGTCACTTCAGACTGATACAGGAACTTCATTTCTGTCTAGTATATTGATTTACGTTAGAAAGCAAATACAGTTTTAATTTTTTCAGTCTATAGTGAATTATTTCCATCTGTTTTGCTGGTTCTATATTAATTTATTAATTTAAATTAACTAGAATTTTACAAAGAATAGTGTTTGAGGAAAGGGGATCAGTCTGCATTGCACCTCTTCAATCCAACTGAGGCATTGGTGGAATTTTTTTGTTGTTTTTAAGTCCAACTTACCAAAACCAAGTAATATATTCAGTATATCTAGTTTGAAGGTAGCCTGTCTAAATATTATCACAGAATTTTTTATCCAACCCTCTTGCAAAAGCCAGGGCAACTAAGGCTGGTTGTCCAGATCTGTGACCACATGGCTTTTGAATGTATCCAGTGATGAAGATTCAGTAGTTACAATTCTTCATCCTAGATTTCCTCCATGGAAAGAAATGGAGGAAGGTAGACACTTCCAGGAGGTGTTTAATTTCATCTTGGGATAGTAATCTAAAGGAGTTCAATTGAATGTCTTCTATAGGTAGAGGTTTAATTCTGTGTGTTTTTAAATTAATCTCAGAGAGGCTCATCCTGGTGAAGAGATATCTGAAAACACAACAACCTAGATTGCTGATGAAGAATGGCACAAGTTTCTGTTGTTTTCAAAAATAAAGCCTCTGCCTGGATTTCTTGAAAAATGATTAAAAACTCTATAAAACTATTTTATGATTCTAAAGAGTTACTATAGAAGTAGTGTGCTTCTAATCTTGAAATTTTTTGCCTTCCTTTGGTACACATTGTGTGTTTACCAAATATGCAAATATATGATATGCAGTCACAAGTTTTAAATTAAAGTACTAATTATAATTAGGATAATAGCTTTTATTTGAATGTAATTAAATGTCTCAGGAGAACTAAGGAGGTAGTCAATTTATATATTTAGCATATTAGAAGCTTTTATGTTACAAAATTATAAATTGTTTATTAGCAATTAATTGATAGAGGAAAAAGTAATTTGAAAGTGAGTGAAAAGTATGAATTAGGGTGGAAGCCAAAGCTAGTCCTTGCTTACTTTTATTAATTGTCTGAAGATGGGGTATGAAAGAAGTCTTTGAATATGTGGATAGGTTCAGCCACCAAAAAAAGGTTGCATAGTATTTCAACTTGCTTATTTTTTTAGAGTTTAATTTGAAGTCAATGCCAACTGCTTTTAAATAGGCCATAAAATTTTCTTCTATTAAAAGTGACTGTTGAAATTATGCACTTATAAGAGATAATTCTTTGAATATATTTAATTTAAAACATATTATTCAAATTTTAATTATATAACTCCATTAAACAACAAAAATTCGTAGAATTATTTTAATATTAATTTATTCCATTATTGTGTAATATATTTACAGTTACTGAAATTAGTGCTACTGACAGGCTGAGAGAGTTGGGTTTGTTCAGCCTGAAGAGAAGGCTCCAGGGAGACCTTGTAGCACTTATTTGTCTCCCACGGCATACTCCTGGAAAAACTGGCAGCCCGTGGCTTGGAGAGGAGCACTCTGTGCTGGGTTGGGAACTGGATGGATGGTTGGACCCAGAGAGAGGTGGTGAGCAGTGCTGCATCCAGCTGGGGGGCAGTCACCAGTGGTGTCTCTCAGGGGTCTGTGCTGAGGCTGTTCTGTTCAATATTTTTATTGACGACATTAGTAAATTTGAAGATGACGCTAAGCTGAGAGCGTGTCGATCTGTTGGTAGTCAGGAGGGCTTTGCAGAGAGACCTGGATTGGTTGGATGGACGGGCAGAGTCCAACATGATGCAGTTTAATAAGTCCAAATTCTGAGTCCTGCAGTTTGGCCACAACAACCCCCTGCAGTGTTACAGACTGGGGATGGTGTGACTGGACAGTGCCCAGGCAGAAAGGGACCTGGGGGTGCTGGTGACAGCCAGCTGAACATGAGCCAGCTCTGTGCCCTGGTGGCCAAGAAGGCCAATGGCATCCTGGCCTGGATCAGGAATGGTGTGGCCAGCAGGAGCAGGGAGTCATTCTTCCCCTCTACTCGGCACTGGTGAGGCCACACCTTGAGTGCTGTATCCAGTTCTGGCCCCTCAGTTTGGGAAGGACATTGAGATGCTGGAGCGCGTCCAGAGGAGGGCAATGAGGCTGGAGAGGGGCTGGGAACACAAACCCTGTGCCTGTGAAGAATTACTGAGGAAGGTGGGGTTATTTAGCCTGGTGAAAAGGAGACTCAGGGGTGACCTTATCACCCTCTAAAACTTCCTGAGAGGTGGGTGTGGACAGATGGGGGTTGGTCTCTTTCTCCAGGCAGCAACTGACAGAATGAGAGGACACAGCCTCAAGCTGCACTAAGGGAAATATAGGTTGGATATTAGGAAAAAGTTTTTCACAGGAAGTACTGGAATTGTCTGCCCAGAGAGGTGGTAGAGTCACCATCCCTGGATGTGTTTAAAAAAGGACTGGATGTGGCACTTGGTGCCATGGTCTAGTTGAGGTGTTAGGGCATGGGTTGGACTCAATGATCTTGAAGGTCTCTTCCAACCTAGTTCTTGGGTTTATAAAAAATACTTTTGTGTGTCTCTGCCGGCTGGCGGTTTTCCTGATTCCTGAGAATGTAAAGTTTTGTTTTCCCCAGCCAGAGATCTTTAAAAGGAAAGGGTCGTGAGTCGTCTTTTCTTATGTTTTCTTCATAGTTTATTATTTCTTATCACTACATTCTGTTCCTGACCTGCAGAGCTCTTCATTGCAGGTCAGTTCAAGGCACAAAGCCCTGAAAAACCCCACACACAGGGTGGTGTGTACATTTATACTACAATCCATGTAATCAGTATTTATAATACTTCTCCAATAACTATTATCCATGTTAGAAAGTTAGACTCTATTCTAAGCCAACTATAATGTGCCACCTCACTGCAGAAAATGGAGTAGGTGAGGAAGAATGAAGAAACCCAAAAGCCACATGGGCTTGTCCATCTTGTCATCACCTACTTACCATCCTAAAACCCCCATATATCTGAAATTCTCACCCTGTGATAAAGCTACATACTATTCTACTGTCTAATACACACTCTTGAAAACTCTACTTCATTCCAGAGCCTAAAAGCCCTTTTTCCAAGAACAAAGGTTAAAAACACTGTTTGTCAGAGATCTTAAAATCTCTTAAACACGCAAAGAAATATTTCTCATAATTCCAGACTCAAACACCTAGTAATTCTGTAATTCTGTGTGATTCTGTAAAAAGAGAGCTGGACAGGGAGTTTTTACAAGGACATGTGCTGATAGGTTGAGGAGGCGAAGGCCTTGAACTGAAGGAAGAGAAGTCTAGATTAGATATTGGGAAGAAATTCTTTACTGTGAGAGTGGTGAAGCACTGGAACTGGTTGCCCAGAGAGACTGACCAAGGCTGGATTGGACTCTGAGTAACCTGGTCAAGTGGCAGGTTCCTGCCCATGGCAGTGACGTTGAAACTAGATGATCTTTAAGGTCCTTCCAACCATTCTGTGATTCCGTAATTCTAGAAAATCTCACACTGGTACTATGAAAATTCTTCAAAATTCAAGGATAAAGTAGGATGCATAAGAGTCAGGCTGTGTTTCCTTCATAATTAAAAGATGTTTATGCCTTTAAAAGGGGATTGGGTTTTTGACAAAGTTTCATATTCAGTTTAGTAGATTGTCTTGAGTTCTTTTTTAAGTTACACAAATGACTGATCAAAATGGTTAAGTTCCATTGCTGAAGATGTATTTGGTCTTGACTATATCTTCTTTTACTGGTTTGCTTTCTTCTCCCTCCTAATGCCTGCCTGGTAGTTGTGCTATTTAATTGGATCTTAGGACTTGGGACAGTGTTTTGCCTGGCTAGATAGGAGTCAGTCTATCATTTCATCAGTACTAACTCACGTGTCTGAGTGCTTGTTCCTTTCCTGGTGCAGTCTCTCCCTTGCACCAACCAGTAAGTTTCCTTGACCACACGATGAGCTGATGTGTGGTATAACATGAATTTTCTGTCTTTGTTACTCCAGAGTAGATGAGTGGTTCTTTTTCCAGGCATGACTGCATGACTGTTTGGGTGGGACAATGGAAAAGGCAGTAAGGTCTTCCAAACATATAACTAAGGGAAAACGTTGGCTTGTATCAGGAGAAAAAGCTAAGTTAGTTTTAGTGTCTTTTTATTTTTGAGTAGGAAAATTTCAGAGAATGGTAGAAAAGCCTCAATTGCTTCTTGAGCTTTTCAGGTTCTGCACTACATCCGTCTGGGCCAGGCTGCCATTTCAATTACTTCATAGGAAAGAATACTTCAAATATATCTTGATTTTATTTTATTGAGATGCTGTATTTAGTATAGTGACAAACTTGAAGCTAGTGTTTATGATATTAGTGTGCATATTTTTTGCAAGCTTTGTTTTGCATAGCATGATTGTTAATTTGCTCTTACAAAGTGTAGCTGTGAGTTTCTCTTATCAAAATTATTTCTCTAACCATGTAAAACATATTTTAGACGGATATTAAATTATGTATTTCACACTGTAATTCTGTTCTTGTTTTTTTTTTTAGCTGGTTGGTGGCGAATTTGATCTGGAGATGAACTTTATAATCCAGGATGCAGAGAGCATTACATGCATGTCAGAGCTTTTGGAGCACTGTGATGTAACATGCCAAGCAGAAATCTGGAGTATGTTCACTGCAATTCTTCGTAAAAGTGTCCGTAATTTACAGACTAGCACGGAAGTTGGCTTAATTGAGCAGGTACTGCTGAAGATGAGTACTGTGGACGACATGATTGCAGGTATTAATTGCCAACTGATAAAATTAGTTATTGCGTTTTTGACCTGCCAATGTTTTGTGATTATGGAAGGGTATGGGATGTTTTGGTTTTTACTCAAAGTGTTTTTTTCATTAATACTGCTATTGAGACAGAAGTACTTTTTATTAATTTCAGGAAAATGACAAAAAATATATTCTTAGTTTGAAATCTCTGTAAATGCAGTGTGTAAAATAGCTGGTTGTTAATTCATTTGAGAATATATTGTCATCTTAGTGATTAAAAAAATTAAAATAACTAAAAACAGTATGTTAGACTTTTTAACTACAAGGAAATATTTTAGTTGTTATATATATTGGTAATTTTTAATCATGATGTCAGAGTTGTTAGATCTGTTTTAAACATAACCTCATCTGACAGCATAACAGATATTGCTTACAGGTTTGAATGCTGGACATATGGATTACATTAAACAATCATTCCATAATGTATTCCTGTGATCCCTATAATTTTTTTTTCATTTTTTACATTTGTGTTTAACATCCTATAACATTTTGCAGCATTAAAAAAATAGACTGTTTTGTTTGTTTACTGAAAATAAGTGATGAAGTTATTGCCCAGTTAAAGTTTTCAGACTTATCTTTGAAGGAGTTTATGATATTCCACACTACATCCTTTTCCTAACAGGGTACAGATTATAATCCTGATTACCTGGATAAAGAACAGGTTTTCTCATCACATTTAAATATGGCACCTGAAGAGATGTATGTGGTTACTCTTAATTTTCCCTGAAGGAGCTTAGGCAGTTTCTTTCAACACAGTGTGAAAGTAGTTCTTAATTCTAATATAGTTTGTAACTGATGGTAAGATACTTAATTGTGAGGAATTTTTGAAGGATTTCCGAGGTTTACCTTCCTAAATTCTAATATTTTTGTTGGTGATCTGATTCCTGACACATATAAAGGTTTTATGGAACAGTAAACTAGCAAGGGTTTGAGACAAGAAGCAAGAAAATGATAACAGTAGGATGAGAAAACTGGATTACTGAGGAATGATTTTTTCCTTGTCCTTTTTTCTTTTTCTTTTCAGTATATATGTGTTTGTAATATTAAGTATTTGGAAAAGCTACAGTTTGTTTTTTAAAACAAGTCATAATCAACATCTTGTTTAGAAATGTATCTCTAAATGCTAAAATTGTAAGTGTTATGCTAAATACTGTACAGTGAAATTCAAACTGAAGTCTAACAGACCAATAGATTCATTAATGATGTTTTTCACCGAATATGTTTTGTTTTACAGTATTTGTAAGTATGGTACATCAGAACAGTGTAAGGGTAAAGATACTTTTTTATTATGTGTTAAATTTAACACATTATATGATGAGAAAAAAAATTCTGTCCTAATATTTTTTAGGGTTTTACTCATGGAAATGATGTTCTTACATAATCACACCAACAAAATTTGTCCAATTTAAGCTCCTGTAAGTGGTACTTGTATATGTGGTATCGAAGACTGTAATGGTGCCTCATTTAGAAAGTTTATTTAAACTGCCTATCTAATTGTAGAAGTCAGAAATCAAGAGCATAGGATCTAGCTTTGAGGAGCATTTGGGAATTGAAAAATCACTCTGAATTTACAGGTATTCATATAAGCCAGGGTAGTAAATGAAAAAAAAAAAAAAAAAAAACAATCTAATGGATTTTTTACCTCAAAAATCTTTTTTCTGAGTGGTCACACAGTGCTTCAGAAAGAGACTTTCTGCAAAAAAAAACTTCAGTAAGCTTTTTCTTTGGTGTGCTTACATGGATGAAGGGAGTACATATTTAATTTAAAATCAAAACTGAAAATGGGAATTCTGATGACATTTTAACTTTGCAGTTTCCAATTATCTGAGTATTCGTCTATATATCATGAGCAGGGATTGAACAGAAAAAAAACCCTTCCTAGGGTTTTTCTGTGATAACTGTAAATAGATGGGGTTTTTGAGAGTTTTTTGGGTTTTTTTTTTTTTTTTTTTAACAAGACATGAAAGTTACCAAATTGATCATTTTGCTTTTATCTCTTGGTTTCTGTAAGCACCTTAGTCTCCTTCTATAAGTAGTTCTAATATTGGTAATAAGTCAGAAATAACAAGAAAGGTCATGCAATAAATATTTTGATATTAGGCAAAATCAGTGACAACTAATGCAATATCTGTGTTCCCTAACGTCCTATGCAGATGTTGAGGTCATAATTGCAGAATTATTTTGCCTCAAATATTTCTATTTGATCCAGGGAATAAAGTAAGAAATTTTGTGTTTAAATTATTTTTAACATTAAAGGGAGGATGCTTGCAAAAAGAGCTGTGTTAATTTTTACTTCTAGGAAATTAGTGCCACTTTTTTTCCCAAAACAATTGCTAATACTCTGTCAGCCCAATGTTTAGAAATTGGCTTTTATCATCTGTAAAGGGTATAGGTTTTCTGGGTGGTTTTATGTTTGTTTTTCTGTGGTGTTTTTTTTTTTTGTTTGTTTGTTTTTTGTTTTGGGGTTTTTTGGGTTTTTTTTATTTTATTTATTTACTTCTCTTGGAATTGCTTGTTTGTTTTTAGGTCATTTCACTTGTTCCTTTGTGAAACATTTTGATTAGACCTAGATAGGGTTTAAATAGACAAGACAGGCAATAATGTCTATGTTCTGACAACACACTTTGAAGACCAGTCTAAGTCTGAAGCCACTCTTCTCTGATTTTATGATACTAAGACAGCAGCAAATAAACATGTACACAAACTTTTGCAATGAGAAGAACTTTTCTGTCTGTTTAGATGAAGACTCTCAGATTCATGAGGTTCTGAGTACTTTAAGTATCTAACTTCATGTGATTTTACAGATTACGTGGTGAAGAATAAAAGACTAATCACTCTGAAAATCTCAATAGCAATCCAAATGGGATCAATTTTCTTTCCAGAAGCATCACCTTTCAAAAAAAAATCTTTCTACTGTGATAATCTGTTATACTAACATAGGGAATGGAACATTTTATCAATAGTTAGATTGAAAGGAGAAAATATTTTCATAAATGATTGGTGCTTTTTAAATTTTTTTTTTTAAACTGCACAGGATTTTCCTCGAGGGACTCACTTTTTACAGTTGTCTGTTTCCAGCTGATGAGTAGTGAAGATCTGAGGGACATTTTGGGATAGTGTATCCTAGTCCCATCTGAGAAGTCTGAACAATGGATGAGAAAGTAGCCTGAACTCAGAGAGTAGATATGTCTCACCTAAGTCCCATTTTTTCCCCACTGTTCTGTCGAGATGATGTAGGTAATTGTTCTAAAATTACTGAGACTGAATTCTTAAAGAATGAAACAGTTCCTAGTTTTCAAGCAACAGTGTTGGGTTTTGGCTGCTCTGTCATTAATGGGCTGTTTACAAGCTTTCCTCTTTCAACTCATTTCATAACAAAAGCTGCATTATCACATTCTCTATTTACAACCTGTAGAATTTAATTTACATTACCAACAAGGTTTAAAATTCACAATTTGATGGCCATGCAATATTAAGAGGTTAAGGAGGCATGATGGTAGTTTCTTGAAGTTTTCTTTTGAATGCTATTTGATATGTTTTCCAAAGTTAATGCCAGACCCTTCCTTTTGGTACATGTGCATTGTTACTTGAAAGACAGGCAGGCATTTTTCTACCATATTTTCATGTTAGGTGACTGAATTGAGCATTCCTTCAAGGTTGCTGGTTAATTTATAGATCATATGAAAATTGCTTAGTATGAAAGTATTCAGAAGGTGCCATTAATAGAAATTAGAAATGCATTAAAAATCAGAAACTGCCTGTTTTCTCCTTCTGGACTTAATATTATTATATATAATCTTGTTTCTGAAATGAGATAATGGATTCCAGTTTTATATGTAATCTTATTTAATATTAAAAAAAAAGTAGACATTAAAAAAATCAATTTATAGTATGCTTTCCTACCTTTGTCTGTTTGTAGATGAGTGGATTATTAGGATTTATAAACCAGATGAGACTGACTCTTTTATGAGATTTCTAATAAGTATGAATCAAGTTATGTAATAATTAATTTTAAGTCTTTATATTGAAACAAGAAACATACTTTCTTTAGAGGAGTTTACAGAAATACCTTTAAATAGCCTTAAGAGCTCCAACTTCCACAGTTGTTGTTTGTTTTGTCTTTGCTTGTTACCTACTGAGCTTCAATCTTCCAGGTCATTATTTTACCCAGAGTTACATAATTAGGGAGCTTATGTTTGTTTCTCTCCATCAATGTTGAATTCATTACTTATAAATATGTATTTCTAATGCTTGTAGGTTATCACTTCTTCAGTAGAAATAAGACTTTTTCTGTGCCATAAGGTATTACAGGGCTATAACAATGAAACAAAGCAGCACATGTTCAGTGATTTTTAAAATTTGCCAATCTTTTCTGTGTTTGACTGTATTAATTGCAGTTTTTCCCTCTTATGTTGCAAGAATTTTTTTTAATGGTGTTCTGTTTTTCACCAGACAACTTTGCTTCTACACATTTTTTCTCTGTAAAGGAAACAAAATTTGCAGTCCCTTGATCTGAAAAGAAAGCTGAAACTAAAAACAAGAATTGAGAAATTCTTAGCCAGAAATTAGTATTCACATGCATTTATTTCCATTTCTGAGTGTTCAGTGTGACTATTCACAGTTTCTGATCATGTACAAGATGTGCCAGCTTCACACTGCAGGCTGGAGACTACAGCAAAGGGGGCAGATACTAGGGGAGCTGAGTCATAGATTTCACCACTGTGAATGACAAGGCATTTCGTTTTCTTAGGTGTATTTTGTT
The DNA here is from genome assembly GCA_018697195.1 of Certhia americana. Lineage (NCBI taxonomy): Eukaryota > Metazoa > Chordata > Aves > Passeriformes > Certhiidae > Certhia > Certhia americana. The sequence goes on from CM031857.1 coordinate 49,769,475, forward strand.
TCCCCTAATGCTGTCACAAATGTATTTAGTACTCTTTTTAAAGGGAAGATTAAATAAATGTTTGGGGGGAAAAAAAAATCGGTATTCAGAATTTATGGGGAAAATGTCTGCTACGTTGCAATGCTTTTCTTTTGCCTTTCCTGATATGCAGTTTCCCTCATCAAATGTTTTACAATGTCTTCTGTAAATTAAATGATATTTCATTCTTCATACATGCTTTTTGCTTGCTAAGGATCAGAAGCAAATTTCATTATGGAAAAAGATAAATAAATATTAATGCTTTTGCCCCAAACCACATATGTATGGATATGCAAAGAAAATTTGTTTTAAAACAAAATATGAATATGAAATGTCTTTGGAAAGAATTTTTTATCCTGGAAACTACTCTTTGTCAGCACCTGTTAGAGTCATCCTTTCACTAATGAACAAGGATAACTTGCAGTCCTACAAATAAAATATAAACTTATATGTAGAAAGTTATGTCTTCTACAAGTTTTAGCATGGAGGCAGGAGAGGGGTGGGGGAATTCTGTGATTGTTGAACAGATTGGGAAAGTTGTGTTAATGCTGATTCTGTTGTGTCATAGCTCTTTTGTTTTTGAAAACTCTGGACTTCACTGCTTGATCTTTGAATTAAATTCTTATGTCTTATCTGTGAATATGAACAAATTGGTTTACCTCCTGCTAGAGGAAGTTGTAATTCTTATTAGTCCATTTTATTCCAGAAAAAAGTGTGGAGTATATGCAAATGTTCAGCATCCAGCAAGCTAACAAATTCTTAAAATGAAATTCTGGGGTTTTAAATAAAAATTCAAGCACTATGAGTATTTTTAAACCTGATAGTGTCAGAAAGGAAGGCTCCGTTTAATGTCCTTACAGTAAAAGTTAATCAGTTTTGAGATGATGTAATGAAATCTGTATTTCATAAACCTGTTAGCAATTTTGATCTGTTCTTTTTATTGTGCTCTTTAATTATTTTCTTGCTACGATTTTGATTTGTTTGTTTTCCTTATTTTTTGGTTATTTGTCTATTGCTTGGTTTGATTTTATTTGTTTTTTTCTGTGGGTTTTTTTTTGTTGATTTGGGATTTTTTTGTATGGCCCAGATAGAGATGTTGTTTTTCTTTTATTTTCTCCGGCCTTACATTACAGTCAAAATCAGAAGCATTATTACTGTAGAAAAAATGGGAGAATGACAAATTATAACATAAAATGCTGGGTTTGGGTTAATGTAAAGCATCTTTTAGGTCAAAATTTTTTGAAAATGCTAACTTCGGGGGAAAGAAGGAACTCTTAACCCAAAAAAATACAGCACAAAGGACAAGTTTATAATGTATGATGCATGTTGTGAAATGGGAAGAATTGATGTTCCATAAATGTAATATTTTATTTCAAAGTGTGATGCAAAATTTGACATCAAACCCTTTGTAAAATATTCAATACAAAAAAGTTGGATTTTTAGAATATGTGAATACACTTACTTTTAAGCGTATTAATTTTTTCAGCTTTTTATTTGTGTATCAAAGCAATGAAATTCAGAGTTCAGAATAACTTTATTTTCCTTTGAAGATCTCCTAGTTGATATGTTGGGGGTTCTTGCCAGCTACAGCATCACTGTCAAGGAGTTGAAGCTTTTGTTCAGCATGCTTCGAGGCGAAAATGGAATCTGGGTAAGCTGTGATCAGATAAAGCATTAAGTGTCATTCTATTAGAGCCTGAAGTTAACATAAAGTGTCTCCTGGGACATATAAACTTGAATTTGTTTTCTCATGTTGACTGAACATATGTTCAAGAAGTATTTTTGCTAACTATTTTAGAGTTAATTTGCTCTGTTATTTGAAAACTGTCAACTTTCCATTGTAGCCTAGAGAGTACAAAAATGTTTGTATTGACTTTTGTGCAATTTTCTTTTTTTCACAGCCAAGACATGCAGTTAAGTTATTATCAGTCCTTAATCAGATGCCACAAAGACATGGGCCTGATACCTTTTTCAACTTCCCAGGCTGTAGTGCTGCAGTAAGTTTTCAACCATAATACTACAATTTCAGAAACCAAGAAATAGCTCATTATTTGCATTTCCCTTCATTTGGTTTCAGAAGTTTTTGAAAAGGAAATGAGAGGGGAAATATGTGTTTGAGTATGTGTACACATGGCCTTCCACAGACTTACAGTGTAGCTGTGTTGTTGAGAAATTGCACTTGTGAGGATAGAATATCAAGCAGAAGATTTTGGTCTGGGGAAGTTACAGTGAAAGGGAAACTTGTGTTGTAAAAAAGTGTTATTTTATTAGAATAATCTAAACAATATTATATAAAGGAGAGAGTTTAGGAAAATCAAGCAATAAACTTGTCCGTATCGTTTCAGTTTACAGTGACTGCTTAGTCATAAATTTTATCATAAAGTTTTTGTTTTGCCTGAATTCCATCAGCTGTTTCCTTTCCATAAAGGCAGTGGAGATAACTTAGAATGGTGAAATCGTATTCCTTTCCAAGCCTTCCCAAGTAGATATTCTCTCTACCATTCACTACATGTACTTTCAAAAAAAACCAACCCTACAAATTAATTAATGTATAGAGATTTTGAGATTATTGAGAGAGTAAATACAAATGGCTAATACTGGGAAATAGAAATCTGAGGTACAGTTCCATTCTGGTATGGAATGGCATATGCTCAGGTAGAATGTGAAATCTTCTGACAGAAAATAAACCTGATATTCCTGTTTTCTCATGCCAGTGCACGAAGGCTTCTCTACCTGCATTTCATCCATCAATGGCACTGATAATTTTCTTTAAGCCCAAACTACTACATCCATTCCTTGTGAACAGACTTGTCAGAGTGGCAGATTGCATCAGGGAAGTAAACTGGCTGATAATCACTGTTTAACACCTGGGTTATTTTTTGCTAGATTACTTCTTTGATAGTGTTGGATATCCAGCCATAAATAGATGTGTCAGCAAAATGCATAGGGTGGATTGTGTAAAGAATTAATTACTAAGTTTTGAAAGGGAAAGTTTCATTATCTCCTGCTAAATTAAAACCAGAGTTAACCTCTCTTACAAGTACATGCACCAGCAAGACAGCTGTTGCAGAATATGAATGTCTACAGCGACACATACTGCTTTGACATTTTTGGGCTTCAGAGACAAACCCTGATGAAATTTCTCTCTTAAATTTAATTTTTTATCAGAGGTTCAAAAAAGGTTTTGCAGGAGATGAATTTCAAATATTCCTTCCTGACCAAAAATGTGCATCAGTAACAGGAGTTCTAGATTAAAATGCAGAGTCTCTTTCCTGTGTTTGGATCCTTCCAGGATCTTGTTTCCCATACTAGTTATGATAGACTGAACACCTGTAAATCAAGAAATATGAATTTCAAATTTACACTTCTTTATTAGTGCATGTTGGATTACACTATGAAGTACTGGAGAGGATACATCCTCTGAAGTGAACTATGGGCAGAAATTTATAAAATGACCCAAATACCAAAGCACTTCATTAGGAGAATGAGACTGGACAGGACCTAGTTCACTAGCACTGAGTTTGTTTTCAGATGTGATGCACGATGTTGACATCAGACAGAGAAACAGTATAGCTTTTAATCAGCATGACGAATACCTGATCGGTCCTCTTTAAAGTTAAGCACATGCTCCTTGTACCTCCAGGACTTCAATGGCAGTATGAAGGAGCCAAGAGTTTACTCAGTCTACAGATATGCTGCTGAGAGCTGCTTCATGTTCCCAGCTGCAGGGCTCTTCCCAGAACTGTATTACATCTCTCCTAGTCCGTGCAGGTGGCATGTTAGTCACTCCAGTAAAAGGACATCTTGTGCTGGTGGTAGTACCACTCCTAGGTGTTGTTCCCATTTGTCATCAAGAAGCACTTCTGCTTCAGGCAGGAAACTGCCTCTTAGGAGGCAGGAGCCATAACCAAAAAGTGTTCCTTGAAGTGTTTAGTTTTAGTTTTAACAATTAATCTCTATTTTATAATCTCTTGATTAATTTGATTTTATACTGAAGTTTATTGATGGGATTAATAATTATTAAAAGTTTAATTTAGAGTTTAGTTTCTGCAGAAGTAATTTTTCTGGTTTTTTCTCTTAATATTACTCATTCACAAATTTAATTTTGTGTACTCTATTGATAGAATTTATGTAAAGTGAGAGTATTTTAAAGTAGATAGAAAAGTACTGCATGAATTCAAAAGATCTATTTAAAGGGTTTTTTCTATATATCATGTTTGAAAGTTAAAGCAGATCTACACTGGATTTTGTAAAGGCATTACTTTTTAACAGTATTTCTCAAAAAACTAATTATTTGTTTCTTTTTTTCTTCCCTCCTTCCAGGCAATTGCATTGCCTCCTATTGCTAAGTGGCCTTATCAAAATGGGTTTACTCTTAACACCTGGTTTCGTATGGATCCACTGAACAATATCAATGTAGATAAGGATAAACCCTATCTCTATTGGTAAGTAGCATATAATGCTGCAGTTATGGTTTGTTCTGGCTTCCTAAAAACAGTTAATCTTTCTCATTTTTTTTAGTCCCTGACATGCTTTCCCCCCTCCCCTGCCAAATAGCTGCAGATTTTAATGGCTGCCCACTGTATACAAACTCTTAGATAACCATCTGTCCTTTTCTCTTTGCAATTCATAAATCCATGGATTCAAGGCATGTGCCTTGTAGATATATCATAAAATCTAGTGTTGTGGTTTCTTTAGGAATTCTTAAATATATTTCTTAGAGCTTTAAATGGAGAATGTTGTCATATTTTCTGTTTGGTGATATTCTCAGCTGATGTCAGTACCACAAAATGGATCATTTAAACTCAGAGTGCACAGTTTGCACATTAACTAAAGGTAATATAAAGTAGATCTATGAATATAAAAATGGCTTACTGATCACTGTTCCCCAAGAATGTGAAAAATTTAATGTGAATGTAATGCGCATAAAAACCCCTGACTATTCAGATCTCAGAAGGAAATCATAGAATGACAGAACATTTTGAGTTGGAAGGGACCCATTAGGATCATTGAGTCCAACTCAGCCCTGCACAGGACCATCCCTATCCCCATCACACCATGTGCCTGAGAGCATTGTCCAAACACTTCTTGAACTTTATCAGGTTTGGTGCTGTGACCACTTCCCTGGGGAGATGTTCCAGTGCCCAACCACTCCCTGGTTGAAGAACCTTTTCCTAATATCCAACCTAAACCTCCACTGACACAGCTTCAGGCCGTTCCCTTGGGTCCTGTCACTGGTCACCGCAGAGTTTAGATCAGTGCCTGCCCCTCCTCTTGCCCTCACAGGTAGCTGTAACTGCAGGGAGCTCTCCCCTCAATCTCCTCCAGGCTGAACAGACCAAATGCTCTCAGCCACTCTTCACACGGCTTCCCCTCCCGAACCTTCACCAACCTCATGGCCCTCTTTCAGGCACTCACCAGTAGTTTAATGTCTTTCTAATATTTTGGTGCCCAAACCAGCCCCCAGCAGTCGAGGTGAGGCTGCCCCAGCTCAGAGCAGAGTGGGACAATCCCTTCCCTTGCCCAGCTGGCCATGCTGTGCCCCAGGACAGGCTTGGCCCTCCTGGCTGCTGGGGTACTGCTGACTTATATTTGACTTGCCCTTGACCAGGACCCCCAGGTCCCTTTCCATGCTACTGCTTTCCAGCATCTCATTCCCCAGTCTGTTTGTCCATCCAGAGTTTCCCCATCCCAGGTGCAGAATCCAGCAATTGCCCTTCTTGAACTTCATATGGTTGGTGATTGCCCAGTCATTTTATTTGCTAGAGTCTCTCTGCAGGGCCTCCTTGCCTTCAAATGGCTCAACAGCTCGTCCCAGTTTTCTACCATCTCCAAACTTGCTTTTATCCCTTCCAGTCCTACATCCAACAATTTATGAAAATGTTGAAAAACACAGGGCCTAAGATGTAGCCCTGCAGACTTTGCCATGACAGGAGCAATGCAAATTATTATTATTTTTATAAAGTAGATTAAACCAAGCTCTAATTAATAATTTAAAATAGAAAAAATATCCATCTAAACTTTACATACGTTTCAGACTTTGCCAGATGAAAGCTTGTGTCACACACAACCACCACCAAGAAAAAGATACCAAAGCAAATGCTTATTTTCTTTCAATGTGCTTTTTGGTCATGTAATTTCTTTGTCAATTTAACTAGGTGAAAAATGTGTCATATAAATAACTCAAAGCTTGAAGTGAGTGCAGTGCCTTTGTGGTGTGAGACAGCAGTTAGATCAGCTCAATCATGATGTAAAAACATGATTAAAACTGGAGAAGGGAAGCAAAAAAATGCTTTCACATTTGCCAGATGTGAGGGAAATTTGCTGCTGTTCTGTTACTAGGGACATGCTGAACCCTGCTTCAAGAACTGTAAGCCAGTCTGTTTTTTCTATAAAGAAAAAAAGAATAAATTTATTTATCTCTAAGGATGACATTGGGCAGCTGCTGACAGTTTATTAACACTTGTGTATTGGAACAGTATTGTAGTTATCTTAGCAATTATAAACTGAGTGTGACAATCCTGGAAGAAAATTAGAAGTTTGACATTTGCATGAGCAATAAATAATAACAAGGCAGAGCAGTCAAATTCAAAGGGTAAGGTTCAGAATTCTGTAGCAGAAATTTTAGTATAAGCCAACCAATGTCATATACCTAGCAGTGGGTAATGGGTGCCATGCTTAAGGAATTAGTAGTCATATATTAGAAAGCAGGAATTACAGCAGGATGTTAAGGCTTGTAGGTTACCAGCTGACCATAAAATCCATTTTCATTGCTCTAGCTGAAAGAGCTAATGTGTTCTTTTTAAGGGTAGTCTGAACAAACACAGATGATAACAGAGGTGATGTGATCCCTTCCTGAAATCTTGGCAAAAGCATTACTGGAATGTAATTTCCAGTTAAGAATTGCTACTTCTATTAAGAGACCATGGGAAAAACTGGTACCATTTGGAAAGCACTTGGGAATGAACTGTCCCTTGGAAAACACATTTTGTAATTAATGATTATTTTTTTTTTTTAATCCGAGATCTATTGAGTAGACTGTAAGGCAGGAAAATTCAAACTTTCAGATACACAGTACTATGGTCAGGATCTCAATTATAAGACACAGTAAAATAATAATCCCTATAATACTTTAATAGATTGTTGAAAATGTTTCTTTAAAAATGTGTAGATTTTTTGTCATAAAGACCCTGCAAATTTAGATATTTAGGGCTAACCTTAAACATACTCAACTGGGAAGTCTCCATCCCCTAAATCACTTTACTTGTTCCTGCTAAAAAAGGGATGGGTGGCATATCACATAACTGATGGGTGGCAATTATTAAGTAAGGCCTGGAAATACATATGACAAATCCAGATGCTAAGATTGATTTCACTGGGGGTTTTTTGGTATTCTTTTACTTTTTTATTTTTTAAGAGGTGCTTCCTTTTAGATTATGTATCAGGTTCTGTAAAAGAATCTGAAGGCTGGTATGTCATAATTATTTTTTGTCTGTAAAAAGTCCAAGTGCTTCCACAAGCATTAAATGGAAGAATGGTCAAAACTTCTGAAAGAGGATTCTATATTTAGTTTTCCAGGTGTAGAGACAGGGAGGAAAGAAAAAAATCCAAAACCATCCAAGAATCAAGCTGTCTAGTATTTTCAGGCCTTCTCTAGGGCTTATGATAATAGAGATAATGCAGAACAGTTGCAAAAGCGTACAGTGGAATTCCAAAGTTAGTAGAAAGCAAATTTCACCCACACCTTTCAGGCAAGAATGAATCAATATCTTCTCAATATCAGTACTATGATCATATGTTAAATTGCTCATAAAATCCTAAGCTAAAGTAACTGGAATCCCTAAACAGTTCCTCTGGTGGATGGAAGAATGCTCTTTTTCTATGGAAGTGTAGTAACATTCAGTAGCTGCTTTGAGAAACTGGCTGAAACGAAACATAATTTTAAAGATTATATGAGCAAACTATAGTAAAATTATGTTCCAGCTGCTATGGGAATTTAAGGCTCATAAAACCATATGGCTGTTGATGGTACTGCTCTTGTTTTCTCCATACATTTTATCTTTGGATATGTTAGTTAATTCTGCACATGTAGGTAATTGGTAAGAGAATTTCTCCACAGTATCCTAGAGACCATTCCTAGCCTGCATTACCTTTGGCAAGAAAGAAAGTGTCAAGATTATTATTATATAGTATTATGTAGAGGCAAACAGAACACGTTTGAGTACGCAGTTTCTTAACTCCTGTTGTATTAGAATTCTAATAAATTTTGAGGGGAAAAAAACTAAATCTTGGCTAAGTTCCATGTTTATAAGATCATTCATTCTATTCCAAGACAAAGAGACCTGCTAAGAAATGAGCAGGTTTTTCATTATTTCATTGCTTTTTCATGTTTCTGTGCTGAACTCCAGGAAGTTACATGCATAAGGACAACGCAGTACTTAAAATTTCAGGAACAGTCTTATTTGACTATAATGGAGATAAAATCAGCCCAGTGACCAGGAAGGATAGGAAAGGGAAAAAAATTAAAGAGGTCATTTCTTCAAGAGATATTCTTTATTTCAAAATGCTTTCTGGCTCTTGTTCAAAGTAGTAGGATGCATTTTACACAATGGTAATAATACTTTATTGGGTAAAAACATGTTGATATTTACAATGGTTGGCTGTTGGTAATTTAAAAGAAATTATTTTATTTGACATCTCTAATCAAGTAATACAATATCGTATGCCAAAACATAGTTAATCTCTGTATTATTTAAATGTACTTCTGAATGGGATTCTGTTAAACGAAACTACTTTCAATTGTAAAGATGATTTACATTGCTGAGAAACAGATCTGGTAATGTGAGAGTTGCAGTTACCTTCCGAGAAGTTCTTTGAATGGCATAAGTCCCTAAGGAAATAGATCAAAGTCTCAAACAATCTCACAACACATTCAGTTGCTCTTATTGTAAGGGCTGTATTTTAAGTTTTCTAATACTCATTTTATTACGCAAAGTTCAGTGCTGTGGTTGTGCAGGTTGTGCACATGGGTAATGCGTGATATTCTTGTGTAATATATTCATGTAATATCCTGTGTGATATTCATGTATAATGGGGAGTGATATTCCTCCATGAGGCTGCTCACTGCTCCTTGTGCTGAGGGGTAGAGCTGCCTGTGGAAGCAGAATCACTGCTTCCACATCAAAAGATGCAAGGGAATGGCAGCATTACAAAATGTTTTCACTGTTGAGGTCAGTGGTAATGAACAGCATGTAATATTTCTCTTCATTCTTAGGTTATACCTTAGGTTTATTTAGAGAGGACATTTTATGTTTATTAAAGAAGCCCTTTTTTTTTTTTCTTTTTTGCAAATAGAGTTCTATGGAAACCCTTATTAAAGGCCGTGAATAATGCTCCTTTTCAGCACAGTAGCTTGAGGGGAGAGAGAACTGTGTACAATATAGAGAAGCAGATGAATGAGGAAGACAGCCTGAATTTGGGGAAAAAGTACATATATACTATATATACTTCAAGCATATATGTATATGGAAATAGGAACTTTGGTGTAAGGATTCATTAGGGTGCAGAAAAATCTATAGGTGTTATTACACCTATTCTGTTTACTCTGTTTTTAAAAAAAAAAAAAGTATTCTAATTCATTACAACAAAAGTGGCTTTCTAGAATTTTAGAATTTGAATGTGTCTTTTTTTGCCTCCTTTACAAATACTTTTTTGTATATAAATACCTTTACTTTTTTGCCTCCTTACACTCATAGGAGATGAGTGTCTAAGCCCTGATCACCTCAGGGTAAAATCACAACACCTATCTTGTAAGGAGTTTATTTTTTTCATAAGGTCATGGCTTATCAACCATTTTTTTGACAGTGAGCAAAGAGGAAAATCTGATTTCCTCCTTAATTAATGCAAAAAATATTGATTTAACTATAACTATTTAACTATTTAGTTGTACGTTTCTGAAGATGGAGTAAGTTCCACGAGTATGCAATTTTCTTCCATATTAAAATCAAGATTATATATGTGTAGTAGGGTAGAATAAAAATATGCTATTTCAGCAGCTATTAAGGAAGATGAAATTTGGACTTACTGTTTGCATGTACCTTTCATTCCTTAATATTCCTGGAAAAAATTAGTAAAAGTGCTTGAAGAAAATGTTGCAACAAAGAAACTATTTAAAGCATTATTATTTCAATAACATAAAATTATTTTGTATTTTAGCTACATTATCAGAATGAGAAAGTATTAATTAGTGGGCTACAGGACTTTGTACAAATGCTCAAAATAGTAGTTTGGTTTTCTCCTTATATTTGCAAAGCTTCGTTTCAGAATTCATAGATGAAATTCACCATCTAGACCTTGTATTTCAGTCATTGGTTATTCATTAAAGAAAAGTCTAGAACCTGCATACAGTGCTCCATATTATTGATAGCAAACTGCTCTTCATTGTACTTAGCTTTTCAGAAGCGATTAAGCAGCATAGATGTAGATATGGACTTGCTTTTTTTTAAACTGTTCAGTAAATGTCGTTCATAAACTTTCATCAGTTGCCTTTGCAAAGTGTTTTTTCAAGAAGTCCTTTCAAGAATTGCTCTTTCAAATGCTTTTTATTTCAAGTATAAGTGGAGAAATATATGACCTTTCTGTATTATCTGTCTTTGTGATATGTGTCACAAGCAAGATTGGAAATCCTTGTTAAACTTCCTTCTTAAAATTGCAGTCCTTTATCCATTTGACAAATGAAAATAAATCCCAAACTCAGGTGCTTAAAACTTCATATATCATTAACATAATTTATTCCTGCCTTGAAAAATTATTCTTGTGCATGATAATTATCTTGAATCCAAATTTGTATGTCATACCAGCTGCATTGTTCTCTGAACCCCCCAAATTTGCAAGGCATTTCTCAGTTGTTCTGTAATGGATATTTCTTCTTAACTTCAATCAGATGAGTTATTTTAAATCATGATTAATTAAGAAACTGAAGGTGAAACGTGGTAGATATATTTCCTATATTGGATTTTAGGAAGGAAAAAAAAAAAAAGTACTGATTTTTAAATTGCAGCCTGGAATCAATTAAATGTTGAAGGTGAGTAGGTCCCCCCAAAAAATGGTGGAAGACAGATTCACCATTCCAGGTACAAATGTATTTGCTTTTCCATGGTAGTTTAAAGTAGTGTTTGGACCTTTTTATTATGAAATAATTCCCCTTTTCCCAATTTCATTAATAATTCATTCTTTCCAGTTTCCGCACTAGCAAAGGTGTTGGGTATTCTGCTCATTTTGTTGGCAACTGCTTAATAGTTACATCACTGAAGTCGAAGGGCAAAGGTTTCCAGCACTGTGTGAAGTACGACTTTCAGCCACGCAAGGTAAGCAAAGTGCTTTTCACAGTAAGGATGTACTAGGATAACGCTGAGGATGAGGCAATGTGCTTCTGGGAGGAGGGCTAAAATCCCTTTAGAGCTCTAGCATTAATCATAATTCCTGGTTTATAAGTAACTGCTCTAGTGTTCAAGCAAAGTTACAGTTCAGAATCAATTATAGAAAAACGAAATAATTTATAGTGTAACACTTCTATCAAGTCAGCTTGTTTTTCAAAACTACTGCTTAATTGGCTTCAGGCAGAGAAGAATTTTGAGTATTTGTAAAATGGCTATATTTAATTACTAAAATATCATAATTCTGTTTCTGAAAATTCTATGCTTAATGACTTTGTTGCCAAGGTCTTGAAAACTTTTGCTGGCAATGCTAGAGTTTTATTATCTGATGCCATATGATAAAAGGCTCTGAAATTTCTTATGTTTCAGTGCTGGTTTAGGATTTCTCATTTTTCATAGTAAATCTTGATTACATCTCTAAATCATTTTAGTGTTTATTTCTACTCTGTGCCTGGTAGTCCTAAGGGAACGATAATTTTGTGGCCTTCAGTGTTGCAGTTAGTTGACTAAGCATTGGCTTTTCTGTACAGCAAGCATTATGTATTTGTCAGTCATACCAATCTTGTGTATAGTTTGCTATGAAGCCCATTTCTTTTTTTTATGGGCTTAGAATTTGTATATTGAATTTCAGTGCTTGAATTTTTTTCTTTTGTTTTTGAGAAAGCAATCTCTTAGGGAGGAAATGCTGTTGTTCACACATCAACTTAATGTTCCACTATTTCTCTTGATGTGTATTTGTGGTTCAAAATCACCGATTCTAATTTTGTCATGTAGCTTTGAGGTCACTTGTGGTTTTCTTAAAACAAAGTAATGTCTTTCTCTAACATATCACTTGGGGTTCTGTGAAGCCTTATAAACACACATCTGCTGAGTCTACTGGAGTGAATCAGTTCTGTTTTTCACGTTTTTCCAATTTTATAGCCAGAAAAGTATTTTGATGACAGTTCAATTTTCATTAAAAGTAGCACATCTGAGTCCAGGAACAAACGTAATTGTTTTTTGTATTATGATATTTTTAATCAGCTCTTGGGATCTAGCTGATCTTTACTTGTTAATAAAGTAGTTGCTGAAGAAGTAGTCTTTCATATTTTAGCAAGATATGCCTTTGGTAATTTTTAATACGAATTACTAGTTTTCTTTATGCTAACTCTGGAAAATTTTAGATTTTGCTGTTGCTACTCAAAATAATAATTCTGAAACACTAATACCTGTTTATCTCATTATATGAATACCAGTTTCAAATAAAAATCAGCTGATCTGCTGAAGTACATAAAAATATAACTTCCATGTTAGTTTTACATATCTCAAAGTTCATGCATCATGCACTTTTGGTCATACGTCAGATTTAGAATGTATTTTAAATAAATATTCTAGAACATATTTTTGAGTTGTTTAATATGTATTTTTCCATTATTAACTTGTGTTCGCATGCGTGTGTTAAGGTACATAGTGCATAGTGAAGGAAATAAAACCTATCAAATATAATTCCTGGCCCTAACAAGTCAAAATTTATCCTGTTTACTATGAAAATTAATTTTCTTCATATTGTTTAGATATGACATTGATCTCACCATACAAGATTTGTGTGTGTGTATATATATATTAAAAAAATGTGTACCCATTTATAGAGCAGCTAAATGTCCTAATACTAACTTGAGAAGTGTGATTTTTGCCATCAGATGTGCCATTCCCTAGACACTTGCTTACAGACACAGGCATTTCAGCAATAGATTTTGTCAGAAGCATCATTCTCAATAAACTTCTGAATAATATGGTTTGAGGGGTTTTAAAATTTTTTGGTGAATCACAATAAAGTAATAAATTCAAGTCATCTGGTGAAAAGCTTTATGTAGGCAGATCACAGTTGCTCTGTTCAGGTGAATATCTTCCTGCTATGTCATATGACACCATTCGCAGTATAATATGTAACCTTAATTTATAATTTCGGGATGTGCCAAGTGGTTACTTTATGTCTCAATTGGTGTATTTTATAATATTGTTAAAGCAAGCATTTATAAAAATATATGGATAAATTTGGTTATCATATCCCCAAATAGAAAATGTGGGTGTAGTAAAATAGCCTGACATCTCAACAGAGCTAAACTAGCTTTGGCAATGTTACGTTTAATATGTCTACACTGCTGTTTTGGGACTCCAAATTGTGTCAGTAACCCCCAGTGGTTTTGCTCCCTTGAGTTTCAGCCTCAGCATCAATTGCTGTAAAACTGTAACAGGAAAGCAGTGTAGTCAAGAGCGGACAGCTTTGTGTGTGTGTGTGTGTGTGTGTGTGTGTATGTTTCTAATCCTGAGCACCTTTACTTACACCTTTACTGTAGCAGAGAGAAATAAATTCCACATCCTGGAAATACTTGGTGCGTGATGCCTCATCTCTCTGATTGCACTGCCCTATGGAGTAGGAATATGATTTAGTGACAGCAGTTGGTGACTAAGCTTGACAGATTTCAGCAGTAAACAGAAAATGCATAGTGAAGGGTCTTTCAGTATTACCTAAAGAAGCTCTTGTTACACCAGAGAGGCAGGGCCTTGGTGCATTTTTGAGAAAATAATATAGGGAAGGAAACTGCAGGATGAATGTGAAAGAAAATTGTATTTTTGACTTTGAATATTAGGGGGGGGGAAAGGATTTTTTAAACTAAAAGTTGAAGAAAAATTGTGTGTGAGATCATACAACTTGGTTTGGTTCATTGTGTAGTAGTAAAGTGCTGCCTTTCTTTCTTAAAAAAAAGTGTTTGCTAGTGCTAGAGAAATTGCCAAAATGCAGAAATGCAAAAGACTATGAGTAAATATCATTAATCTCAAAATCCAGTAAACTGTTTAAAAGGTTCTTACAATGTACCTGAGAATAGATAAATAGCAATGTACAGACCACTGTAAATAAAATGAAGTTCTTAAGGAAGTTAATGTTAAATCCAAATTGGTTTGTTTTCAGAAATGTTTTTAAAGCTTTTTGAAAGAAAAATCACAAACAGAAGAAATAGGTTTTTTGGTTGTTTTTTTTTTTTTTTTCTGAAGTTGACAGTGACTCACAAAAACTACTTTGTTCGTGGTTCCTTGAAAAAAAAAAAAAATAGTTTCCATACATGATTTCAGAAACCAAAGCTGGAGCAGTTCTTCTTTATTCCAGTATTGCCTAATAAATCTGTTTACTTGGAAATGGAAGAAATTAGATGCTCTAAAGTATCATTTTATGATCAGCAACATTTTCCTAACTTCTGATAGTTGTGTGTTTAAAGCAGGGAAAAAGGAAAAAATACTTTTTAATACCTGATGAAAATATAGTTTTTAATACTGGAAACAGATGTGTAAAAATGTGTGTTCTCATATCTATAGCTGTTTTAAAATTGTAACAGAATACAGCTCAATTTAATGACTACTGTAATGCTTATTGTCAAAATGTGTTTTGCTGCATGCTGTTTTGTTCATAATCCTGTGCTTTGTCTAATTTCAAAATCAACATGTGGAAACATCTACTTTATTTTCTCTGACAGAGAGACAGAATTTTATATTAGTAGGGTCTGTATCTACTTATCCCAGCTCAGGAAGAGAGCCAAGCCTCAAGGATTGCAGAAGTTCTCTAGTTTGGAAAAAAGGGACTTATTTGAACATGGAAATCAAAAATAATAATTGAAAAAGATACCAAGAAAGGGATGATGATGAAAACATCAGTTATTATTGCAAATTATTAGAATACAAAAGGCTATTTTTAAGACCAACTGGATTTTTCACAGGGTCAATTATATTGGAAGGGGATGTGTTGAGACCGTCTGGTCTCTCCCGCTGTTTGAAAAAGGGACACCTAGATCAAGTTGCTCTGGATTTTGTCCAGTTATATTTCAAATGTCTCCAAGTAAGAAGACTCCAGACTTCTTGTTGAATTTATTTATCATGAACATAATGATTCCTGTTAAACAAATTATGGGAAAGATCACCATAGTAGTACACTTTAGTGTGGGAAGCACTAAATTGCAGTGCCTTCTCTATTTGATTATTTAATGTATTTTTAAGGCTATGGCAGTTGTCCAAAAATTGGTGGCATGGTAAAGAATAAAGGAAAAATACCAAAGAAAGCAATCATGATGACATTTTAACCTGGGCTGTAAAATTTGCTATTGTGATTTTTATTCTATTAATTTAATACTTTCTGAGAGACAGCTGTGGTGCAAAGACAGAGATTGTGTGGTATGAATTTGATAATGTAAGAGCACATAGCTTGGGATTTCTTATCAAAGCTCAGCTGTGTTTTTTTTTACAGAATGGTGTTGAAATTAAATTCCACTGTTGAAATTAAATTGTATGTATGCATTTTTGCCTCTAATCCCATAAAGGAATGCGAGTAGGTAGATCATTACATTTAGGCATACAGTTCTATTGACTGGACTTAAGTCACACTGACTTGAAATTTAATTTTACTTGTTTGCAAGGATTCATCTTTTTGTGTAAGTTTATGAGACTGGTCACTCATATTTTATGCCATTAATTAACTTTATGTTTTATAGCATGAAATCTGCCCCTGTGTGTATACTGATTTTCATGTCTTTCTAGTGGTATATGATAAGCATTGTACACATCTACAACCGGTGGAGAAACAGTGAAATACGCTGCTACGTGAATGGTCAGCTGGTATCCTATGGTGACATGGCCTGGCACGTTAACACCAATGATGTAAGATTTTACTGCTTTTCCTTTCTCATCACTTTCTGTTTTAAGGTTATTTCAAAAAGAAAGAAAACCGTTATATTTTTTTCCCTCAAGATGTTTGCAAATTTTCTTTTTTAAATGTCTCTTTTATTCTTACTTATTCATCTACTTAATAAAATGTAACATCATTGACTTTTTGGTTTTTTGTATACATGTGCTCTCTTTCTGTACCTTTGACTTTAGAAAATTTGAGAGTCTAGACTTAATGAAGTAGCAAATATTGCTCTTTCTCGCTCAAAGTTTTGGCTGTGGAAGGCAGACAAAATCATTTTCTTGTGCTTTGCCTTCAGCTAAATCTGTGATAGAATTTCATAGGTTCTTGATTCATCAACTTACTACACTTTTGTTATTTTTTATTTATAATATGGTTCTCATTTCTTTCTGACTGCTGTAAGGGATAAAGAAGCCTTAGAGAAATGAACTTTCTTTTGCTAAATTCCTGAAGCAAAATAAGATTTGAAAGGGAGAGTTTAAATATTACATGTTAATTAAAGTAGGAGAGTTCTGCCTTCCCAAAGTTCTGATTTCCATTCTTTGGGGGTTTTGGCAGCATTTCTACTTGCAAGAAGAGGCCAGCCTTTCAGTTTTTGCAGAGCATGGTTTCTCCTTGGTGATATAAATACTTTCATGATAGGTGAAATGTGATATCTGAAAAGCCAGCTGAGGTCTCAGAGGATCTGGTCTGGATTACTGGTTATATAGTGTGGGTATCTTTGTCCTTAATGACAAATGCTTAGCAGGAGGAGCTGTTCCTTCTGTTTGTATTTTCTTCGCTGTATTCTTTTCTACTTTCTCATGCAACAGTACAATCTTCTCTTAAGGTGAAATTGGTTTACCAAGATTTAGATGTTTTGATATAAGTCTTAAATATGTACTAAGATTTTATTTTGTCCACTGGATAACAGTCTAAGCTATGAAAGACACTAGCTATCATTAGCTCTCAATTTTTTAATAACAAAAATCTCTTCCATCAGTAGTAGGAAGTAGAATAGAAAGAACAAGAAATTCAGGAAAGCTGTATAAATGCAAATGTATACAATACATAAAAGGGAAGATAGGGGAGGGTGTACATAGACTTCTTACTATTTTTCATTACCTAGGAAGAGAAGCTCTTGTTTTAACTATATTAGAACAAGTTTGTTTCATGTGAAGTTTGAGGTGTTAGAAATGCTCCCTTGAAAAGTCCTGAGCAATTTTCCAGCTTATTTGTTAACACCTACGTTCGTACCCTTACACTTCAATATAACTTTAGTCTCCTGAAAGATGTCAATAAAATACCTTACATAATAGTTTTTGGGGAAAAGTCAACACTATGTAAGTAAGCCAATCATTCTACTTCCTTTACATCCCGTGCTAAGCATAAATATTTATGTAGTTTACACTGATAGATTTAACAGTACAAATTGTGAAAACAAAAAGGGTCAGGAGCTGCATATTGTTGAATAAGTGTATCTGACTTTTCAGTCTTTTTTTATGGATGAATATTGTAAGATAATCAAGATAAATGTACTGATGACAAGATTTTTCACTTGCTCATTGTGTCAAATCTATCACTGAACAATATGCATTATGATTAAACATGTTTTTAGACTAGTAAAACATTCCTTACATTTACATTATTGAATATAACATTAAGGAACTGACTTGAATAGATTTTTTTTTAAACATAGGTTTTGTCTTGGTAGAGATTGTGAATTTTTTTTTAATAATATTTTTTGATTTTGCATTACCATTCTCTAATATATTTATGAGAGCTTATTCAATATCTGAAATTTGCCTCTTGTATCCAAGGAAGAAGTGTAAAAAACCTCAGTGTACCACTTTCATATGTAGCCTGAGAGATATGGAAGTAAAGTTAGAGGGAGCAAAAACAGTGAAACACTAAAAAAATGTTTATTTATTCATTTATTTTTAATTATTTTTTCTTGTATTTCTTAGAATTTTTTCTTACTTATATAAGGCCATGAATTTACTGGGTTCTCAACTATTTCTGTAACATGGCCAGGCAGATATAGAATTTTACTTGATATACTCATTATATACATTCTTCACAAATATATGTTGTATTAAAAGATATGTTTTCATCTTGTTGAGCCTCCATATATTAAATATTTGCAAGAGGTTTCAGCCAAATGTTGGAGGGAAGATGCAAATTTGGCTGAAAAAGGGGAAGACATTATAAACTCCTTTGTATTAATTCTTTCTGTTTTAAATGCTGCTGATACTCTGTTTTCATAGAGCCATTTTTGGCTCCAAATTCATTACTACTATTTAATGAAATAAAAAAAACATTGCAGTGCCAATATTACAACATACCATGGATACCATGGCTAGTGATAAAGGACTCATTGAGCTTATATTCCAGGGGGTAAATATAGCTGGCAAAAAGTTGAAGTGCATACATGACAAGGTATTACTAATCAAATCTGTGCAGCCACAAGGTCCTCAATAGTCATGATCAGCTTCATAGACCTCATAAGGTTAATTACTTAATTAGATGTCAAATGCAATATGAGAAGGAAGTTAAATTAAAGAGTTTGACTATTACAGCTGTACAATTAGGAATTTTCTCCAGTTATGGGAAGTGACAAAAGAAACGTACAAATTCTCTTCAAGGTGTAATGTGTGGGGATGTGGAAGTTTGGTGGAAGATTTTTATTCAGAGAGTTGGAGGAAGATCAATTGATGATGTCTTGACATCTTTGACAGAACTTTGCATTCCCATTGTAGAATAAGGAAGCTGTAGAAGGTTCTAAAAATTTACTTAAGTTATGAAAGCCAACACACCAATAACATCAGTCTCACTTGTACTGCATTTGAAAAATGGCTTATCATTAGCAAGATTATTAAGGATAAAGTTTAGTCCTTAAATGACAAGGTCCATAAGTCCCAAGAGTTTAAATTTTTTATTTAAATAAAATAGGTTTTGGACCAAGCGACTGAGTGAAGTAGATCTGTCAATCACTTCATCTTGGAGTTATTAATGACATACTACCAGGGATGTACAAAAATAGGCAAGCAAACTGTCAGGTTTAAAACTCTGGAAGTGTGAGATAGTTGGAGGAAGACCAAAATGAGCTATGAGTATTGGATGCTGATTTATTAATTAATTAATTAATTAATAACTCTTGTGTACAGATTGCTTGGCATCTGGAACAGAAGAGGATAAAATTGCCAGGAAATCAGGAGTTAGCCCTCCCCTCCAATTAAAAATAATGGAAACACCTAATCAAGAATGAAGTGCCAGAAATGGGAGAGTGTAAACTGGGAAGACTGAACAAAGAAAAGAAAATTACTAGAGGATAACAAACCTAAAACTTAACAATAATTAGAACTCAGAATCTGTTGAGAATTACAGTAGCTGTTGTACAAGTAATGCTTACTAGAGGAATCCAGCAAAATACCCTTATAAAAGGCAGGAATGTAGTCTCAGCCTATTTAAGTATCAGCTAGGAAAAAAAAGGCATCAGTAGCCAGTAGCTCAGACAAATTCCTCAAATAACCGTTGAAAATGGCAATTGCTCAACATTAATTGATGTAACACTTTCTGGCAGTAATGGCACACTGTCAGGAAAGCCTTCAAGGCTAAGCAGGACTTGAATAAAGTAACTGAAATTTTTTGTAAAATTTTTCCATTGAGTTTACCAGGAGTCAAAGGGGTCTGAGTAACTTGTCTTTTGCACTGTACATTCTGGATATGACTTTATGAATCAATTTTAATGGAGCGCTTTTGCCAGAAGTTTTTTAATTCTCTCAAAATTGCTTAAAAGAATAGAAATTCAAAGGGAAAAAATATTAAGAGGTAAATCAAAGGAGGGTAAATGAAAGACACAATCCTGTATACTTCTCCCCTTTCCTGTTCTTAAAGCTGAGTTCCAGATCTTTGCCTGTCCTTACGCCTGCCCCCTTTTCCTTGTTAACAGCCTATACACCTAGACCACTTGCTGTAACAGTTCACTGTATTTGATTTCATTCTCTAGACTGACAAAAGTTTTCCTTACGGTAAAGCACTCAGCAGTTAAGCCAGAAGAAAAAGCAGGTTTCCTAATGCAGGTTCTATCAGTTCAGCTCAAAAAGTGATGTTAGATCCTTTTTTCCAGTCAAGGAAGCTGAGAGAATAACCTTCAAAGATTCTTGAGCTGCTTCCTGTTGTCCTTTGGTGCTGCACCATGTTTTCTGGTTTCTCAGGTCTTTGTTCTAGACAGGTTTTTTGGAAGCACCTGAAAAACTTCGCCAAATCTTTGCAAAATAGCCTCAAAAAATGTCTTCTAATCTGAAATAATATGATGTAGACAGATGTAAAAGCTGAAGGGAGGGGTAGTTTTTTGGAAGAAAGAATGGAAAATGACAATTCCTGTGAGTATAGAATAAGGCAGAAGAGGATTTAAGGTCAAACCAAATCATAACAGTCTGTGGTCAGAGAGGGAAATTATGTAACACCTACAAATTAGTGAAATCTGTATTTGTTTCCTTTTTTTCTTCTAGAGGTGTTTAGCTCTTTTGGCAGAGCAGTGAAAGAAAGAAGAATTTCAGCATGTGTCCTCATGTATTAGCAGTAGGAGTTCTGAGTACAATTACAAGGAAGTTCAAGTGTGTCATATTCCTAGAAGAGAATAGGGGGGATTATTTTGTACTTGAATGTACTATTCTAATTTTCTCTGTTGTATGTTGATCAATTAATAGAAAACAAATCCTAGCAGCCACTCATATGGACCTTTAAAACAATAAATGCTGCAATATTCAAAATTAAGTTGTTCACCACAGGGAAGTAATAAAAGAATGATAATGGTTAGTTTATCTTTTAATTACAGCCTGCCTTTATTTGTGGCTTTAGTACATTTACATTAATAGTATTTCATTAACTGCCTCTTTCTGATACAGAGCTATGATAAATGTTTTCTTGGATCTTCGGAGACTGCTGATGCAAATAGAGTGTTCTGTGGCCAGCTTGGAGCAGTATATGTATTCACTGAAGCACTCAACCCAGCACAGATTTTTGCAATACATCAGTTAGGACCTGGATATAAGGTAACACCAAATCTTAAGAAACATAAAACTGGAAAAAAAAGTGATTGAGAGATATAGTTGAAAGATATGAATGTTTCCTCTAGAATCATGTAGATTTTTTCATGTGATTTGTTTTTCAGCAAAATAAGACTATTTTGTCAAATATCCTAACTAACCCTAATTTTCTACCATTGTTTTGAAAGATGAGAGTTTTGTTTAAATCATAGCTGAAATATGTTTCTATGTGAAACTAATTCCTTTGGGTCATAATCGGATGAGAGAAATTATCTATTTGGTGCACTAAATACCAGAGAAATAATTTTCTTCTCTACTGTTTGTGTTTAAAAATCTGAGTTGAGGCAGATTAATATTCAACAAGGCATAATAAATCAATTCTGTTCAAATGCATCGTTTCAGACAGTCCTGTTAAAGTTGAGCTTTTTACTCATGTTTTCTCACTGACATTGAGGGGACAGATTGGACAAATTAATGGTGCGTGCATAAACTTGGATCTCTAGTCAGACATGTCTTGGAATGGCTGTGTATTGTATTATTTCATCAAGGAAAACAACACAGATACTTCACAGAAATCTGCAGAAACTCCTTAGGGGATAATACTTGAAAATTGATCTAACCCTAGGTAACCAATAATGAATTTCAGTTTATGTTGTCAGTTATTCCCGTTTTCTTTTTTCTGGTTTTTGAAATTTGTGGTTTCATCCAAAGCAGACTCTCAGTTTTTCAATATATATTATCTACTCTGAAAATAAAAACTTTTAAAAGTATTAAGTAAAAATCAACATTCAAATTCTAATAGTATTAATTTTGTGTGTTGAAAATGCATACTCTTAATCAATTGATTATGACCACTTGAATGACAGTGGCAGTTGGAAATATCTTTTATGGTATGTATCCTTGTAGTGAGAATAACCTTATATATATCATGATTACTTGGATATTAAGTAGTCTATTGCATATAGTTGATGGTTAAAATCTACCCTGAAACTAAAAATATTTAGTCAGTTAAGAAAAGTCCATCACCTGTGCAAACAAGGAGTATTTTATTCCAAATTTTATATGGTATTTTGTTTGGACAAATATTTCTGCAAATATTTGTTGGACATACAAAAGAATTTAATGTAGCATTATACTTCTTAATAATATATGTAGTAAGCCTTTATAGATTTATTAAATTACTGGATTCCAGTATGCAGAAACATACTGAAGAGATATCAAACAGGAATAAGGCTTTTATGTGTTTCAAGTGCAAATTATTATGTAATATTTTTTGAGTGTTGAAGGTGTCAATACGGATATGAGCTTTCATGCTAAATGACATTTCCATTAGTTACTGCACTAACCTTATTACAGTTGTCTAATTGCACTGCTTGATTCATAGGCTTCCCTTAAACTACATTTTTGCACACCTGTAGCTTCCTAGTAATTTTTTTTAAAATGTCAGCTATATTTAATGTTTTGGGGAAATTCTTCTTTCATGTGTCATGGTTTTAGTTTTGGGTAATGTACGCAGAACAGGTAATGCCCCCATGCTCTCTGAAGGAAGTTTTTCCTTGTCTAAAAGTCTGAAAGTATATTTTAGTATTTAATACCAGTTAAAAAGAACAGGCTCCCAGAGCAGTACACTAGAAATAACAACATGTGTTTCTTTCACTTTCTTATTCCTCCAAAAAAAGACAAAAGAGAAGACTTTTTTTGACCCTTTTCCAGCGCAAGATATACTCACAACCAAAAAAGGGACTATGTCTTGTAGTTTAGAGATTTCAGGGCACAAACTGTAGCTTTCACTCAAAGCCTTCCTGTTTCATATCTCATTTAATGTTATTTCTGTAGATTCTTTCTGATTCTGTGCTGGCGCAAAGGTCCACCAGTTCAGAGTACTTCAGTATGGGATTTAATAGTCTAAGGGAGCCTCAGTTCACATACAGATTAGAGACATTAGAGATCATGTTCTTGCTCTTACCCAACTTGCTGATGCAACCTGGCCTTTCAGAAACTTCTTAAGTACTTCACCATATTTCCTGTTTATTCTAGTTGTTGGTACTGTTGGCCAATGGGGTAAATCAACTGTTCAACTTTTCCTAAAAGTACCCTAGATAAATTGTGAACTCCAGTTGTACCAAACTCTTCCGGCCAAAGAAGGATTATTCAAAATAGTTGAGATTTTTTTTTAAATGTCTTCATATACATATTTTTTCCTTCCTATGACAGTATATGGTGGTTCCTTTGATTTAAAATTCAGCTTTTGGTCCATTACATCTGAGGATCTGATTCTTTAGGGGAAGCGACAATTCCTCTACACTCCTGGGAAGAGACTATGAGTTTGCCTCTCATTCAGCTGCCCTCCCAATCATTCATAATGCCCCTAGTCTACATGACTGCCATTAAAACCTCTGGAAAACAGAGAAATCTGCATAATCTCCCAGCATATGAAACAGTTTGGACATATCTGTTAATATGCATAGTAAATAATGTTGCAAATGACACCAAAGCCACAAAGTTCAGGAGAAGTGAGAGCTTAATTTACAAATAAAAATGAATCTGTTGCACCTTGTCCCACTCCTGTTCTGTGGCGCAGGTAGAAGCAACGGCTTTAGGATTGACTAGAAAAGCCATTAAAATAAGGGTTACTTATTATGTATATCAATAGTTATATATTTATGTGTAATGTTTGTATTAATTTCACATGACATGTTTGTACAGAGTGTAGTTACACAGAAACAGTTCATAGTCCTTCCATGATGATCTTGCTCAGCATGTTCTTATGAGTGCATTTAGTTGTAACCAGCATGCCCTAATATAAAAATTTATTTGTTAAGCAAATAGATGTTTTAGTTTGAAATACATTTTTTCTTGTAGCAAAAGGCTTTTTTAAAAAAAAAACAAACATAGTAACATTGTGTGAGTAGCAATATTGGGAAACTGACATTCTTAGTAGCTATTGCAAAGAAATCACTGCAAACCTTTAAGGGTAAGAGAGACAAATATAATGGCAATAGAACCATGTGATTTGTCTCTTCCCATTAAGTCTTCCCAAATTAATCCATAATGTATCTTGAAATTTGAAACTATATTTAATAGAAATGTACTACAATTCTAGACTTTCATTCCCAGGTTTTATCTGTAATAAAGCACACTCATTTTGAGCCTTGCCATTGCTGAACAGGACTTTTAGCTAGTCTGTGGACCCTTTCAGCTGTTGCAGATTGAAGAAAGAGAAAGGAATTGAGAGCAGCATCCTTGTTCTCCCTGTGCTTTCCCTGCTGTCCAAGCTCATTCCCAGACAGCAAGAGAGGAAAGCCTGTCTTTGCTGGGATCCCGAGGGGCTCATAAACAGAAGAGGGGCAGGGGAGGTGATGTGAGAGGAAGAGATGCTTCTGATACCAGTGTTTGGCCCTGTTTATAAAAGGATGTTTCTCAAAGCCCTGTTCTAACAGCCCTGTCAAATATGTGCCACTCCTCCTAACCCTCCCATAGGCATTTCAAAGCAAGTTATCAGATTATTCCTTATGTTGCTTCTGAGTTTGTTTTTGATCAGTGCTGCGATAGCAATCTTTTTGTCACATAAGGTTGGAGTAAGAATACAGTCATTCATGTACACACAGGGACACAAAATAGCACCAAAATTTCAAATTTGCTTAAACCAATTATGTAGTATAAGAAAATATTTTATGTATGATTGCTGAAACTACAGGGGCAAAATGCAGTGAATAGTAAATCAAAAAGCTGCAGTCCTGCTGCTAAACAAAGGGGGAGAGCTGCTGGTATTCAAGCCATGTTCCTGATCAAGCACAGATTCTTTTACTGGAGTAATGCGCATCTCTCTCTGTTACTTCTTATTCCTTTAGGAGCAACAAACATACTTTTTATGGATCCTGTGTACATATTTTTACCTTATATAGAATACATTAAATCCAAGGCTCGCTCTTTCTCTCTTGATGCCCTCACACTGCTTGTGCCAGACCTCAGAGTTGCACATGCACAACAGCCTACTACCCTCCTGTGGATATATCTTTCCAAGTCCCCAGTACAGTATCTACATACTGAATTTCTTTCCTCTTCCTGTGGATCAATCCTAGCAATAAAGGAGAATCATATATCAGAATTTTTAGCCTCTCTTTACTTTCTGTTATAATAATCTTTTATGTTAGGAGACCAGAGTGTCCAAATTATGATCACTTTTTTAGGTTTTGATGTCAGTGTGAGGCACTATTATGTTGATTCATAACTTCATTGTGTCTGACTTTCAAATAGTGATTTCTAATAAATTCTTATGGCATATTAAACACTGATAGAGAGGAGGTAGAATAATGTAAAAATTTGTGTATAGAATTGATTTAACTTAAGCAGTTTAGAACATTGCAAAATTTCATGGTAATGAAACACTTTGACTTATTTAAACAGCAAAGTTATAGAAAACTACTGTATAGTGGAAAATCCTTATTAGTTTTGAAATCTGAAAAAGCTGAGAGGCATGAAAGATTTTCAAGGTAATAAGTGTTTTCATGTGTTAAAACATTAAAATACAGTACAAGCATCATGTAGCATCATTTCTTTGGAAATCAATGGAATCACTAAATTATTCTTCCTCTGCAGAAAGTGCACAGAGATTTTTATGTCGAGTTAAAATGCCCTCTGGGGTGAAATACATGTCCCCTTCCTTAGGACAAATCTGTAATCTGTAGCAGACATTTCCTGATAAGGGAGAGGTAGGTGGTCATATCAGCAGAGAGCCAGCTCTCAAGTTCTAAGCATAATATTCCTTCTCTGGGAATTTCTACTTCAGTAAGTAGAGTAGCACAATAGGAACACATTTCTAGATTAAAACATTTAGTACTGAGGACTGAATACTCAGTGTGTTATATTGTTTTTACTTTGGATTGGTTGTAGTCTGATCCTTTGGGCTGAATGAATGTCACCAATTGCAGGATATATTTGGGTTTCAGCCAAAGAAGTCTCTTTGGTTCTGAACAGCTTTGCAGGATGAACAGAGTTTTAAGTGGGGACCATTGGGAATTTCCCTACAAAACAGACTCCTAGCCCAAATGCAAATCACAGAATGGTTGAAGATGTAGGAAACAAGTGGAAGCTGGAGGTCCTCTGGTCCTCCCTGCTCAAAAATGGTCACCTAGATCCAGTTTCCCAGACTATCTCCTGACAGTTTTTTAGTAAGTCCCAAGATAGAAATTCTATCACCTTGCTGGGCAGCTTCACAGTAAAAAAAAGTTGTCTGATGTTCAGAGGGAGCCTTCTTTGTTCCAGTTTTGCCCATTGACTTGTGTCCTGCCCCTGGGCATCACTGAGAAGAGTCTGACTCCATCTTCTTTTTAACCTCCCTTCTGTTATTTATATATGAGCTCTCCTCTGCTGCTTCTTTCCTGCAAGTTGAAGAGTCACAGCTCTCTCAGCCTTTCCTCAAATGAGAGATGCTTCAATCCCTTCATGTTTAGTGGCCATTCATTTCACTCTCTTCAGTAAGTCCATGGCCCCCAGTGGGAGCCCAGACCTCCAGGTGTGGCCTCACCAATGCTAAGTAAAAGGGAAGCGACACCTTCCTCTGCCTACTGGGAGCACCTGTCCTAGTGCAGCTGACGATATTATCTTTGCTGTCAAATGCAGACTGAACCACAGACTTGCCATTTACGTGCATTTGCCCTTCCTGCTTGTGTTTTCTGTTATGGTACCTGTGACTGGTACCTTTTCAGCACTGCAGCCTCCCCTTTGCCAGACACCACCAAGGTTGGGACAGTGCTGACTGGCAGATGTACTCCAAGGGTTCTCCAGCAGCTCCAGCCAGGTGGCCAGTGTGTTCAGCTTATGACCCACATACAGAGATGTGCTCATTAGCAGACCTTAAGTTGCTATATGTCAGTCACCTGAACAGATTTGCTTTCCCATTGTTTGGCTGTAATCGAAAGAATTTTTTCAGGGTTTCCAGCAGTTGTGAGAGCTCTGAAAAGGCTGGATGAGATTTATGGGGTTACATAAATGGTAGGAACCTCTAATTTGTTTGGAAAGAGCAGCTGATAGCCTATAAGCTGCCCATTTAAATTCTAACATGGATAACAAACCCCCCAGTGCTGCTACTTTCAGTAGTTTCAGTGATAGAGGATTTTGTACTTGGGGGGGTGGGGTGAAGGAGAGATTTGGTTGGACCAAAGGGATGAAGAGAATTGTGATCACTATGTGCAGTGAAAGCAAGGGAAATGATTCATGTATAATCTCAATTTCAATTATTTTAAACTCTGTAAATATTTTAGCAATAACATTATATATATATATATATCTTCATTTATAATAAAATTGTTGTAATTTCTAACAAATTTCCTTTCCTTGTATCAGTACAGCACTGAGCGATGTAGATCAGACATGAATCACAATATATTTAAAAATAAGAAAATTCTTCAGTCTTCCTCGGAAAAGCTCTGAGTTTGAGAATAATTAATATGACATGTGGCATTTATGATTTATTTTGGATTTTAAGTGGCTTGTTTATATACACCTGACTGTTAATGAAGCATGGTTTTTAATGTTGTTTAAAAATAACTATTCCTTTAATCAACATGGTGTAGCATTTTGTATTCTAATTTGAGTGAGTTCATATAAACTAAAAGGCAGCACATTTAATTTGTACTTTATTTTTATATGTTTTATGCTTAAATTTTACTTTAAAATATTTATGGCTGCTTAATGTGTCTTCCTTTAAGATAGTTAAAACTTCTGAAACTTGTAAACACTGATGCTGAAAGGAGAGACAGTACATAAAATACCAAATAATGTATTAAAACATTGATGTGGTGTAGAGTAAATAAAAAAGTCTCTCTCATTGTTCAGTAGCATTAGGCTTAGTAGTTTATTTATTCCCTCTCAAGTCCAATGTAATTTCTTGCACATTTTGTGGAAATGAATTTGTCTAAAATAATTTGTAAAACGTTTGGTTTTTTTTCAGAGCACATTCAAATTTAAATCCGAGAGTGACATTCATCTGGCTGAGCACCATAAACAAGTGCTGTATGATGGGAAGCTTGCCAGTAGCATTGCTTTTACCTATAATGCAAAGGCCACTGATGCTCAGCTATGCCTTGAATCCTCACCAAAGGAGAACCCTTCAATTTTTGTACACTCACCCCATGCTCTCATGCTTCAGGTTGGTGCTGCTAAGTTGATGTTCTTTGATTACTGTTGGCTGAACGTCACACAGAGGACTTGTCTGTTAGTGTACAGATATTGTTTTGTGTTCTGTCAGCTCTTAATATAACTTTCACTTGAACTGTTCTTTCTTTGCTCCCTTTCTAAAGCAAGGAAAAAATGTTCCATAAGAAATACAGACTTCATACTGTAAGGCACAGTGTGCCGTGATACTGAAATTTTTCTTTTTAATGTTTGCCTTTAAATATAGTGATTATAATTGAAGTATTGAAACAAAATTTTTAAAAGTCTGCATTCAATTTGGTGTTAAAATGCTCCAAAATTATATTTTTAACTGCTTTTTAAAATTTATATTAATTGTGGTTTTTCTTTTATTTTATGTATTTAGGATGTGAAAGCTATTGTAACCCACTCCATTCACAGTGCAATTCATTCCATTGGAGGGATCCAGGTTCTTTTTCCTCTCTTTGCCCAGTTAGACAATCGACAGCTGCATGACAGTCAGGTGGAAACAACAGTTTGGTAAGCCTCTTTTAACCAAGATAGAAACTAAATAAAGCTTACAAAATTTTTACTCTTTTTGGGGGTTTTTGTGGGAATGTTCTCTAATGTTTTCTATATTTTGCCCTTTTTTCTTTTAAAAAAATTACTATTTTTTAAAAAAAAAAATAGTTTACTGTACAAAACTGATAAGATTAAATAACGAATTCAAATCACTCTAGAGTCTTTAAGGGTAGTTTTATGAAAGTTCATCCGACTTCTGAAAGAAATCAGTATGCTTTTACTTGAGAGTGCAATGTTGTTTACCTCAAAGTCTGTGTTATTTGAATTAATTTCATAACATTAAAAAATTTATTAATATGTGATCATAAAGTCATAGAGCTATGATCAGGCATTTTGTGACCATATTACAATTGGAGTGGTGACTGGGGACACACCAAGAGAATTTTAAGCTGGGACCTATGAAGTTTCTTCTCTGATACTATTGAAGTCATCTCTAAATTGAAAAGCCTTCACAGATGTTAATGCTTCCACTGGAAGCCTGAAAAGGACTACCTAGGAATCTGTTAATACCCATGCTGACTTAGAATCATACAATTCTTTAGGAAAAGAACTCTAAGATCATGGATTCCAACCATTAACCTAGGACTGCAAAGTCCACCATTAAACCACATCCCTAAATGCCACATCTGCACGTCTTTTAAATATCTCCAGGCATGGTGACTCCTTTCTCAAAACTAGCTCAGCTATGATTTCTTTTTTGAAGCCATCTCTTGCCACGTGCTTGTTACAGCATGCTTCTGTCCTAGAGGCAGCACAGGACAGCTAAACTTCTCCAGTAAAACATGTGGCCTAAATCTCTGGGGGTAACATACCTGGAAAGGTAATGCTGAATGACTGCTATTTCCCTGGAGGATTATTTGTAACCAAAGCCTGCTAGAAGTTAGTTTAGGAGCAAGTTAAGCTGGTTTTCTATTTGAATTAGGTGACAAAAGAGGTGAGTAATGCAGAGCAAAGGGCTTATTTTCCTGACTATGATATTCTTCTATTAATTATTCTGGATATTTCTTATTGAATTAGAGATTTCAGTTAAAAAAAAAGTAGACTGAAAAGACAATTAACTAAAAATTGACAACAAATTTGGAAGACAGAAAAATGGGTTGTGTATTGGCTAATGTGGAATATTTATTTCTTAAAGTCTCTTTGGCAGGATGTACTTTTCATTGAAGCATTATAAAATTAGGGAAATAGAAAAAGAAATGCTTGGTTTGAAATAAGCTTGGGAAAAAAAAATCCTGTATGTTTTTATTTACTGGCAAAGCAGAAGACAAAAATGCTTTATTCTAGTTTAAGTAAGGTTATATGTGTATGTGTCTCCACATAGGAATAAAATGTATGTTAAATTCATTAATGAGTTGAATCTGTAATAAACAACAAAACAATAACTAGGTCTGTTTAAAAATCAAGGGCTAATGTAAAGTTTTAAAAGTTGAGATAAAGACTAATTCTTCCCAAGTGTGTGTGGTCCGCCCAGAGAGTGAGAACCTTCATAATGGTTAATTGAAAATGTACAGAACATTTCTGGAGTTAGTTGAACTGTAAGTAGGAAAAAATTTGTTCTTGAATAAGTCAATGAATTTCTTCTATAATTAGATTATATTCTAAAAAGAGATCTTTAATTCATTGTGCTATATGATTGTACAAAATACATAATACAAGGGGATGTGATCCCAAGAACATATTGAAAAAAAATTTAAGCACATGGCTGCTTGATGAGATGTAATTTATATGTTTAATTAACATGGTTTTGGTGTGTGTGCATTATTTTCTCATATTTTATTTAATGGGATATAGCTATCAAGAAAAATAATGCTGGAAGTTAACAAGGAAGTAGGCAAATAAAGAACAAAATATTTTTGAGATCAAAGAAAGTAGGACATGGGAAAGAGTGCTAAACTCTTTAAAGTTTAAAGGTACTCATTTGAGGAGTGGAATAAGGGAAGTGGCACACTTGATGAGTTCTTTCCTTGTTCCCCCTTATTTATTAGATTATTGTCTCTATGTATCTGATACTCAGTTATACCTGTCTTACCTGTAACAGTAAATCTACAAAAGCAACAGAGGGCTATTCCAGTTCTATTGCTTTTCTGAATCCTCACCCCTTTCTCTTCTGCAAATATCAAAATCTTTTTAATAAGCTCAGGGTTCTCAATTATTTGATTTATTGCTTGGATTTTTTTAATGATAGAAGGGCTTTATTTATAGAACCCAAAATCCATTCATCTGAACGTAAAATAAAGAATTATTAAAATTATCTGTATTTTGTAAGTAAGAGAGGTAGAACTGAACATCTACTTTTTAATATTTGTAGTTTGATAAGAAACAGACAGGTTTTGTATAATTTTCTGCATATATGAAACAACCTAGTTTGATGGGAATTAATGAAATGTATTGATTTCATTTATTAGCTTCATATGAAAAATCTGTTAATTTCTAATATTTTTTATTAATATCTTCAGTTTACTTGGATTTATCTTTAGGATCATGGCAGAAAATAAGATAAATGCCATGTATTATTCTACCTTCCTAACCTGTCTTCTCATCCTGTCTTTCAATAATTTTCTTGTCATAGCTGGCACAGGTATTTAAACTTGAGAGTAGGTCTGGAAGTAATCCTTCCTGAGGTTGTTGCATTTGCCTTTGTCTCTCATGTGTCTCTCCTAGAAAGCCAAGGTCCCAGTCCATTGCTGCCTCCAGTGTAAAATTCAGAATCTGCCTTGTTCAGCGCTGGTAACCCTCTCCCTCTCTGTTTTGAAGGGAAGGATTCTGGATATTGCTCCTAAAATTTCACATCACTAGTGTGACCTAGCTGTGCTCAGATAAAATCAGTTTTCCCCAAACTGTGACAGCTGGAATGTAACTTGCCAAATCGGTCTGCCTAGACAAGAGTTTATAATGAAAATACAGCCACTACATCTCACATAGTAGAAATCCATTGAAAACTCTTGAACTGCTGTACCGGTGCATACTCCAGAAGATCCAGGCACTATTAAGGGTGGCTAATTTATTGCTGGAATCTGTGTCCCAAAATGTTTTGCCTGCAAGCAGAGGTGACTTGCCTCTCTACTTCTCTCACTCAACACCTATTCAGCTGACTCATCTTTTTGAATGAAACCTGATTAGTAGTCTTATTAACTTTGTCACCTGTTATGAGAAAAGAATTGAAAAGGCATAAGAAAGAAATCACTTCCATTTTCTCTTCAAAAAGCTTACAGAAAGAAAAAAAGACATATTTAAACTGGAAGCTAAGGAAGCGCTTTAGAGAGCTGCCATAGCTGTAGCTCATGGAAACATTAATTGTTAGTGTATGATTTTCCTTAATACTACTTTATTTGTTTATGTTAAGATTAATTTCCAGTAGTTATCCTACTAACCACTTGTGATGGAGCTATTCATACAGTCTTTTTGTATTACTTTGGTGAAGCTGAAAATGCAAAGAAAAGATTTTCATCTTTATAAAGGATTCTTTCCCAAAGAGAATCAGACAAAACAAATACCTGCATCATTCTCTTTTATATAGACTCTTCAAGTTAAATGGTCTGTAATTAATAATCAGTTCTTCAAAGCAACATGCCTATCTTAGCTGAAGGTGCCTTTTCTAAAACCCAATCCAGGTAACTTTGTAATGCAGAATCCAAGATGAAACTTAATATAGTAAGGCAAATCTGACAGAGAAAATTATCATGGGAATGAGGAGTCTAGAGAATCTGATCTGTGTAGTGGTTTAAAAATAGAATAAAAGAACTGCAACAACAGCAAAACAAACAAAAAAAAAACAAGGCAAATTTCACTTTTGTCCTTAGGGTGCAAATTCCTGACTTCTAAGGTACTTATAAAAAGTATTGTAACCATTGAAGATACTGCATCATCATGTTTTGGTCTATCACCTTTTTTTACTCCTGCTTTTTAATAAGGGAAAACTATTGGATTTTTTTTTCAGAGATTAGTTATATTTTCAGTAATTATCATAGTTCTCTGATTTAGTGTTGGTTGACATACATAGTTTCCTTTTCTACCTCTATCTTGGCTACACTGCAGACAAATGGATCTGTTCTAGGAAGGGCATGATATAGAAGAGTTGTAAGAATGGTCTGAAGAATCCTTTATATCTAGGAGTGCTGAAAATAGGAAAGAATGAAGAGAAACTTTGTGCAACAGCATGCAGAATTTTCAAGTTTAATGTGTAATGTCAATTACTGTGCAGCAATCTGATGCATGTTAGTTGCTCGTAAGTTTGCTAAATTCTGTTTGAAAAATTGTTCAGCTTAGACAACAGTCTTCTCATCAATATAATTCTCCCTCTGTCAACAACAAATTTTTTAAAAGAATGATTTTGGCAACCTGTTTCTGCTGATAAATATTTTCATATTTCAAATCTTCAAGTTTAATTTGTCTTCAGCTGCCAAGGTGAATAAATAAAGTGAGTATCCACAGTATTTTTAAAAGTTCTGGATACCATCCTCCAAATTAGATTGAATTCTTAGAATGCAATATTGAGGGGGAAAAATACATTACTTCAGTATGGATTTTTGTACCTTGATACACATTTCCTTGAGGTCAGTCTGACAATGTGGGGAAAGAGAAGTTTTGAAGAAGCTGGGAAAGTTTATCTGAGAATTCAAGCAGATCAGTTGCTCTCTGACATAAAGTATATAAGGCAAAGAACATTGCATGTGGAACCAGTGTTATGCACAACAGGTGTTACTTAGTGCAGTTTCATTCCTCCCTCCTCCTCTGAAAAGGAACTTTCACCTAAAAGAAGTCTAAGTAACCTCTCTGAGGAAAAGAAGTCCACAAAACAAAATCCAAGCCATAAATAAAATACAATCTCACCCCCCCAAAAAAACCTCCAAACCTCACAGACAGCATGTAGTCTGTTTTCTACCTATCTCTGATCATCTTCAGGTAGTAATACCTTCAGTACTGTACATGCAGTGAGAATTTTAAAAACTTCCATTTTGATTTTATAGTTTTTCTATGAGTTAAAATATTGCAGATCTTTTACTTACTTGATTTCCTGCATAATAATGTGAGCAAACTGCTAGTTAAATTCAATTATTATGTTAATTTTTATGAATACTCTGATCCTACACAGTATTCATCTCAAACTTCATTGTTCCTCTGTGTGCCTGCCAGATGGTTCTCTTTAACTGCTGCATTTTCTGGTACATGGATTTTTTTAATGTGCTTGAAGGTGTAATGATGCATTCATGTGTGCTATCCCAAGATTTGAATTACTATATACTGCAGTCAACTCTATTATTTATGGTGGCAATCTTGGATAATGCAGAAGGATTAGAAGTTAGAATTACTGCCTGCAGACCCGAGCTGACTCTGCAGAGCTGGATTGAGGTATCTTTATGTGTCTGGATCAATAGATGTTAAAAGCCATTTTGGAATTAAGTAAAAGCATAGCTCATTCACAAAGGCATTGGCTGAATTAATACATTATCCTGAAACTAGAAACACTGGCATCACTCTGCAGTAGCAGCTAAGTAGCTCTGTGCAGAGGTAAGGTGGGTAGGCAGGATTGATTAGTTCAGCCATAGCCCGCACAGAGATAGTTAATACCTAAAAAGTGGTATTTGGGCACTGGCTGCCTCTGAATTACTGCACTTTTTTTGAGTCAGTCTTTCTTACATAGAAGCAGCTTGTCTGTGTCTGTGGCATAGTCAGATATAAACTGGTCACTTATGATTTCTGAGTTGACTTGTGGTTTATGTGTGCTTAAATAGAGGGAAAGAGGGAAAAATCTTTATTTGTTATGGTGTCAGTGTGTCCTACAACTTGCATTCAGAGTCTCTCAGAATTTCTTACAGTTGTATAGAGATTATATTGAGATAAGAATAACTCTAGCCCATGAGTTTCTGAATTCATAGAAAGAACAAGTAAACTGTGATACAAATTTAAAGGCTTTTGACAAAGTACTTCTGAGAATAGGAAATGAACTTAAGTCCGTTCATCATACAAAAATCTTTACAATCCTTTTTAAGAATATTTTTTGACATTTCAATATAATATTAATAGTATTTGCTATTGTAATTTAAATTCTAATTCTGCAAAGATACATGCTGTTTCTTGACTTTATGCATAATAGCTTGTGGTCCTAAGGTAACTCATAGGGGATAGTAGTAAGCACATCTATCTAAATGGAATTTTCTTTCACCTATTCAATTTTTTAAATTAATCTAAATTTAAATCTCCAACATTTTATGTGAGCTGCTTATGGATTTTCATGTAGTAAAAATGATTAGATTCTTATTTTAGATGACAAATACAGTAGAAACTTTTGGCTGGGGTAAGAAAAAAATGATGAATATAATCTGGTTTGAAGTTTATGTGACAGCTTGACAGGCTGTTTTGATAAAAGCTTTGGAGTACTGTAAATGGATATTATCTGTGTTCTTTTATTGCTGACTCTCTGTGGAGCATTCTGTATGTGATTTTAGATGTATTATTATGACCATTCAACAATGAAGAAAGACAAGGCTCTATTCATGTTCCCAGCATGTACTTTGGTTACTCCCAGTTCTTTTGCATGGCAGCCTTCTTCAATAAATAGAATAAGTCTTGTTTTCCTCAGCACTTTGATTTGGTTTTTTTTTTTTTTTTTTTTTTTTTTGGTGCTAGTGTGGATTAACCAATCTCAACAGTTATTTCAAAATAAGTGATTCTATTTAAAGAGTAAGTGAACCTTTAGATGACTAGATTCTGTAAGTAAAGTTGGAATGTATCAAGCAGAGGTTGGACATTCTCTTCAAGTCCCTTTTTCATACCTTCAATACCCACAATTTTCACTCTTGCCTGTGCTTACTACCTATGTGAGAACCATCGTGGTTGCAGACACTTGTCTATACAGCTAGGAACTGTTACATCTATTTAATTTTTAGAGAAGGAATAATGATTTTATGTGTGCATTGTATATGCACTACAATACATTGTCATCTACCTTTTAGAGATATTTAAAAAGTAATTTTAAATACTTCGTTTTTGTCACTTTTTTTTTTTTCTTTCTCTCTTTCCTTCGGGTTTTTCAGCAACAGATGAACGTATTTTTGTTTTACTCTTATCACCCAAGAGTCAGTTTATTTTCCCTGCTGGATCGATCTGTCATATGTTTCCACTGCTGGTTTTCATAACATAGTTTCACTTCCTTGCCAATTCCGTCCCCTGAAGTCTTTCATATCTCTTATGTTTCTATACTGTAACCTTCACTGAACATTTTCCGTCCCTGTACTTTCTGAAGACTTCACTTAAAGATACTGCTGGGATGGACTGTTGGGTGATTTCCTTGTAGCCTCTGGAGTCTCTCTCTGCTTTCCTAACTGGTTGAAAAGCAATCTTTAACCTTTATTTGGTCAGGCAGATATTTTTCTCATGTTTGATCTTTAGAAAGTTTGAAGGAAGCTCTCCACTGTGCTGTTGTTCCACTGTGGTTTATTATGGGTGTCATTGCCTGTGTTTATGTTCAAACATTTTATGCCTCATTCCTGTGTTAATAGTGACTCTAGGGACTGAAGGCGTGGAATGGAGACATACCTAGTAGCTGAAAATTTTGCTATTTAGCATAGTTAGTCCGGATAGTGAGACGTTTGACATGGCCCCTGCCTGCGTAATTCTAGTGCTGTCATTGGGATTTGATTCAGCGTCTTCTGCCTCTTCCAGCTGCCAAAACTTTGGCCAGAACTGCAAGCTCCAGGACTGGATATTTAAAACGTGAGATAGTCATGGTCAAACCAGGAGTACTGACAGTGCTTGTTTGAATATGAATTCCCACTCCTGACATTGTAATATTATGAAAAATCACTGGAGAAATTTCTCAATAGGAAAAAAAAGATTTCTATTCTTTTAAGAAATTGTTCACCGCCTTAAGCCTATTTCTGTTCACTTAATAGCTGGTGATTATTGACAAAGCAACATTTTTAATCTGAAAAAAATCTTGTTCTTTACATGCAGTGCTACCTTATTGGCTTTCTTGGTTGAGCTTCTTAAGAGTTCAGTAGCCATGCAGGAACAAATGCTTGGTGGAAAAGGCTTTCTAGTCATTGGCTATCTCCTTGAAAAGGTATGTTTGGAGAATTTGTATGCTTAGTATTTCTACTGTCACTGTGGTACTTTCAATCACTTGGCTCAGATGTTTGGTGGAACAAAATATATTTGTGATATACATATTGCAAATTTAAAATATTTTATAAGTTGTCTACAGGAGCCTCTTCATCTCCTGATCCTCTTACATACCAGTATTCAAAGAATCAATTTTCTCAAGGTTGTTCTGTTCTCTTATTTATGTTCTTACTTTAGATCTGGTTTTGAATCACTTTAAATTATTATCCTTTCTGCACTTTCTGCCCCCCAGACTTGCTTAGGAAAGTCCTTTTGTTTCTAGTTTGTACAAACATAGCCGAAATGTCACAAAATTTAATATTTTTCTGTGTGTAGGTTAATAAAAGTTTAATTAATCTTCTGTGATTCAATTCTGAAATTGTTGAAATAGTTACTCTGTGTTTTGAAGAAGAAAAACTGTAACAAAATTTAAAATCTGAAAGAAATAGTTGCAAGGGGTATTCCCTGTACTTGCTCATTTTCAGGCTTGATGAGCAGTTACCACAAAACTGAGGTTCAGTTCACTTGTCTGAGGAAAATCTTGCCTCCCTGCCTCCTGACACCCTGTTACTGGGATTTAATAATCTAAATAATCTGAGAGCAAACTACTGTCAGCTGTACTAAGATAGTGATGCTCCTACAATTGAAGCTCACGGCTCTGACATTCTTGAATGTCTACTACTGGGCTTTTATTACCATGAGGTCAGCATAGCAATCTTTTGAACAGATGATAAAAATTATAGTATCACCATTCAAAAATGTTCTGAAATTTGAAGAAGAATGATAAGTAGTTTCTCTCATTCAGTTCCCTTTATTCTTTGTGGCTAAGGAAATACCTTCACTCAATACCTAAAAGCAGATTTTCTATGTTTTTATTTTCCCTGCTAAGTGTCACACTATGACATGAACACACACAGTTATGACTTCTCTTTGCAGAGAAAGGAGGAAAAGAGGGTATGACTCTGATATATATACTCTTCCAAAGGTGACCAAGGACTGGAGGGCGAAGTTGCCACCTCTCCAATCACACTGGTCAAACCAAGAGTCCATCAATTCTTGCTTCCTCTAGAAAGGAATGCAAAACAATCATTGTTTACATGAAAGTGCATGAGAACTCTGCTACAAGAATGCAAAACATCAGAAAGCTAAAAAAAACATTCAAGGATCAGGGCAACAACATAAGCGAGTATGATTTAGAATTTCAAAGAACTAGCCTAAGGTGGTGTTTTTTTCCAAGGGTAGGTTTTCTTGTGCCCTAACCAGAATGAATTTACAAAGCTGTTAGCTTTGGTTTGGTAAGTTACACACAGGCAGACTGTGAGCCCTCATGGAGGGCTTTTTCCGGAATAGAGCACTGCGGTTTATACACATGGAATACATCAATTTAGAATGTTGTACACAATTTTTTTTAAAAAAAAAGTTTGCATGCTCTTCTAATTAACACCTGCTATGTTCATTAGACTTGGGCATGTGAATATTTAAAGGATTTCTACTGATCACAGCATAATTTTTAAAACATACGTTGTTTTCTGGGTATTTTTTTTACATTACATTGAATTAGCTGCAGTTTTTTGAAAGGATGTATTCTACTTTTTCTACGATATGCTTATATGCAGCTGGCACACATGGTGGGAAAAAATTCTCTTGTTTCCTGGTCTCAATTTTATTATTTGTAAGTTATCTGTTGTATCTGTTATTCATTTGCATGTAATCAAATACTTCAGAGAAGACAGAGAGCTTTCTTTTTTTATTTTATTTTACTTGAACTTCCAAACAGCATTTTTGTTCTTATTAGTTGCAGATTATTTATTGTGAATTTTGATGTACAAGCCAAAGGAAATTGAGCATCCAAGCTGAACTTGTATTACTGACAAGTAAACAGACTTTAGTTCTAAAAATAATCAATTTCCATATTCCCAGACTGTACTTACAGCATTAAAAATAATTGAAAAATAGAATCACAGACTCATTTAGGTTTGAGAAGACCTTTGAGATCAAGTCCGACTGTTAACCCAGCACTGCCAAGTCCACCACTAAACCATGTCCCTCAGTGCCGCAGCTACACATCTTTTAAATACCTCAGGGATGGTGACTCCCCCACTTCCCTGGGCAGCCTGTTCCAATGCTCGACATTTTATGGAGAAGGCAAGGAGAAGGATTTTTGGAGTTTTTTGCTATTTATCCTTCTGTTAATTTAGTATACAAAGGAGTTTTTCAAAGTTCCTCATGCCATGTTACTACATAGGAGCAGGGCTCAACAGTGATTTTATGGCATAGGCCATGAAACTGAAAGAGTCCTGAAATTTGAGGAAACCATGAACCCAGCTCCTTCAAATACCTACTTAAGAAACAAAAGCAAGTCTCCCAATAATGTGTGCTCACACAAAGACACTCGATTTCAGTAAGACACTTCTTTAATTTAAGAAGACATAAGGGCTTCAGATGAAGTCCTCAAGAATTGTGCTGGAAAATGTAGGATCCTGACTGGATTCTAATAAAATGAAAGCAAACCCAACTAAGAAAAATGCCCCAAAAAAACCCAAAATAAAGTTATTGATTAATATTTTAACCTGTTAAATATAGCCATTAGAAAGACCATTAATAGTGTTAGAAAGTATAAACTGCCTTCATTTTCAATGACATCAAAACATGCAAGGCTGCACGTATTTAGTAATGATGAGCCAGGTGAAAATACTGCTTCATAGTTCTGCTGTAATTATATTAAAGAAGAAAATCTTTTCTCTGTCTTTTTCCTTTCTGATTATTTCTCCCCAGTCATCTAGAGTTCATATAACCAGAGCAGTTCTGGAACAATTTTTGTCATTTGCAAAATATTTGGATGGATTATCTCATGGAGCACCTCTACTGAAGCAATTATGTGATCACATCCTTTTTAATCCTGCTATCTGGATACATACCCCTGCAAAGGTAATAGTACACTTGAATAATGTTATGACTCTTCCTACAACAAAATTAAATACCTGTATTATTTTATAACATCCTACTTAGGGTTTTGGGTTTTCTCGTTTGTTTGGGTTTTTTTTAATAAACATGGTAATAGCAATGATTTTTAGATCATGAAGTCTGTACACTGCTTAACTCTATAATCCAATGTCTTTCATAATTTCCTAAAAACAGTTAAATTTTTGCCTAAGGTTCTATTTGATTCTATGAAAAGGCTGTTTCAAGAAATCCAGTCCCTTTTTCAGTGATTGCATGACATTGTTTTCCTACAGATTAAGCATAAAATTTTGTATTTTTAATTGCAGGGAAAATGTGTTTTGTTACACATTAACATAAGCTCTCATTTTAATTGAAACTATGTATTCTAGTCTGATAAAATCTCTAAAATGGTATCGTTCATCTCTCGTAATAATGGATTATTTTTTTTATCCTAAGTAATCATAATTAAGATATGTGAACCAAACTGAAGAGTTGCACTGTCCTAGATACTGAAAATGCATATTTCTCATATAAAAAGTCAGAACAGAAAACAAGCCAATATGTTTATCATTACGTAAGTCATTCCTAGGTACCAGTGCAGCCCCTGCCCTAACCAGAGTTGTAATTAGTTTTTCAGTTTTTTATAGCATATCCCAAGTCTATTCTAAATAGACCCCTACAATTTAAGGTTACTAATGCAGAGCTTACATTTATGTAGGTAACTCTTTCATTCCTCAGGTGCAGCTATCTTTGTACACCTACCTGTCAGCTGAATTCATTGGGACTGCTACGATCTATAACACCATTCGCAGAGTGGGCACAGTGCTGCAGTTGATGCACACACTGAAATACTACTACTGGGTGGTCAATCCTGCTGACAGCAGTGGCATTACTCCTAAAGGACTGGGTAAGTGCAACACATAAGGAAGAAAATATACGCATTTCTCCTATAGGAAGGTTTGTGATGTAAATGTCTGAAAGCTCCTTGGATCTGTAGACAAGGAGGTAAATAAATGGCATTAGTTGATACCAGTGCTCATCTGTAGAAGTATTTTTTGGTGTATCATAAACCCATGTTTATATGTATTCCCAGAAGATTCCAACTCTGGTCTCCAGTCACGTAGAATATACTTATGTGGGCATACTTTAGGAAACATATTAAAAAGAAGGATTTTTCTTCTTCTGTAATAAAGAGAAAATATTGCATGTATTTCATATGCCAAAGAAAGCTTTGTGTGGTTTGAGTGATTAGTAACGTTAAGTGCCCTTGAAAACAGACTGGAAACTTCTAGTTCTCACCGTAGAGGTCACTGAAGTTGTATTTCCAGTTCAATAGTATTTTTTATCTGTCCTTGTAAAATAGAGATTTATTTAACTTTGCTTAAAATGATGCGCTTAGCTTAGCACAGGAGGTACTGGATGACAGCACCAACAAAATGCAATAATGGGTACTGATTGAAGGATGCATGTTACAGATGTGTATTAACCAGAGCAAATCATTCTAATCCAATACATTCTGGCTGTAATGCCATTATGTTTAGCTATCTACATGTGTAAGGCAGGAAGGATTTGGCTGAAAATCTCTTAAAAAATACCTAATAAAGGAGAATTTAATTATTATTTTCATTGTGTAACTATTAATGTCATGCTGAGAAATTGAATAGTTGTGGAATGTTTTTAGTACTGTCACATACCCAAATATCCAAGAGTTTGACACAGCTAACACATTAGTTATTGGGTAATTCTTATTTGTAAGTGAGCTGTATGAATATGTGTTTCCCTCGATTTTTTTTTTTTTTAACATAAATTAAACCGGAAGTAACAACTCTTTTCCTAGATTAAGTGTCCTAATAGACAATGAAGGCATTGAAGGTCACAGTAAGAGCTGCTCTAGGATCTTGGATGACATTTGTTGTTCTCACATAATAGAATATTAGATGAAGAATAGTCTTCAAAATATACTAGAATTTATTTCAAAATACTTAACAAAAGCCCATTGTACTCTGTTCATTTAAATGAAATGTTTGAAATCCTAGATAATGAAAATTACCTGTGGTGGTTACTTAATTAGCTTGAAATCTTTGTCAGTGATAAATTATATTATCCACTTACACTGATTCTGGATTCCTGCTGACAAAGTAGAATTAACTTCTTTTTTTGGTGCCTGCAGTGAAGATGTCTCCTTCTGAACTAGAACTCTGATGATTATGCACAATGGAATGCAGGAGTCAGTGCCCTTAATACAGGTTTCTGGCATCATTGTAGTCTCAGTGGGGTGTCTCACCTGCCTCTCAGAAGGATGCAGATTTCCTGTGTATCCAACACCCAATCTGCTTGTTTTGGGTAGATATTTTGCAAACTTTATGGGATGACAACTTCCACTGGTAGGTATGTTTAGGAAGCTGTGTCTTACCTCTAATTGACAGGCACTTGAGAAATGCTTTATTTGAAAGGTAGTTGCTTCCTAGACTGTGCTGCCTCTATTGATTAGATCTCCACTAAACTCGGCAGGAGGTTAGAAGCTGGTCTTATATGAGAACTACACTGTTGATGTCTGAAATTAGGGTGAGCTGACTCCTACCCTGGGAGTGGCTTTATCCAGATTCATACTTTCAGAGATCTGCTCACTTGAGGTTTACACTGCTGTGTTGCACGGGCATAGGCACAGTTTTACCGTCAGACAAATTAACTGTATCTGAGATCAGTGAGGAATTGGGCTGTTTATAACTCAGATGATCAGCTTATATACATTGTGTTTGTGACTGTTGAATACCCAGCTGTTGTGAGGTGAAGTTTTTAGGTGTCAACCATATTTACAGCTAGATAGAGACTTGGAAAATTCTTTAACTGGCTTGATAGTGGAAGTCTAATAATGCAGTCTACTTGCTATGGCTGATATTATTTTTTAGGGTGGGTTTTTTTTTTTTCTAATATAATTGTTTAAATTTTGAAAATTCCTGTGTTTCTGTGTCATGATACTAATACCTAACAACACTTTGAAAATATGTTGTGTGTTACAGACTGCTTCCCTCTGGCTAGGTTTGCTCTTTTGTGGACTCAGTGACATTTCTTTCTGTAGGAAGCATGGATTGTTTTTGTCTTGCCCAGATCTCCCTCTTTGCAATTAGCTGTATTTTTTGAGTATTTGTATGTGTAATGCCAGTTGCATACCTTCAAAAAATGTATAATGTGTTCATCAAAATCTGAACAGAATGTATGAGGTAGACAAGGATACCAAATTAGGAATGAGAAATGAATCAGTAAACTCTAAATTAAGCATAGATATGGCAAGTTTACATCTCTACCTTTTTTTTCATTATAGTAAATTTATAGTATAGTATATTTTCCTGTCATTTATGTCAGTTCCAGACTAGATTCTTTTTTTTTAATCTGGAAGGCATCGAGGTCAGTCCCTGGAAGGTAATCAGGCAGCATAAATTAGTGGGTGCTTGGTGTAGCAATTGGACAACAAAAATCAAAATTTCTAAGGCCTTTGCACAGTAGTTGGGAAGGTGTTTTATAAACTGAGGACATGAATATTTTCAATATATGGTATGATCCACTGTATCTGAATTTTCTCATTTTGTCTTTAGTTAGAATTATAAATAAAATTGACTTTTTGAACGTTGAGTATCTTCTTTCTTCCTTGTTCCTTATCCTGTTCCTTCTTTCCTGAAGAAAGTCCTATGTAACTGATACAACTACAAAAAAGCAGTAGTTTCTTTTCTATCTGAAAGAGTGTCTTTTCTTGTGTTGCATTGAAGAATGTCAGCCTGTCAGACAGAGGAGGATCAGTGATTAGCAACAGATGTGCAAACCCAGCACAGCTATGGTGTTTTCTCCATGCAAGTCAGCATTGGGACTTTTCTTTGCTATTATTTCACACATAACTTCTGCTTC
Source organism: Certhia americana (assembly GCA_018697195.1). NCBI lineage: Eukaryota > Metazoa > Chordata > Aves > Passeriformes > Certhiidae > Certhia > Certhia americana. The sequence continues at coordinate 49,813,328 of CM031857.1, forward strand.
TGACTAACAGATCTTTGCAAGCAAATGACTGTGAAAATATAATAATTGCTGAGGTGATGGGTTGCTAAATTTAATTTCATATTAGCTTCATTTCATAAAGGATTTTTTATGAAATCCACATTAGTTGGTAGCAATTGATAAAATTCCTGAAAATATTAAAAAATGTTTAATCACCTGGATATTACATCATTTTCCTTTACCAGGTGGGTTTTTTTCATTAAGTGCAGTCTGGCTGATTCAGCTTATAGACATAGAATACAGTCCTAGAAGTAGCTGTAGTTATTATGCTTAAGGCTTTTTTTATTTTCATCTCTGTTTTCAGCATCTCATAACTTCACCAATCCCAATAGTTCAAAAAAGGTAACTCTTCCAGGATTTTGGCTTTGTGTTAATTTTTTTTAACCTGCCTGCAGCCATTACTTCCAGAAAGTTTATAATTTATTGAAATGTAGGATAATGTATAAAAAATTTTGTTAAAGTATGAAAGTTGCAGCGTAAAAATACAGTTATGTAAAATTTCAAGTTGCTGCATTTTAAGTAGCATTTGATATCTCAAAATGGAAGAATAGGTTCCATTTTCTAAAAACATTAATTTTAATGTATGAAACAGAAAAATGTCATCATGTGAGTAAATTGCAGCTGAAATTCTAGGCTGACTTGACATGAGACTTTTCAAATCTGGAGAATACTTTACTGGAAATGATGCCAATATATAAAATTTGACTGCATGTGCTAAAGTGCTTTCAAATAATTTGCTGTCATATTAGGAAGTAAGCTTATTCATGCAGACATTTTAGTAGTGTGATGTTTTCTGGTCTTCTAGGCATGTCATCTTTTATGTGCGGATACTGAAACAATTTTAATGTTAGTAGCTTGATTTACTTGCAGACATTTACTCTGCTTCAGGGTTTTATTGCATCCCCTGTAGAGGTATAAATGCTTTTTTTAAAAATGAATTTTAATAAATTTTTTTAAGGGCTCAGATACTTATTTTAAATTTGATTTTGCATCTTCTCTTTCATTATTGGTTTCCTGGTTTATGCTGGTATTTCTTCTTAGATTCAGAATACTGAATTCATATCTGTATTTCCATTTCTTTCTGAGGTACTGGAAACACTGTTTCAGAGTGTAAAAGTATCAACTTGGTCTGTAATTATTCTTAATAGGTTTTACATTTTAGATGTAGATCCACATAGTGGAGACAAGACATCCGTTTAAAATTACAAGTTACACTTTTATTCTGGCATTGTTTGTTTCAAAATTTTTTACAAAGAGACTAAAAAGTCAGACTGATTTCCAGGAAAAAAAGTCTGAATTTTATTTTTTTTTTTTTTTTTTTTTTACATTTAGACTATGGTTATAGCTGTTATCTTGATTTGCCATATGCACCCCTTTAATATTTTGTTAAATCATACAGAAAAAGGATAATAGGATCACCCAGCCATTGCGGTATCTAAACACACAACAAAGCAGGCAATGGAGTGAAAATGATTTAAAATATATAGTTTCTTCCTGTAATTGTTTTATTTTATGGTGAGTTGGAAGGGACCCAATTGGATCAGCAAGTCCAGCTGCTGGCCCTGTACAGGACAGCCCAAGAGTAACACCTTGTGCCTGAGAGCATCGTCCCAGCTCTTGAAGTCAGACAGGCGTGGTGCTGTCACCACTCCCCTGAGGAACCTGAGTTTTATGAGGGAAATGTGCATTTAAGTTCCCAGTTACTGCGTGGTTTAGTTCATTCCTGAACTGAATGGCCAAGCATTTCTTTCTCTACTGGTGCTTCTTGTGTTCTTCACTCTCTTACTCTCTTTGAGTACTACCTTTATGAGTATTATCATGCATCCTTATTGAGAATGCAGGGTGGTTAAAGTACAAGTTATGTCATGCTAAATAGTTTTCAAGAAGGTTTTTCATATCCAATGTTTTTGAACGTGAGCTGTGGAACTGGGAATCACAGAAATCGTTATGAGGAGAAAGTAACTATAGTTTTTGTAGATAGAAAAAGTTCCACAGAATTATTTCAAGAGTGGGTTAGAGTGGAACTGAGTTCTTCTAAGATTTTCAGCATAGAGAAAATCAGGCCCTCTGTGATCTTTGTATCATGTGATGTTATTTATGTGTGCGTGAAGATCAGATTCTGCCATCTGTATCATGTTTTATTAATTAAAGGAGTAGAAAAATCATGCTTTTTGCATACTAAAAAAAATCGAAACAGAGGGAAGAATGTTACATTCTGTTGTTGGTGGAACTGATAACACAATTTTATTTCCAAAGACAGAATTAGACATCATTATTTTTGTTATTTAAAGATCCTATCAGTTTTTTTGTTTGGTTTGGTTTTTTTGTTGTTTTTTTGGGGGGTTTTTTTAGGGTTTTTTGTTGTTGGTTGGTTGGTTGATTGGTGGGGTTTTGTTTTGGTTTGGTTTGGTTTTTTTTCACAGCAGTACTGATTGGACTTAACTCTGAATATGTTCACTTATTTCCTCCTATTAACTTCTGGTTTATGCCCCTATAATTTCTCTATGCTGCAGGGATGAATTGGATAAAATTCTGTTTTGTTTTGGGGTTTCTTTTCATTTATTTTTGTCTGGATAAAGCTGGCTAGCTCTTATTATGAGTGTATATTTTAAAAAATCTGACGCAAATGATGGGCTCTGTAAAAAATGCATACATAAAGAAATATAAAAGCAGGAAATGCTTTAATGACTCATCCTCGTGTGGGATAAGGGAGGCATCCTTTCTCTTTGCCAATTAAAAAGAATGTTACTATTTTGTATTAGGGATTTATGGTTGCTGTACCAGATCTTGAAAGGATTATCTTCATAGCTGATCTAATTTGAGATTGGTTTTATTCTTTTGCAGTGCTGACTATCAGTCTCTGAGTGATGGTGACACTGAATTGTTTATATGCAGTGATGGGCTTAAAGATTAATAGACACTAAAAATATCTACTTTGCAATGTTTGAGTTAAAAAAGATCTTCCTGTCCTTCTTTGCCTTGGTATATGTGTGGCTAATGTATACTTTTTTTCATTATAGGATAAATTACACCATTGTTTGGTCAATTTTTAAAAAATAAATCTTCAACGAGGAATGAAGTAATTTAATTAGTAATGAAATAAAAAACTGTGATATAAAAATTATAGTGGAAAATCTGCTTTAGGTAGCTTTATTACTTCCTATTTAATTAATTCTATCCAGTCTGTGTCAGATGATCATTACATCATATTGCTGCAGTCCTTTCTTCCATTCTTTGTAGCTGTCTGGTAGTTACATAGCCTCCAGTTTCTCCAGCCTGTCTTATTTTTCCTTGCCAGTCCTCTTTTAAGTTTTGAAACAAATGAAGTCTTTTGGGTAGCAGCTGTCCCCTTTTTCTGATTCTAGAGCAGTAAAGCTTCCTGACCCAACTAAAATGCAAGGAATAAATAGTACTGGAGGACTAAAGGGAAAATTACACTTTACCTGCTTGGCATATAGCCTGCAAGCAACAAATCCTTTGGTGTCCTTTGCATGTTGAAGAACCCCTTTCAAGGCTGTCACACGTCTCCAGGGAAATGAGTGGGTACATGAAGTAGCATAGAGCTCATGGAACCTCTTTGAAGAGGTTCCCTGTTAAACTGGGATATCTTCTTTTTGACATGTCCTTACAATTTCTGTTACAGAAATTAACACTGTTACAGTGTTTTGCAGGTCTCCCATTATCTCTATTCTGTTTCCATAATTACAGTCTTTCAGAAAAGACGAAGTGTCAATTTTTTTTTTTTTTTCAGTCCCGGTTTTCAGGTATTGTCTGATATTGAATCCGAATAAGGTGTAAGAGGGAAGAGGGTGTAGAAAGAACGGAACTTCTGTGATACAGTAAAGGAAATTTAATCTGCATTGAAATGAGGGAAAAAATAATAAAATTATATAAAGATATAATATTTATATATTTATTAGATAAAAATAGCTTGTTGATAACAAGTGCACAATTGCTAAAAATGCATGCAATATTTAATATAATTGCATCTAGTACAAAGAAAAATAAAAAAACCCAAAAAAATATCCAACTGACTTCTGTTTTTACAGTGGAAAGAAGGTATTTCATGGCGCCACTAGAATTAATTAATATGAACTGGTCTTATACCTTTAAAGCCCGTCTGATAGACTTTTTTACTACAATACCATTAGTGTTCTTACAAACAGTGAGTGAAGAACTTGGGATTTATTCCCTTTTTTCTGAAGGGTACACAGTTCTCCCTCCTCTTTCCACTCCTAAACAGGGAAGAAAACTTGAGTGTATTAGCCGTTCTTTTTGTTCCTCCTAGTGCAACAAATATATCTTCCCTTATGGATTTCCCTTGTTGCAAACTTGAATTACTGTGTGTAAAACAGTGGCTTCACTTCAAAAAGTGTCACCAAAGACAATTAGAAAATCTTCATTAAAAAGTTGTATTCATCTGGACTGGAAATAATAATGAGACATAGACTGTTTTTAAATTTTGATCCGTGTTTATAAGCGTAAGATGAAATGGCTGATGGAAAAATAATTTAAGTTGCATTGATTTTTGCTGTGCAAAATTTGAGATTGTCTATGCCATGTATTGTCTGAAAAGCAGGAGCTTAACAAAAGAATTTCCAGTTCAACTTCAATATTTATGAAAAAGGAGAAGGGAAAATACAATAGAAATAGTTTCAAATTACTATAGCTGTTCAAGCTTGGCTTTTTTAGATATTTCTGTTTTCATAATATATTTCATCAAGCACAGTTGTGTAAACTGTTAAGGATTACAGTTTTTTCCTGGATTAAATTGAATAATTTCTTTAGATTGTATTTTCTCTTTGGTAAATGGCTTTAGTTTCTGCTAGAGGTAGCAGCTACCCCTAGTATTTTATAAATTCTTTCTCTATCAGTTTTCAGTCAGATGATATTTAACACAGTGGTTTAGTCATTGCAAGTTGTTTATCTCATTTTGCTGTCTATCTATTGCTATCACTTTATTACTATCTTTCATCTTCCAGTTCCTTTTAAAAAAACTAAATAAAATATAATATGGATTTCTTTTTTCCAAATGGAATATCACTTAAATATATTGTGTTGAAAAATGTGATTATGAAAGGTTATAAATGATATCACTTGCAAATATGAACTTTTATATAAGAGTGGGGTACTAAATCTGTTGTAGGAACTGTGATTTCCTTAAGAACCTGCAGTGATTAAAGGAATTATTTTATATTTATAAGTGCTATATTTTGTTTCTTCCAGATGGTCCTCGGCCCTCCCAGAAAGAAATCATATCATTAAGGGCATTTATGCTTCTGTTCTTGAAACAACTTATATTGAAGGTAAAATGGTCTATTTCAGAGTGAAAACATTGACATCTGTGAGATACTTGTATCTTTCATAGAAAATCAATAATGCCTGTTCAGTGTTGTGTCTTTTTCTGGTTAATTTATTGTTCATGCATCTCCTTCTAATCAACAGAAGTAGTAAATCTGTACCAAATTTCTTATTAAGCTCACAAAACTCTGCCGTGTATATTTTATTAAATGTTTAATATATCTATATTCAATATATTCAATTCAATATAATTTTTTTTAAAATTAATTGTCATATTTTTAAAAAATTTAATAAAATACTCAAATGAAAAAGATAGTTGAAGTTGTTAATTATTGCTTTATCTTTCTTGTGGGTTCTACTACTGATAGAAATAGTGTAGGACTCTCTATTACAGCTGAATGCTACTCTTTGAGCTATAATCTCCCCTTTGAGAATAGACTGAAAACTGGTATTTTTTGTTCTGTCTCACAAACTGAAGGAGTAACAGTAATAGTTTGTAGTATCTGAGGGCCCACACTAAAAGAATCTCACCTCATACTGTTTAGAGCTGTCAATGGGATAAAGAAAAGCAGTAGAATTATTGAGAGAGTTCAGTCTTTTAAGTTCAAATAAAAAAGCTGTAGGATTATTTGACTAGGTTCAAGATTTGCTTATCCAAACCTATGCGAGGAATGTATTTTCTCTGAATAATGGTCCTTTTTTTTTTTCCTTAGGATCGAGGAGTGAAAGAAGATGAACTTCAGAGCATATTAAATTACTTATTAACAATGCATGAGGTACATTTCTGTAATTACCTACCTTTTATTGTAACTAATTGTACCAGCTCTGTGCGAAGTTTGTTGTTGAAGTTAGTTTGTAGAATAACATTGGTGCTTGTCACACAGGATGAAAATATTCATGATGTGCTGCAGCTGCTAGTGGCACTAATGTCCGAACATCCAGCATCCATGATTCCTGCCTTTGATCAGAGAAATGGGATACGGTAAGACAGCGAAGTGAGAAAATACCTTAAAAGTAATTCTGGTATCATCGCTCTCTAGTTTGCTTCTTTTTCGCATAAATATCACACTTGTTGATCTTTTAAACTTCAATTTCTTTAACTTAGGCTTTATTATTTGACAAAATGAGTGATTTCAGTGTTGGAGGAAAAAAAGGATTTCCACTTAAGATGGTCATTATGATATTTCAAAGTAAACTGCACTGTTTTACTTGCTTTTTAATCTCAAATAGAATGTGTAATTAACAAGATGCACCAAATAGCCATGTATCTATCGCCGAATAATTTAAAATATTCTTCCTTTGCATGTTTAACATTCTCTGGGGAAAAGAAGAGAAAAACAAGAAATCATGTCCTAGCCTCTCAAATTCTGTCTGAAAAGAGTGGAATTATTTTGTTTATCTGTTTGGCTGCAGAATTAATAACTGATAATTCCCAAAGAAATGTTGCATTTTGTTTTGGGGTTTTTTGGGGGGGAATGCCTAATTTGCTAATATAAATTTTTTCAGGGACTAATAATTTTCATGTTAATAATTTAATATTTGCCGCAAAATTTTATTTCATGTTTTTCTGAAGATATTTCTGAAAATGCAAGGAGGTTGTAAAAGGAAAATACCCCACAGCACCTACTACTTCACACATCCAAGCTCCTTTTTTCCTAAATGCTAAGGTCTTTGTACAAAGATATGTACTTAAAACTGTTTGAATGACTATGCTTGTTGAAGGGAAGGCTCCTGGTTAGAACTTTGATTTATGCCTATAGTTTGTATTCAGACAGAATTCTGTCCCTGTCATTTTTGGAAGAAGGGTAAGTTTGATCTGGAAGGCTGGAGACATCTTTATGTAACTTTTGTGGTACTAATATTAAAAGTGTTTAATGGTGCAGTCTTTATGTTTGTTGTTGAAGTGTGGACAAGTGTGTGTTGTAGAAGTGGGGACAATGCACAGAATTACAACTTTAAAGTGTTTAAAAAACAAAACAAAGCATCCTCAAAGCCTTATATAAAATTGAAGTTTCGTTTGCCAAAAACGTCAGAGGACAAAGGCCCCGGAAGTCATTTGGTAATAACAGAAATCATTTCAAAAGAGGAAGATATAGTCTGAAGAAGTACTCTTTAGTGGAGGAAGACTAGAAAGAATGGCTAAAAGCTGAAGCCAAGCTAATTCTAATGGGAAACTAAAATATAAATTCAAAAATTTGTTACAGAACAGTGCAGGGCAAGAGTGATTTTTCCTTTCTCTTGGTGACTTCAGATCAAGGCTGGCTTCCTTTCTGAAAGACTGCATACTTTGTGCTTAAACATAGCATATTAGTTAAATATAAAATAATTAGATTAGTTAATATTTGAGGCACTTCTTGTTTGTTTTACCCAGGATTTAAAAACAGAGCATATAATGAAAGGACATTTTCACTAGTATGCAGGTACTTCAGGATATGACCTTACATGCTCCAGTCTGTTTTTCTTGTCCTAAGCTACAACTGCTCAGACATTCTTTTATTTGGTTGTTCCAAGAGAGAAGTATAGGATGTTACTTTCTGTTATAAAACATTGAACTAAACCAAACTAAACCATGTCTCCAACCTCAGGAATTCATAATCAAACTCTTACACTGCACTTGATTCTTTCAGTATATCCTATTTTTGTATAAACTGTTGGTTTTATTTATTTATTTCTTAATAAATATCCTTGCTCAGCAAAATACAAGCTATATATGTTATGTTTAGTAATACAATCTATATATGTGATATTTGAGCTTGAATTTGTTTTTCTGTTTTAGAGTAATTTATAAGTTATTGGCTTCCAAAAGTGAAAGTATATGGGTACAAGCTTTGAAGGTCCTTGGATATTTTCTTAAACATTTGGGTCATAAGTAAGTGCCGTTTTAAAATTTTTGTAGTGGTGTATTTAAATTCACAATTTTTCTTGTCTTTTTGTCATGATTACTGCATATTCTTTGTCAGTCTTGAGAAATTACTTCGAATTATTAGGTTTTTTGATTAATAATTTGTATACTGTTAGCTTTTATAAATTAGATAAAATTATATTTTTCCAGTTAACTTGCTGTTACTATGATGTTTGAAACAATACATTGGTTGTCTTTTAGATGATATGCTGAAATTCAAGTCTTAAAACAAAGGAAAAACATTTTACAGAAATACATCTATACAGCTATATATTGCATGCTCAGCTAAAGTTAACAGGAAACATATGGGTGTGATCTAAAATTATCTTCTGGAATTATCCGTTTCATTGCAAATAAAATTTTCAGGGCAGCACTTCTAAAAATAGTTTTAGAAGGATGGGAAAAACTAAATAGAATATTTCATAGACATGTGAATGTTTCAGAAGGAAAAGCAGATGCATCAAGCAAGTGGTGTTTAAAAAAGGTGGTAAGGACTTATCTCAGTGCAAGAAATACTCACATAGGAAATGTGGCAGCCAGAAACATTTCCATTTAAAAAGACCTGATGTCATGAAATGGGTTTACTTAGTCATGGGTTTACTTAGTCTGATCTTCCATATTATAGTGTCAAGAAAGCACTAACAATCATGCAGTGCTGCATAGACTGCTGTTGCTCATTTTTCCCCTTCTATATGTGGTATTAAGATCCCTTCTGGGTTTATCCCAAAATGGCATTTTAGTGGGAGGCTGTGTATTATAAAAATTAACCACATGCTTCACAAGAGACTTCATCATCTAAGCCTCATTTGAAAGGAAAGGAGGTAGGAGTCCAGCCAGAGTGTGGTATTGCTAGAAATGCTTTTCTCAGTAAGATCAATAAAATATGACTGTATAATTGAGGGACAGTTAGCTGAGAATATGCTTCTAAATGGGATTTTTCCTTTGGGATCCAGATAGTCGAATACTGTTCTGGGAATTAATAAAGCAAATTGATAGTCCACTCAAGAATCTCCAAGGACTTCTCAAACATTACTTAGTAAAAGTCATTCACATTGATAGGAGTTGGATTAAGTATGATACACCAGATGAAGGTCTGCAGTGTCAGAAGCCTGGTTGTATCCAGATAAGTACATTTTGTGTAAAATATTTATCACTTACCCAGAAAAGCAAGTAGCAACCTATGTCCTGAGTGCATCAGGCACAGCATGGCCAGCTGGGCAAGGAAAGGGGATTGTCCTGCTCTGTTCTGAGCTGGGGCAGCCTCACCCCGACTGCTGGGGGCAGCTTTGGGCGCCACAGTGTAAGAACAACATTAAACTATTGAAGATGTTCAAAGGAGGGCCATGAGGATGGTGAAGGATATAGAGGGGAAGTGTAAAGAGTGGCTGAGGTCACTTGGTCTGTTCAGCCCGGAGGAGACTGAGGGACGAGCTCATTGCAGTTACAACCTCCTCACTCTTCCTGAGAGGAAGAGGTGGGGCAGGCATCGATCTCTTTTGTGTGGTGACCAGTGACAGACTCAAGGAAACAGCATAGATCTGAATCAGGGGATGTTTAGGTTGGATATCAGGAAAAATTTTTTCACCCAGAAGGTGACTGAGCACTGGGACAGGATCCCCAGGGAAGCAGTCACTGCACCAGCCTGACAGAGTTCAAGAAATGTTTGGACAATACTCTTGGGTGCATAGTGTGACTCTTGGGGATGGGTCCTGTGCAGGACCAGGTGTTGGACTCAGTGTTCCTTGTGGGTCCCTCCTAACTCAGCATATTCTATGGTTCTATGGCTACAAGAAAAGAAAAGATAATTTTCAGAAGCTGAAATTTTAATTTAACATCTACTTGCAGTTATGGATATATCAGTGTGGTTTCCATTGTTGAGTGAACATATGCACTTAGCAAAAATTAACTTTATTTTTCATGTAATTGGAGTGATTGAAATACCCTTGAATACTCTGTGTAACTTTCAAGGGTTTTTTTTTTTTAATATTTAGACCTCTGAACATCTGCAAATGTGCATATTTTATGTAGATTTTAGCAAGTAAAATCACCCTTCCATTTCATGTTTTACAGCTAGTACTTGTGAATTTTTTTTTTTTTCATATACATATGTGTGCATACACATGACTTTATAAACGTGGAAGTCAACTGCAAAAATTATGAAGTAGTTTTATTCCTGTTTCACAGTACAGGAAACAGGCATTGCATTATTATACATTATTATTATACAAAGCAGAATCACATAGAGATGTTACATGATTTATGACATCTTAACTGATGCAATATTACTAACAAATGTGTGGACACTAAACCAATTACTGTTGCTGTAGTTCATATATATATGTGTGTGGATATATATATGTGTGTATATATATATGTGTATATATATATATATATGCATCACAGAAGAAGCTATAGAGTAGAAGTAATTGATTCTCAGAAATTACTAATAATGTGTTAAATGAGAGCCTGCATAACTTAACTGATTTTTCTTTGTGATCTATGATGACAGACTACTTTGTCTAACCTTAGCAGTTGAAATCCTGTTTTTTTCCTTCTCTGCCGTATTTGATTCTTTCTATGCCACCACTTGAAACAGCAGTCTCTTGTTTACTTTTGGGTTTTGCCCACACATTAAACCTCCTAGTGGATTTCAACTTCTGTCTGCTAAATCATACCTTAAAAGGTTTCTCATAAGTAACTCATGAATTCCATTCTGTGCATAGATAATACACACTGCTCTAAGCTGATGCCACTCTTTTGTGGTACTTAATTTGAAAATTATAAAATAATCTATTAATTTCAAGATTTCTAAAGTGAACCTATATAATTAATATATTATTTTCACTGGTAATCATGAAAACAGAGTTTCTTAGCTTTTTAATGCTTAAATTCTTTTAGAAATGCTATTATATCCTAGTTAAAGTTTTCTGCTGTTTTAATATACATTATTATTTATTTTGAAAAAAAAATTATTTCATATCCATTACAGTAGTAGATAAATTTAATGACACAAAGTATGAGGAATACTCTATTTATGATGTTATATTCCATTTTAAAAGGGTGGGGGTTAGGGACAAGGGGAATTAATTGCTGTGAGCTGCTTCCTTCTCCACTTTTTAAAGATATAAGTAGTTTTGGATCCCAGCTGTGAAACACACTGCTATCACATGGGATTTCATAATTTTTCTGGATTTTATTTCTTTTTCATTGCAATGTGTTATTCCTGGATTGAATTATTTTGGCTTCATGAGAGAATGGTATATAAAGAGGAAGGGTGGTACTGGGAAATATATATATATATATATTAGTTTTAATACATACAGATTGCTTGAACAATCTGAGGGAGGCTGGCCCAGATCACCCACTGTGGTTGATTCCAAACTAACCAGTTCTGTGATTAATGTTGGAAAATATGAAGCTGGATTGTACTGAGTTCATGTGGTGTGACAAAAGGTGTGTTCTTCAGTGATAACATTTTAACCAGCCTGTGCTGGTTACAATCTTGAACTGGTACATCTTGAACTTTCTTACCCTGAGTAAGATAGAAGGAATTAACTTTGAGAATGGTGGGTAATTTTTTTATTTTTTTTTTCTTTTTTTTTTTTTTTTTTTTAATACAAAATCCCATCCTAAATACAAAGTTTATTGTTTTTGGAGAACCTTTGTATATTTGTAGAATTGCATTCATTGTGGGAAATATCTTAAATATATGTAAAATCACAAGCTTGGGAGCTTTTTAGTATAGCATATTATTTAGTATGTAACTATTTGGCTTTTGGGTTTTATCTTTCATTTACTTAAAATACTGATCATGCTTGGCATGTGCCCAATGTTTTTTATTTTCTCTTATAGGAGAAAGGTTGAAATCATGCATACTCACAGTCTTTTCACACTTCTTGGAGAAAGGTTGATGCTGCACACAAATACAGTGACCGTCACAACATATAACACGCTTTATGAGGTACAAATTATTAAACATAAATATTGTTGTTTCTGCTGTATAAAATATGACTTAAAAATACCTGTGCTCTATAATATCCTTATTCTCATGACTTTTGAGAAAAAAAAATTAGAAATTTTGAGAAAGTACTTCTTGGTTCTCAATGTATTTTTCCATTTTTAGATGTTTTTATTAACAATGTCATAATTTTTACATAGGGTCTATAAAACTTTGCACTTCTGATGGAAGATATCTTGTTACTTAGGATGTTCATCACTTTTCACAAAAAACCCAACAAACCAGAACAGATATTTCAACTCCAATTTCTCATACTTGTCCATTGTTTGGAGCATTTTTTTCCACTGAAATGGCAAGTGCTAAAGTCAGAGATGCCTATCTTTTCTTTTTTAGTCTTCTTTTTCATGTCACTCATTTTAAGTTTACAAAATTTTGAAGAGTACTGATTTGGGGTTTTTTTAACCATGCCATATGATAACACAGCCACTTTTATGTAGCAGATGCTGCTTGAAGCGTGTAAGTATGACCCCCAAAGCATTCAGGTGTTCTATCATGTTCTTGTAGAAACTTCAGTTTCGATGATGAACAATTTTGTAAAAGCAAAATATTGAGAACATCAAGTTGGTTGAAACCCATGTCTTAATGCCTGCACAGATAAAGCTCATGTCTAATCTTCAATTATTACTAAAATGGTGTCTTAGAATAGAATCTCTTGCAATTTCTGGAAATCTTATGCACTAGATTTTTAGTATTTTTTTTAGTCACAAATAGATTTAATGACTAGATGCTCAAGGTTGGTTCCAGAAAAAGAAAAAAGAGACTAGAGAAGTGCTTGGTTTTCAGGGTTCTAGGTCTGAGTAATGCAGAAAATGATTCTCCTATGATTGTAAAAACCTAATTGTCATCTATTTGCCAGTGACTTAGGTCCAAGTTCTTTTTTATTGCACATTGCCTTTTGTTCTTTTTTATTGCACATTACCTTTTATGGCTTAGCCATTTGAGCCTCAGAGTCTAGTTCCTGCATTCAGTTTTCTGAGAGCTTCTGTGATTGGTATTCTCAGAAAATAACCCATTGACAAAATCAAAGTCCTCATGGAGTTCAGCATCCACAGGCATTTACATTTGAAAAAACAGCCAGAGGAAAGAATAAAAAAGTGGTTAGTACAGAAGATTTACTAAGAAACTGATGCTAAGAAACATTCACATAAAGCAAGGGCATATTTGCATTCTATTTTAAATATCAATATGTAAAGACCTATTCGAAGACACTGTGTTTGTGACTGACATTAGTTTGATTATTTTTTTAATGAGAGTGCTAAAGTTCCTCTTTAAAATAAATATTGCTAGTGAAATTACTCTATTTTGAAATGCATTTGCTTGAATGAATTTACTGAGAATTCTGTGTTGATATCATTGAATTTTTAGCTTGTTCTTAAAAATAAAGTTGCATGCTCACATGCAGTGTCGGGTATCCCAGTATGAAAGGTTTGTGGTGTTGCCTCAATACAGATTAATTAGGCTGTCAGGTACAATTCAAGCAACAGGAGAATGCTCTGTCTTCCTCATTATGTGAAGTCCCAGGATTGTTCCTATGGAGTGATGTCTCTGAGTCTTATTCTTTACTAGCTCAAGGAAACAAAACCCAGTTTCAAGAATTATTTTGTTTGGTTTTGATGAAATGTGCAAGAATAATTGTTGATGTGTGTAGCTTGTGAAAAGATATTTTGATCTGTGAATGTATAACAATATGAGAAATATGAATTGAATATCTTTTAAATACCATTATTTAAAATGACATGTTTAGGCAGTGAACTTAAAGTTTAGCTAATCAACTACAGTACAACCATGAAAATCTTAATCCATGCATAGAGGAATTGTTTTATTCCATTCTTCAAAATTTGAAATATTTTACATAATTTTTTAATATGAAATTGTATGTGGCCATGGTAAATGTTCCTAAAAAATTTTGAAATTAACAAAGAAATACTGTAGTATTTGATTAAAAATGGTAAAAGGAAGTTAATATCCTGTTTTAGATTTTGACAGAACAAGTATGCACCCAAGTTGTTCATAAACCGCATCCAGAGCCTGATTCAACAGTGAAAATTCAGAACCCAAGTAAGAACAAAATATTATGTTTTTTGTATAAATGTGTCACCTAGAGGTTGTGGGTTTTTTTGAAATGGTGGTTCAGAAAGTGAGAACAATTCATTCATGCATCTTAGATACATATGGGTTTTGGTTACCCCTTACATTAATGGCTGTCAGCAATTATTTCTTCTTTTAAACATTGGTAAAGTGCTTTACATAACTAATTTATTCTTTCAAAGTGATTCTTAAGGTGGTGGCAACGCTGTTAAAAAACTCCACGCCAAGCGCAGAGCTGATGGAAGTTCGACGTTTGTTCTTATCTGATATGATAAAACTCTTTAGTAATAGCCGTGAAAACAGAAGGTATGTCAATACAAATAGTATTTTCTCCTCATTGATCTCTGGATAATAGCAATTTGTTGTACTCTGCGTAGAGTTTTATAGTCTGCAATAAATTATATGTATTTAAAATAAATTTAATACATTTGTGTTAACATTTCTTAGTTCAGTAATTAATCCTGGATTCTTCCCTATAGTACACTTTTTTTTTTTTCATACTGAAGTATTTTTAAGTTTATTCCAAAGATTGGATTGAAGTTAAGAGATTATGTTCCTCTCATCTTAATCATCTTAAAGTTAAAATAAGGCTTTCTTTGGATATATTTTGAACTAATTATTTCACTTTAGATGTTTACTTCAGTGTTCAGTGTGGCAGGACTGGATGTTTTCTCTGGGATACATTAATCCTAAGAACTCTGAAGAGCAGAAGATCACAGAGATGGTTTACAACATTTTCCGTATTCTCTTGTACCATGCAATAAAATATGAATGGGGAGGCTGGAGAGTGTGGGTGGATACTCTTTCTATAGCCCATTCCAAGGTAAGAAACAGCTCATAGTGTTTTTTTTCAAATACTGGTAACTCCCAAGGGCAGTGGCAGTATAGCAATATGAGATGTAAAGTGATTTAGTGCCATCTGCTGGCTCTCGCTATTCATGTCAAGGTGGCGCTTTTTTTGTCAAACATTCTAAACTGTACTTACTATGTTCCAAACAATCTTGCTAGATTTTGCCCAGTTCATCTAGCATATATTCATCCATGTAATCTATTCTTTTCAAGGTCACATACGAAGCTCACAAGGAATATCTAGCAAAAATGTATGAGGAGTATCAAAGGCAAGAGGAAGAAAACATAAAAAAGGGGAAGAAGGGTAATGTGAGCACCATCTCAGGTCTTTCCTCTCAGACAACGGGAGCAAAAGGTGGAATGGAAATTCGAGAGATAGAAGATCTTTCCCAAAGTCAAAGCCCAGAAAGTGAAACAGATTATCCCGTCAATACAGATACGAGGGACTTGCTCATGGCTACAAAGGTGTCAGATGACGTGCTTGGAACTTCTGAGAGACAAGGAGGAGGAGGAGTGCATGTGGAAGTTCATGACCTTTTAGTAGATATAAAAGCTGAAAAAGTAGAAGCTACTGAAGTAAAACTTGATGATATGGATTTGTCACCAGAGACACTGGGAACTGGAGAAAATGGTGCACTGGTAGAAGTGGAATCTCTTCTAGATAATGTCTATAGTGCAGCTGTTGAGAAGCTCCAAAACAATGTTCATGGAAGTGTGGGTATTATTAAGAAGAATGAGGAAAAAGATAATGGCCCATTAATAACTCTTGCTGATGAGAAAGATGAACCCTCTACTAATAATACCTCATTTCTCTTTGATAAAATACCTAGTCAGGAGGAGAAACTCCTTCCTGAACTTTCAAGTAATCACATTGCCATTCCAAATGTGCAAGAGACACAGATGCATCTTGGTGTAAATGATGATTTGGGCTTGCTTGCACATATGACAGGTAGTGTAGATATAACTTGTGCTTCAAGTATAATAGAGGACAAAGAGTTCAAGATTCACACCACTTCAGATGGAATGAATAGCATTTCTGAGAGGGAGTTGTCTTCATCATCTAAAGGATTAGAATATGCTGAAATGACTGCCACAACTCTTGAGACAGAATCTTCTGGTAGCAAAACTGTACCTAATGTTGATGCAGGAAGTATAATATCAGATACAGAGAGATCTGATGATGGTAAAGAGGCAGGGAAGGAGATACGGAAGATCCAGACAACTACAACAACCCAGGTAAATTTCAAGTAGCCATGTATGTGTCTCATGTAATCACTGCTCATTGCTGAGGGGGAGATAAATAGTATGAGATCTAAGAGATATTTGAAGCGTATTTCTTTAATTATATGAAAAACTGTACATCTTCCAGGCACATTTTCTTTGAAAATACCATAATGCAAAATCTTTTATGAGTGTAGAGAAATAAATATTGCATATACTACTTAAATAACAGTTATTTCCCACTACAATCAACGATAAACTACAATGAATTGGCTTATATATGTGGATGTTAATCTCTCTTTTCAATAATGTTCTTAAAAAGAATTATCAACTGAGCAAACATCAGAAATTTATCTTCCAATCTCTTCTTTGGGTATGAACTCTATGGCTATGAACTCTAAGCTGTCTATGGTTAAATATTTTCTCTTAAAAGGAAATTAACAGTAATAAAAAAATTGAAGTAGTTATTAGATAAAATTTAAAAGGAGAATTATTCTTGAATATTTTCTTGAATAATGAGAAATTTTATTTTAGCATGTTTACAGTGGAGATGGTGGTTGAGTTTTGATTGCTGTAGGTGTGGCAACTGCCTCGTAAGATTTGATCATCTTTCTACCACTGAAAACACTGGAAATTACTTAAGGACCAGCCACCTAAGTGGAGATACTTACATGTTTCATGCTTGTTTATGCAGTGGCAATGCACATCAAAGCCCATTTTTGCAGACACAGTTTTATTGGCTAGATAAAAGCTCCTCTGTTATGTTATAGTTATGATACCATTGTTGCTGCCAACATGAGGGCTACCTGCAGTTGTACCTGAAGGAGAATGTACTTGACTGGAGTTGCTAACCTCAAATTCTCTAAAAACAGGTCTACAATCATCTCCCTGTCTTATCAGTAGAGAAGTAACTATCTTTTATTCAAATGGACTGAAAGAAAACAAGCAAATTGTGTGACAGAGATGGGAACTACTGCTTACTTCTAAGAACAGTTAATGCCTTTATTAATAATAGATCAAATATTGAAGAATATCAAATTCACTCTTTCCTGTGTTTCTAACTAGAAGGAAATGGAAAATACAATTGAAAGCACTATGCAGAAAATTCATCTGAAAAATTAAAATCTTAGATAAGTCTAAGAAAAAAAGAAATTACTAATTTAAAGTTAATTCTAAGAAAAACATAGGAAATGCAAACAACTTTAATAGTTTTAGTCCCAAGAGGTCAAATTATATAAAGGAAACCTTTTCTGCTCTTATAAACTGGCTACAGGAAATCAAAGCCAGACTAAATAAACAAGAAGCTATTTAGCTCAACTCCAGTTCTATGTCCATTTTTACATTGTTAACATAATTGTTTTTCAAAGCTCTCTTTTGTTTTTAAATTGGCAAAATGGGATTTGGGAGACTAGGTGTAATTCTCTAATGAACCTGTTAAAAAAAGACCAGATAAATAAACATCATTTTGAAAAATGAGGAGCTGTCCAAAAATACACACTCCTTGAAGCCACCATTATGTCATTTATCCACGTTTTCAGTCAGATCTTCAAAGAAAACTGTGTTATTAGCCCAAAATATAATTGTTATATATAAACAAATATATATATATATATATATATATATATAAAAACCTTGAATGGACTAAATTTGTTTTTTTCTGTAAGACTTCAAGTGAAGAACCTAAGAGTAAAAGCTAGATGAATAGCTGAAAAGGGGGCCAGCCACAGCCCCTCAGCACTGATTGATTTGACTTGGAGCAGCTTATTTACTGAAGGATACTGCCTGCCTTGGGACATCAATACCTCCTGTGGTTTATGGCCACGTTGTCTTATCCTGTCCTTTCTCAGATTTGGTATTGCATTCACAAACACACTGCATAAAGTTAACATCATTTTTGAACCTCTTCTTGATGTAGGCAATACAGGGTCGATCTGTCACCCAGCAAGACCGGGATTTACGTGTTGACTTGGGATTTCGAGGAATGCCAATGACGGAAGAGCAGCGACGACAGTTTAGTCCAGGCCCACGCACAACTATGTTTCGTATTCCAGAGTTTAAATGGTCTCCCATGCACCAGCGGCTCCTGACAGACTTGCTTTTTGCACTAGAAACAGATGTACATGTTTGGAGAAGGTGGGTCATTGTTTCTTCTTTAACTTCTGATTTGTGTTTCCATTAATAAGAAAAAAACTAGGCATATTGATGAGGGGGTTGTTATTGGGATGGTGGGGAGGAAAAGAGTTGGTGTTAGCTGCAGTGCCTCTCTGTATTTTCTACCTTCTCTTTTTACCCCTGCCCAGCCTGGAACAGCTCTGTTTCACTGGTAGTAGTTCCTGTTTTCTGAGGAATTGTATAAATCCTGAATACCTAAAC
This sequence comes from Certhia americana, assembly GCA_018697195.1. Lineage (NCBI taxonomy): Eukaryota > Metazoa > Chordata > Aves > Passeriformes > Certhiidae > Certhia > Certhia americana. The sequence continues at coordinate 49,832,098 of CM031857.1, forward strand.
AAACTGAGCTGCTCTCTCAGCTTATATTTAGCATTAGAAACTACTACCCCTGTTCCAGACAGGATGATTTCTGCTAATGTCCATCTTCCTAACTGATCAATTAAAAGAGAACTTATCTACCTGCAAGGTGTATAAATAAAACTTCTTTCCTATAGCATATAGTTTCTAAGGAAACAGTCTATTGACAAATTTTCTTTTGCATGCCAGCTCCTGGTTGGATTTAGTCTTGGTTATCATATAATATTTTATGACAGCAATGTGATTTCCTAGTGTTTTTGTACATTTTGTACACATTAATAGAGGTATTCTGTAACTATAAGAGGGACAATTTACTCTAATTTTCACTACAGAATAGTTCATTTTCACAAAACTTGAGCATAATTTTATCAAAGGAGCAACTTATATTACATTTAATTTCCAGTTTGGTGAACTGTCCTGTGATACTCGTTTGGAAATAAACAATTTTGATGTTTTGCTTTTGGCCAAGTATATGGGATGGAATTGTATTTTGTGTTCAGATAATTCTTGAAGCTTAAAGTTCAGACTGTATATTTTCAGTTGAAGGCTTTAATTTTTGTTTGCTGACTGACTACAAAAGTTGCTTTGGGGAAAGACCATACTTATAGACAAAGTATTCCACAATATATGGACACAGGGGTTTTGTATTTTTGGGGAGTAACTGTTTCAAGGGACAATTGCTCACTAATTAGGAGTTTCTGAGATTTCACTTAATCTGAGCCACCATCTGTGGCTTGCAGAGCTGTTATTAATGCTAGGCTTATTATCAGTTAACAAAGTTAATATTAAATCAAGTTATTATTAAATCAAGCCGTGTTATCAAGTTTCTCCTTTAAAACAGTAGCAGGTGTTATCAGGGGTGCTTCAAATGGCCCTGTTGCAGCATGGTGAACTCAATATTAAATAGTTGCTTTCATGCTGAAGAAACAGCTCCACTGCTTTCAGCAGAACTGCCTGTGAAGGGAATAAAAGGTTAGATGTTGTTCTCAGCTGAGTATTTGAATATAATCTGTGCAAAAAGAGATACCAAACAATTTGTTCATTAGACTAGCCTTGTTGATCAATTTTTACATCATTACATTACATCATACATTACAGACAATTTACATGCAAAGTTTTGTAGACCAGAGTTTTCATTTTTATCAAAGAAACATTCACAGTATAGTTGCAAAGAATATATTTATCTAAAATTTATTTTAATTGTTTGGTTTTAATCCATGTTTTCTTCTGTCTTTGCAGTCACTCCACAAAGTCTGTGATGGACTTTGTCAATAGCAATGAAAATATTATTTTTGTACACAACACAATACACCTCATTTCTCAGATGGTAGACAATATTATTATTGCTTGTGGAGGAATTTTACCATTACTGTCAGCAGCCACATCCCCAACTGTAAGTACAATATTTCCATCTAGTGGTCATATTAGAAATAGTTGTTAATAATGCAAGCCACTATTTTTAGCTGATTCTTCTTCTTTAGGGACTCCTGTCCCCTTTCTGCTAATTCCTTCAAAAATTTAAATTTCTAATCAAACTGTTACACTTTGATATACAGCATGTTTATAACATTTTGCATTTGAAATGTTAATTTTATCAGAGAACTAGTACTTAGTAAGAATAATATTTCATAGTTATTTAATATTTCATTTAAAGGGATGACCATTAGGATAATGATTCCTGTTACAAAAGAGCATGCTTTATAATGTCTTCTCATTGATATTCATAAATCTTTTTTGCATGGCCACTATTAGTTTGCATGCCAAATGGGACCAAAAATCACTCCCTCTCTACTCTGTTTACTTCTTTCTTCAGTAGATCCTTTCCTTACCAATTTTTTTTTTTTTAAGCTTGTATTAAAAATAACTGATAATTTTATCCCCTCAAAGTTGTAAGTTCTTAGCAGATTAAAGCTCAGGCAAGCAGAGTATCGTTACTAAAAAGGGAAGAATATTTTATAAATACTGCATTATTGACAATAGTAATTATGTTATTTGAATGGGATGCCTTGTCTGTGCCTTTAATATCTGTGACTATTTCTTTCATACTAAATGTCATCTTGAGCATCCTGTAAAAATTATCTGTAGTTAATATTGGTCTTTGAAAGGGGAGACAATGAGACCCAGAAAGGACAAAAAGACTCCTCTCAAATAATGTAGGTAATAGGCGCTGGAGACTGTAAATGTGGTTTGCAGTGAAAGCTCAAATCTTCTTTCTAGCCATTCAGCAATTGAAATTACTTTACTTTTTCTTTGTTACTTTCAGTTAAAAAACCCTTTTATAGCACATTTTATTTGAATGGTATGAATGTATAGGCTGGCAATTTGCTAAACATTAATGTGATTTTCTGACACTCAGTTAATGATAAAATGCTGCCTCTTTACTATTTTCCCTGTGTTAACTGGAAAAATATTTGCTATAAGCAAAAGAGCAAGACCACAATTAATGTCTGTAGTCACAAGAATAACATTAAGGTCCTGATTTTGCAAGTGCTTCACTGTAAATATTGACAAGTATGGGCAAGTACACACTGAGCCTTCTTGGAACACAGGCTGCTTTACCATTCTTTAGAGTAAAGGATGTAAGGGGATATTTTTTTAAAGCAAGTATTTTCTGCATCATTTGAAAATGATGGTGTTTTGACATCTTTTATATAAAAATATAAAACAGACATAACATTAATTAGGCTGCAGTTCCGTTGAATGCTCTTTGTGTTTTAGCTCTTGTCCTGGTTAACGATACTGCAGAACCAATCTATGGAATAATAATTTTGAGGTTCTCCATTTTCCTCTATTTATTTTGGATAATATGTATGTGTGTGTATTACCTGACACAGCTTTAATAATTACATATCCATTTCTTAAGACATTGTGTGTCAAACTGCCTTGCCCAGTAGCAGTGATTTTCATGCACTGATACAAAAGACTACATTTTCAAATTTGGGTCTTATGGACACATTTCTCCACTATATGGGGACTGTGTGTGTTACTTGAATGCTTAATTTTACTATCCATTTAGGTCAATAAAATAAAAATGAAGTTGTGAAATAAGGTAATTCACTTAAAGTTTGGTTTGTCAAATTTAAAAAAAAAAAAAAAAAAGGAACAGATTCATCCTGCTCATTCAACTTCATTCCTGTTCTTCATTGCTCATCCATAAAGATTCCAGGAAGGTGGATTTATTCATCACTGTGACAGGTATGAAGAGTACAGCTCATCCTCCCTCCTTAGAGCAGGTGCTCTCCTTCACTCTTGTTCTGAATCAGAGTTTTGAAGGGAGCAGATGCCCTGCTGGGCATCAGACCACTTGTGAATATCCATCATATGATGAATGAAAAGAAGTTTCATACTGATTCTCAGACTGCTATTGCTTGTGCATCCTTGAACTGCTGTGGAGAAGTGGATGGATTGCTGCTTCAGAATATATTTCTTCTCAGTCTTGAAAGGGCAAAGTAGGAGACTGAAAGCAATCAGTTACAAAAGGCTATTTCACCCTCCTCCTTCCAGAAGTTGTTAATGGGAAGAGAGAAGAGGTTTGAAACTGGAAGATTGATATGGCATCTCCACTGCATAAAAACACTTACAGCAGGCCTGCTACTGGCTGCTTTCTGCCAGAGTAACTCTTAAAGGAGGAAAGAACCTGTAAGCTTTCTCCCTCACTGATTCAAAGACTCACAGAATCACAGAACGGCTGAGGATGGAAAGGGGACACAGGAGGTCACCTGGTCCAACACCCAGGCTCAAGCAGGGCCATCTACAGCCAGTAGCCCAGGACTGTGTGGAGACAGCTTTTCACTATCTCTGAGGACTCCATCACCTCCCTGAGCAATTTTTGTCAATGCTCAGTCAGCCTCACCCTGGAAAAATTACTACTGTGTTGTAATTAATTGCATTAATGAATACTTTCCTATCCACAAGGTAGAGAGTTCAAATTTTGTGTCGCACCTCCTGCATCCCTTCCAACCTCAAGCATTCTGTTAGCCTGTGTAGTTCTGTAATTGAAACTGGACATGGTATTAGAAGTCTGCTCAAACCATATTGCACTACTCTTCCAAAAGGAAGCTGTTCACAAGCTACATAAGCTGCCTCACTGGGTCAGCCCAGGGGCCCATCTCCTTTAGCACTGTGCCATCAACAGTGACTGTTTGCAGCTTACATCAAAATGCAGAAGTCTGAGCAAGCACATTGATTGCTCTAATAACACTCTGTTTCAGCATTTAGGATTTTACCAACTAGAGAGGGTGTTTGGGCTGTCATATTTAATAGCCACTGAGGAATTCATCCTTCAAGACTTTATCTAATCTTTTTTGAAGCTACTTACGCTTTTAGCTTCCATAATATCCCATGGCATTGAGCCTGACAAAGCAATTATATAACCTTCGAAGCAATTGTCTTTGTTTTTCTTAAGCCTGCTTAAATGCATAAAGTCACTATGTGCTTTACTGTTTATACTATGAAAAGAGTGGTTAATCATGTCTTTATTCAGCTCCATATCCTTTATGACTTTCTAGGATTGAGTCATATCTTGTGGTTGGTGCCTGTTTAAATCCATACCATCTTCCTCGTGTTTAGTCTCTGATCCTCCATATCTCTGTTTTGTGAAGCTTTTCTGGGGTGCCAAAACCCTCACATTTTATAGATCCTATAGAATACATATATTCAATTTATCAACAAGCGTGAGCTCATTTTTACTTAATTTCTTCTTTCTTCACTATCTTGAGTGGTGACGCTCCGATATGCTTACTGAAGGGCTTTTGGGGCCCATATTGAAATTTTAAAGCAGTAGTTCTTACTTATTTCCTCTTTGTATATTTTATTTGTGGCATAGGTCATGTATTTACATCTGCTTATAAAAAATTAATTTACTTTTTGGTCTGGAATAATGAAACATGAAAGCAAAAAGACCATAGAACAGAGAGTAAAGGTCATTTCATCCTTTAACTTTGGGATGATTGAAAGAGGGATAGAATTCATGAAGAGATTAGGGTAAATCTCAGTATTCATTTGAAATACTTACATGTGGCTTATATTTCTAGTCAATGGAGATCTACTCAACAGAGGCAAATGATTACGATATCTCTGATGTAGGCATCTACCAGATCCCTGGAGGGTCCAGCTGGAATGATTGTTAACCTGGATCTCAGACCAGTCTCTTTTTATGAGATAGCTTGGTTTCTAATGGAGAAAAACTGAAGCACACAGTTCCTTTTTCAACCTCCTCACAGTGCTGCCTATGCACAGTTCATTGATTTGCGTGAATCAGAGTTCAAGCAAATCTGAGTTCATTCTGAGCCACTCATTCTTTAGCAGTCCTAAATTCTGCTGCAAAACTCTCTTCTCAACAATCTGCTAGAGAGTTAGTTGTTCTTGTATGTGTCCCATTGCCTCTGATTTCTATACAGCACTTCACCTATTTCTCATTAGTTGAACAGATGCTGAGTATTACATGCTTGAATTATTTAAGTCTATTTGAAGAAAAGAGCCAAGGATAAATTTAGCAAAATAACTTTCAGAATGGTGGAGCAATTGCAGTTTTGTTGGGGTTTTTTTAATTATTTTGTGCAACAGATTCTGTATTGCATTCCCTCCCTTGCTAAAAAAAATACTGTACTGTCAGTTTCCTTAACAAGATGAATGTTTGAAAAACTTCCCATTTCCAAAATTTTTTTTTTCCTTTGCATAGTTGAGATTTGGAGTGAAATGACAATTTTTCTGGGCTGGATAGAAGATTATTGCATGATTGCTTGACTGCTATAGAATGGGCAGTCTTAACTATGGAATTCCCTCACTATACAACTCTTGTAATAGAAGTCTGTCTTTTATCTTGTGGGGTTTCTTTTTGTTCTCTTTTTGGTCTGGTTTGGGGGTTTTATTTGTTTGATTGTTTTTTGTTGCTTTGTTGTTTTGGGGTTTGGTTTAGGTTTTGGGGTTTTTTAATCCAGACTAGGATGATCTTAATAGAAAACTTTAAATATGAATTAAAAAAAAAAGAAAAAAAGAAAATAAAAAATGCATCTTCGGTGTAAACAAACCACTCACAAATCTGTGGATAATTCGAGTGCAGAGGTTGTATGTTTGTTATAATAGGGCAAAGTTATAATTCACAATAACTTAGTCCCACAATTTTTAATATTTCACTCAATTCCAGTTCTATACTACCTCTATCCCAGGGCCTGTACATGTACTTGCTTCAAATGTTTTTAAAGTGTTTCCAGTTGCATATATGAAGCAATTTGAAATTGAAGCAAATATTAACAAAAAATATGAGCAGCTTTTTTGGTTTGCAATATGATCTGGATTGTCTTCTACTTTTAATTCTGATGTCTATTATACTAAATTGAGAATATTAGACAACTCTGCTACCATTATGGGGAGGTCATAGAACACAAAATACTGATTTCCTTTTATTTTCTCCTTTCTGTTGGGGATGTCTTTGAGGCTTTCTAAAAATAACTGCAACCATAAGGAAGACATTATTAGATGTTGTGGAAGTGTGAAAAACAGGATCTGTAAGGCTTGCAGAAGATGCTTTCTGTTGATAGAAGTTGGTTTACGTTACAATATTTTGTGTACAAGCTAGCAATTGGAGGTAATCACTGCTTGCTCAAAGGATAGCAGCTGTGACAAGGACTTGAGGACATTGAGCAAGGCAGAAGAAATGTGAGGAGTTTAAATATATGTGACAATTCAGAACAAATTTCCAGACCCCTTGCAATCAGCTTGTTTTTCCACTTGTTCTAAGAAATTTATAACTGAGCTTCTTACTTGCAGAATTCAAAATATCAGCTCTCAAATTGTAATCTGAGAGCTGCTGTTGTTACATGAACTGTCCACAAAACTCCATTAAACATTTAATGTTGACCTCACTAGGTCAGTGGATTAAAAGCTGAGATGTATGATCTGTGTACAGTATTAGCATTATCATGTTCAGGACTTGTGTGGTTCTATGAGTGCTGTGCAGTCTAGAACAATTCTGAGAATCAAAACTGGTAAAACTGATAATGAAAATTGTGAGCTAGTAATTGAGAGATAATAACCACAGATTAATTCTCCATCTGCATCCAACTACAAAAAGATGAAGACACATTTAAAAACTGGTTGAGTGTGGTATTTTGTCTCAAGAGGCAAGAAAACAGTCAGGTAATTTCAGCTTTTCTTTTTGTTAGATGAGGTTTTTCCACTGTCTAAATTATAGCAATGATAACTGACATACTCTGAAGTTTTTTCTATGTTGCAACAGAACCAGTGAAAATTTAAGAATTAGTTCCTACCCCACTGTGATAATAGAGAAAGGGGTTCTGCCTAAAACTAAACCATAAAAATTTTACACACATATTTAATTGTGAACAAAGAAATTTGAAGGCCAACTCAGTCTGTGTCAGTAAATCCTGATTTTTTTTTTCTTGTGCTTCAAAAATATTGTCATATCTAGTTTCATACTGGTTTAGGTTGAAGAAATCACACCCAAATGTAATATTATAATGACCTATCTTGTAAGGTATCCAAGGCAAGAGCATTGTGCATGAAGAACCAGGTTGTTTGTTGTGATTTATATTTGGTTTTTCAAAGCATTTTAAACATATTTGCCTCCTTGTAAAAGGATTAACTACTTTATTACATTATAGTTGAATGTCTTGATGTAAAATGCTCATATCTATATAATTAGTTAAAACATTACTTTTTTTTGCATTGCTTCTTAAAATTATTTTATGTACTACATAAAAGATGTACATTGCTTTGCAGAATCAGTGTTTACATGAACTCTACAATATTACCAGATTTAAAGTTTTTCAGTTCATAGCTATCTTGAAAATTCTTTATTTTCAAATGTTCATGTTGAGCTTAAATGTTTTGATGTTTTAAATATAAATTAAACAAATGTATAATTCCAAGATACTAATTTGTTTCAATTTACCTTGCATTTTTAGTTAACCTAAATAATTTTCTTTTTCTTTTGTTGTTGTGATCTGTTGTCTGTTTTGTCTGTTGCATGTCCAGGGTTCTAAGGTTAGTATTGCTGCTGTAAGTTTCAGTTTTTTACATTTTCAAAAATACCTTATTTTTGATCATTTGATATTTTGGCTTTTTTAACTATTATTATCCTTACTATTATTTTCCAATATCATACAGTGGGGTGTGAATAGGAGTATATTAGGTGTTTTTTTCCTACCATATTTCCCTTAATAACCTAATGCATTGTCAATTATGGTGCTTGCTGTTAGCTCCTGGACTGAATGTAGTCAGGTCTGTGAGCTAGTTTAAATATATAGTGTTATAAATACAGTTGTCAGTAGAGAAACTCTTTATGTTCTGAACATGTTCATTGCATGAGGGACTTTCTACTGCTTTTAAATTATACTGAGTAGTTATGGAATGGTGATCAGTTCACTTTTCAATAAGTTTTAGGGACACCACAATCTGAAATATTGATGATACTGGAAGGCAGCTTGAGCAATAATAGAATATATTTTAGACACTCTTATAATACCACTGTACTGTATTTAACAGGTGGAAGGTAAATTTGGTGTAAAAAAACTGTCAGTCATTTTTTGTCCTTCTTGTAGCAGAAATTTAGGGAGATTTGTTAAAAAAAAGCATTCTTTTCAAATCAAAGTTTGCTAAAAAGCTTGCTAAAATGGACTAAAGCTTTTTATGTTAAGTGAATTCACTACATAAATCGCAAAACTTAAAAAAGCAATAGATATTGTGAGATTTAAGATTATGATTGGCACAATACAGTTTAAATTTGATAAAAATCAACATCAGGCAGTCAACCGGCTGCGAGTGAGCCTGATATGATTTCAAGCATGAGTTCAAAGTTCAAGCTTCCATAACACATATGAGTTTTTCTAACAGGTTGTTGTGGCTATAGATTTTTGCAAATATATTTTCTTCGGGTGAGTGCTTTCAAAAAATCTTTTTCCAGTCTGTTATAAAAAACCCAGCAACCTATTTTTTCAAAAAGCAGGAACACAGCACAAACTAAACAGGGGAGCCCTGGCCAGAGAAGATAGGCTGAAAATCTTTCTTCTGAGAGTTGTCATTTTACTGTTTTTCTAATATTATTGGGCAGTTCAGACAGATGACAGCCCTTCCCAAATCATTCGTGTGACTGACATGCTACATCCTTAAGAGAAATTAAATGAAGGGCTATCTATCATTATGGTGACACATGCCACTTTGTATCTTTCATCTTTCAAAACAATTGTTTCCTTAATAATGTTTGGCACAGTTTGCAGTTTTATAATTTTGGGTGTAAAAATATTCTTAAAAGTAAGCTGTGAGTGAGAATAAAAATGTTTTATGAGTATGGAAATAAAGGAAGGGGTTTTTTTCTTTATTTTTATTTCCTTTGGAAGGATATTACCTTAGCACAAAATATATATTTGTTTTTTTAATGAATACTTCTAAACACATTAATAAAAGAAGAGAAGAACCATGAAGGTACTTTTCAAAGGGAGTAAACTTTGTGCTCAGAAAGTCTTGCAACAGGAAAGCTTGTTGACTATCAGTAAGAATCAGCCACCTTTAAGCAAATTTTAAGAGTATTTAGGCATATAATTCTGGGTGCAGACAAGTATCACACATTCGTGTTTTCAGTTTCCCTAGCTCCAGTGATAAAAGTGTTTAAACAGATATTTGTTTTTTGGATTAAGCTGACTGTTTCCTCACTTACCTGCACTTTGAAATACCTGAAGGTACTTGAAAACATGACTCTGGACGTCTCAGTGTCTTCTTGGAGAAAAACACTTTAGTTTTCAGAAATATTGAACTCATTCAGAAATTTTGTGCCAATTCCCACTAACTAAAGAGAGTCCAACAATACTTTAGGAAAGAAACAGCAACTCTCTGGGACATGTGAGCTGCACGACATGTCACTTGTCCCTTTTCACATTCCTTATGTTGTTGTCATGAGGTAGCCAACATAATTGGAGAATTGGACTCTGTCAGGATTCTATACGCTGTAAACATTCCAGGGAAAATCAATTCATGGAGACAGAGTGCTAAACTCTATGTTTTTTCCCACTCCACTCCTCACATTTGCTTGGTCATCTAAAGGAACATAAAAAATAAAAGCTATGCACAGAGCACTTCCTTTGATCTGTTACCTGTTTGCATAGCCTATGGAAGAATGTAGAAATGTATTGCACCCTTTAACACCATGCATTGATTTATTATCTGCCCTTGCTTTGTTTTTCTGTAATTGCTACTGACTTTCTCATTTATATTAAACTTTTCCTCACCTATTACAACATATAAATGTAAATAATTTTCTCACTCTTCATGCTGCCTTACTTTGAATTTCACTCAGAACTTATGTTAATGGTGTCAGTAAGAGATTTTTAAATAACTTTTCAATCTATCTTACATTAAACATAAAAATTTAGATTTCTATATGTATGTGCTGTCTTTGTATTTCAGTTGTGTTCAAACTGTTTAATTCAATTATCTCCTTTTAAAGACTGAATTGGAAAATATTGAAGTGACACAAGGAATGTCGTCAGAGACAGCAGTAACATTTCTCAGCCGTCTGATGGCAATGGTTGATGTACTAGTATTTGCCAGTTCTCTAAATTTTAGTGAGATTGAAGCTGAAAAAAACATGTCTTCTGGAGGTCTAATGCGACAGTGCCTGAGGCTTGGTAAGTCAGCAGACAGGATGTATTAAATAGTTACTTACAGATCAATGAGTTGCGATGGATCAAACACTGATGTGTGTAGGAAAGAACCTTGTAGATAGAGTTTGATGTGATAAAGTAAAAATCCCATTTATTATTGATTTGATACGTTTTTAAGGCCAATTCAATTTAGTCATAAGAAAGACATGTCGAGAAATGGTCTTAGGTATTTCAAGTATATATTCAGGGAGACTAAAACTATTAAATTTAAGTCAGTAAACACAATATTTTTTTTTTCTTAAAGCTGCTTTACTACCTGCATGTTGCAGTTTTTCTTATCCAAGTCTCCATGAATTTGTAGGGCTCTATAAACTATATAAAATAAAAAGAGTGGGATGTTTGTTCAGACACTGTGACCTCAATGTCTTTTGCAACAGTATGGCATCTATCTTCACTATTTACTATTATTCACATCACTTATTATGTTACTGATAATTTTACTACTCCTGGTAAAAGATTTGTGAGTTATTCTCAATTCTCAATTTTTTAATCAAATTTTCAATTACTGCCTACTAGTAATGAGTGCTAATTGATGTTCTAAATATAATACTGAAAAAACAATTTCTAATTTATGTCATTTTCATTTCTTCTTTTAGTTTGTTGTGTTGCTGTGAGGAACTGCTTAGAATGCCGGCAAAGGCAAAGAGAGAGAGTAAACAAGACGTCATTAATTGGCGGCAAAACTCAAGACGCTCTTCAGGGTGTTACAGCATCAGCAGCAGCCAAGGTAACTGAGCCTTAAGTAACCAACAGCAGTGATGGAAAGACTGAAATGCTGCTTTTTAGGATCAAAAAATAATTGTAAGAGCCTTCTTAAATATTTGTCGACAGCTGCAGTTTTTCCTGTTAACTGTTTTCTGGTTAGGAGTGTGTGAGGAGGTTTATTTGAAAGATGAAAACATTGCTGCAGGAGTATGGCTGGGGCAATTTTAACCAGCTTTTGCACTCTTGCTTGGCCTACTTGGAGTGTAAGTACACTTACTCACCTCTGTTATATAAACCTGCATAGATTTTTTTATTCCATCAGGGTACTCTCCAGTTTTGATGAAATCCTGCAACTGCATGTCTGTTGGTAGAATACCTGCATTCCAGCAGCTTCAGCAGACCTTTGAATGCATATTAGGCATCAGGATTTACTATCTGCTTTTAGAAATGAATTTTATTGGATATACTCTGTTACCATTTAGCTATTCCAGTGTCATCAAGTCATTCTTTTGTTTTGTTTTTTCTTTAACTTTTTTGCAGCTTTAAGACTTTGGGGATGCAGAAATTAAAATCTGAAATAATTTGGCAGAGCTCATGACTAAAATACAAGACATTGTATGATGTAAAGGATCTCTTTTTTTTGCTCTTATATTTTCATTACTAAATCAGTGTTTTTTCTTCTCTAAAGACTTTTCAAATAGCCTTTACAAAGTTAGCTCCTTTCACAATATTATTTCCTTGAATCTCATAAAGACATTACATTTTTCAATATTATCACATTCAATGCAAGGAAAATCACTATAAGGAGACTTTTAGGTGTTCAGGCTTCACGTGTAATACATTTTTTTTTTAAAGGAAGCATGTTATTCTGTGTTTTTTAAATAGTAGAAGTTATTTTATAAGCAGCCTGTAATAAGTCTCAGCTAAATTAACATTTATTTTTATATTTCTGTTCATCATATTAGATCAACATGCATATTAGAAATAATTCATTGTTTTTCCATGAAGCAGCTGTAATCTAAACCAAGCTTTTTGTCTGAAAATTAGTATCTGAACTCTGTCTAGAGATACAGTTGTTCCAAGCTACTGGAAAGATATAACAATTTAAATTGTATTAAGACAGTAACTTAAAGTATCACTGTATTTCTAGAGTCCTTATCTAAGTATTATATGAAAAATCATCTACAATTGATGTAATAGAAAAAAAAAAAGTCATAGGAAGATTCTAACTGAAATGATTTGATATTTTGAGGAGAAAAAAATGCCTCACTACTTTTTATTTTTAGACTCCCCTTGAAAATGTCCCTGGAAATCTTTCTCCCATAAAAGACCCTGATAGGCTTCTTCAGGATGTTGATATTAATCGTCTACGAGCAGTTGTTTTTCGTGATGTGGTGAGTAATATGGGCTGTAATTCTTTCTTCTGCAAAATCATCACTTATGTTTTTGAAAAAGATTTTGATCATATCTGAATTAAAAATATCCTTCGTGTGTGGCGCTTCATATATTATCTGCAAACTATCTGCTTGTGACTTTGTAACTCTTCTGCATTTAATAATTTTACTATTAAGCTATTTTACTAATTAAATATTTTAGTAGTTAACTGTGTTTAACACTTAGCCTTAATCTTATACTAACCGAATAATCACAGCCAAGATAAATCAATTATGGCCTATGTTGATTAAAATTGTATTATTGAAGGTGTCAACTATTTGTCAAACCAAGGTGGAAAGAAGAATTAGTACCTGTGTTACAGAAATGCAGCAAATCAGTTTGTAAACACAATTCTCACTTCTGCTGAGCATATTTATGTATGTAAAGATAATAAATAATGTTTTTCGGATTTTTCTGCAATAATTTTTAGCACAAAAGTGCGCCAAAATGTACTTGTTTTTGAATGTAATAGAATAGGAATTATTACTGTATACCTGCAAGTACATACGTTACGTTTTAATTCTCCAATCTGAGTTCACAGTGGCAATATTCTGTCACCTATTCTTTTCTTAGCTAATGGAGAAAAGAATATAAGGAAGCATGTTTCTGGAACAGCTATGAAAGAAATTAATAAGAAAATTTCTAGTTATTTTAAGATTTTCAAAAACATACAACCAGGTTCAATAATACCCAGAAAACATGAAAAACAAACACTGGATTTGTAATGGAAAGTACATACTTGTGGAATTGAGAAAAGATGAAACTACTATAGGAGTAGATAGGAACTAAAGTTTTAATTTTATCATGTTAAGTTTTACTCAAGAATAATAATAAAAGACATTTCAGTTGTACTAGAGCAATTTAATCTCAATCAGGATAATACCTAAGCCATAGATGGCAGTTTCCCTTGAACGGCAGATTATGTAGGATGAGAAGAAAAGAAGACAGCAAAGTTATAGTGGTCCTGGCTTTCGCTTAAATCAGTCCTGGAAACCTAGAATCGCTGCTGACAGCTCCTGTGGAATGGGAAATCAGAATGTACAAGCTGGAATTTATTTCTGGAAGAAAAACAGTGGTACATTCTCCTTGCTTTTACATGTTACTAGAAGCTGTTATGCCCACTTATGCATCCAGAGTCAGCTAGAGAAACATAGAGTGGGCATAGATTTCCCTCTCAGCAATTGTACCCTTTGCCTCCTTCTGTCAGGGGCCTTCTCAATCTCATCCTTGGGGCAGCAGAAGACAGTTGCCCTTGCTGCCAGGAAGCCTTTAAAGCACTCTCAGAGTAGAGTCAGGCCTCTGTTTTGAAAAGTCTGTTGACTCCTACACAGACCCCAAGGTTTGTGTAGTTGCCGAATTACCTCCAGAATTCAGTACTTAATATGTGCTCTGTGTGTGTATACTACTCCACTGAAAATCCACTCAGCATTCTGCGTGATCCATTTGCTGCTATGCTTCAGAAAAGTATTATCTATTAAGCCCTGTGATCATCTTGTACAAAAATTCTATGAAAATACTCAATATTCTAGATGTGTTTCTTTTTCTCTGGCACAGGACGACAGCAAACAAGCTCAGTTCCTAGCTTTGGCAGTAGTTTACTTTATCTCTGTCCTGATGGTCTCCAAGTACCGTGACATCCTGGAACCACAGCGAGAAACTGCGAGGTCTGGGAGCCAGGCAGGTAGAAATATCAGACAAGAAATAAATTCACCAACAAGTACAGGTAAATTTTTTTTCTTCAAACGTTATTTTATTTATTTATTTATTTATTTGTAGAACTGCAATTATTTTACTACAAAGTATTTTTAGTGAGTTGCTTAAGATCCTAATAGGAAATGGCATACTACTTTCTTCCAATATAATAATTTGGGGTTTTAAAATATATTGGCATATTTCAGGTATTCTCTATATTTGCTTATAGGGTATTACTAATTTTCATTTGTATTTTTTTTCCATGTTTTTAGTTATCTTTAATATGAAAATTATTTTTAAAATGCAGGGTTCTTGCTGGAGTTAAAGATGTAAAGTACAAGGTAGTTCAACAAAAATATTCATGAATCTGTTATATGTTAGGAAGAACAGATATATTTATACCATGAAATGAATAAATAGAGAACACAGCTGCTTGTCCATGTGAGCACCTTTTGAGTGAGGGAGCTTGTGAAAGGGTAGTAGTGGAGGACTGAATACTTTCTTGGAGTCCTGTTGTGTTGGTGCCTGCATTTAAAAGCCTGTGATAACAACAGAATAAAAAGAAAACATTGCTATTGCCTTCTTTGACTGAACTGTTTGTGATTTATTTTAGTAGTAGTGGTTCTACTGGCATGTGGTCTTCAGCCCAAAAGGAGGGAGTCTGTTAGGTCTCAGAACCTGTTAGAGATGAGGGATGCAAACCTTACCCCACGATGTTTCAAATATTTTGCACTCAGTCCAGATTGTTTTTTCCAGTCTGATTGGATTGATTATAGTTGCACCTTCTGTGTTAAAAGAGTTGAAAACAGGAGCTGCATTTGTCCACAAAATTTTTTTGTGTATGTTTTTGTTCATGTATTGCTCTTTAATTGCTTTCTTCATTTATGGAGTTGCTAATTTTCATTCTACACAGAATTTTTCTTCCAATTTATGTCATATTCACATTTATTCATTATGTTATGGCTCATTATGATGTTTTAATTTGCTGTTTATGTGATTTTCTGAAGTCAATGTGCTTGTAGGCTTCCCATTTTAAAAATGCTACATCAATGTAGTCAGTCAAGAGAAATCATAATTCTTTTTGCCTTCCTGATTTAATGTTATGGTTCTGAACTGAGAAACTGCTACTTTCATCCATGATTGTCTTGCCTATTTGCTTGTATATATCTATCTATCTATCTGTGTCTCTTTTTCCCTATAAATGTTGCTCTTGAAGTGCCCAAATAATAGGTATGCTGTTTCCTATCTCTTGATATAGAACTTGTTTGTTTTTTTTTTTCTTTTAGAAATGCCTTTTTTGGTTTTTTTTCTTTTTTTGTTGGTAATACCATATTTGCATGTTTCAATGAGATAGGATATCTGTCATGGATCCACAGTGGACCAGGCCACACATGAATACTAGCTGGCTCACATTTGATTCCATGATTTTCTCCACAGTTGTGGTCATACCATCTATCCCTCACCCAAGTTTGAACCATGGATTCCTTGCCAAGTTAATTCCTGAGCAGAGCTTTGCCCACTCATTTTACAAAGGTAATATTAACATCATCTCCTAACCTGTTTGGGTGTTCTTATTTAATGTAATGCACTTCAAGAACTAAATGTGATGTTACTGTTGATAAATAAGTATACGCCTCAGGTTACATGGAGATCTGACCTGATGATACCTTTAAAACTTTAACTTCCTGCCTACATTTTCCTAGAAAATATCTCTCCCACTTTTTACTACAATTTATTATCTTTAATTATTATAAAATAAAAGGAAACAAAACAAAAAAAAAAAAATTTCATGAGAAGGGAACGGATATAGGAAAATTTAAATGCTTTTGGTTTGTGGTTATTCTGCTAGAATATTAGGTCCATAAAAGTAAAATCAGGCCTGTTTTAAAAATATTGCATACCACATGAAGCATAAAGTAGTTTTTTAGTATTCCCTTTCCCTGTATCTTTTCTCGTTCTTTTGCCTTCCTTTCTTGCTTTTTTTCTCGCCTTCCTGATGGTATGTAAACCTCTGATACTGTATGTGAATTATTTTATGCCTGTTAGTTAATGTGCTGTGCTGTGTTTCTCTTGAAGGAAACCAATTTTTCTAACAAAGCAACTATTATATGTTTTGGGCCTGATTTGTTTTGTTTTGTTTGTTTGTATGTTTTAATTGATACTCTATAAGGTAGGAAAATGGGGGGGTTTTGTTATTTCTTGAAAAACAGAGGGTTACCTGAATGTAATTTTAGCCAAGTTTGCACGTACATTTCCACAAGTATTTGCATGCACTGCGCTGTAAACACAGAATGTAAAAGAATTTTAAAAATTTTATATGATGAAAATATCCTCGGTATAATTCTGTAAAATCTCACGCGGTAAAAAGACTGATTTATAAAAAGCGTAAGTAATTTAGAATGCATCCAGTTTATAAAGAACAGAATAGTTAACATCCTACTTCAGTAATAAGGTGACTTATGCTTGTCATATGCTGTTCTGGGAATATTATGTTAAAATACTTATTATACTTATTACATAATCTTGAACTATGTTAATCTGGCATTTCTTGAGCTTTGCTGTGTGCATGTATGTATATTATAAATTGCTTTAATTTCTAACAGTGTGGTAGCCAGGTTTTGTGATTTTGATTCATTAGATTGTCTGCCATACAAAAAAGAAAATATTTTGTATTACTCAATATTATATTAATATATAATATTATCTATTGTACTTTTTTTACCTTGAGTTCAAGTAAAATAGTTTTTGTTTTGAAATAGTTCAGTAGAGCTACATTAAAAGTGTGAGCAGGTTAGAAAGAAGAGTGGTTTGGCTTTAGAAATAAATTATTCAGTTAAGGAAATCAGTGGTTAGTTATTTTATTTGTTGGTATCATCAGATCCTTTAGGGTTTTCTCTCTGAGGTCTCAGTCTCATGTTCTTTACAGCTTCACCTATTGAAGGACAAATAATTCCACAAATAATTCACTTTTTATATTGTGAAGACAGTTCCTCAGTTTTGATCATCAATAAAAAGTTAAATGAAAAATAATTACAAATGACATCAGAAAACATATTTTTATAATTTCAAGAGACTCTTTCATTCCAGTGGATAAGCCAATTGATTTCTTTTTATTGACTTGCTTTCATATGTTGGCAGCAAATGTAATTTTTTAATATTATTTTAAATTTTGAGGTATTTTTCACTTAATACAGAGTGGTTTAATGTAGCCTTTAAAATAAACAACACATTTTTAAAGCAAAGTCTTACTTTACTTAAAAACTTGATAGAAGTTTATTTGTTACCTGGAAGTTAAGACATTTTATTGATTCCATATGACACTAGGTGGATATAAAGGATTTTTCTTTGTTTATCAAGCAAATTGTATCATAATTGTTAGAACTGCACAGGAAAAGATCTCTATGAATTCAGGAAGAGGCATTGACTCCTTAAAAGAAAACCATTTATCCATTTTTAATAGAATCTAATTATCTGACCAAGAAGCATACCAGAGAAAGGGTAAAATAGAATTAGGTTTATTACCAATATTTAACATAATGGTTTTGTTCTTACTGATACTCTTTTTTTTTTTTTTTTTTTTTTTTTTTTTCCCTTTACATGGGGCAATATCTTTAGTTCAAATCTGTTTAAATCTGTTGAGAGCCTACTCGTCTCAGGTACATCACAGAATGTGATCAGTGAATGCTTCCTATGGGTAACTGCAGCTGGTGTCAAGCGTGGGTTATAAGAATTTTAACATCATTTTATTTGATATGAAACTATTCCATTACTATAAAGAAAAATACTAAACTTTGCCCTCTTTATTGATATTACTGTATATGAATAAAAGATAGTATTGAAATAAAAGACCTTAAAATATATTTTGCAGGGAAATACATTCTACCCTTACTTACAAATGTTTGTGGATGGCAAAAATAATGTTTCTTTTGCTATTACTCAGATATCATTCATAAGCTAGGTGTTATCTTATGGTGCTTGAAGGAAAAACGTCACCCAGGAAGGAAAATCTATTATAGTAGTGTCCATGACTAGAATTTAACAATAAAAATATTTATTTATTTATTACATTCTATACCTCTGTATTTGTTTTTCCTTCTAACCTGATCCATGGGGAAAGAAAAATATCTGTCTGTAGATTTACTCTCATCATAAGTTTGTTGAAAGTGCTTATGTTTCTCCTCTTTCTTTCCAATAACTTTAAAGCATCTTCAGTTCTTCTAAATTAGTCAGCGTGTAGTCAGACAAAGCAGATCTTGCAAAATTAAGAGAAAGTTCTCTTTCTTCAATTTAGGTCGTCTATGTAATTACACTTTGAAGTAATTAATTACCAGAGTCTCAATGGCAGATCAGAACTTTTCTCTTGCATCTGAAAGTTGTCTGAGAAACACAGTCCTGCAAAAGTAAATGCTACAGCTTCTTCCTGTTCATAATACCAAAGAATTAATTAAACTAAAATTTAATAAATAAATAAAATAGGGAGATTTAGTAAATATGAGAATAGCATTGAAAATGATTGACCAAAAATTCTATACTTCCTGATTTTCAGGATTTTTTTTCTCAAAATTTTCAGTCATTCGTGAGTTCTGCTTTCTAGAAAATACTGGAAGGGAATCAATATTTCAGCTAGTCTTCTTCATCTTCCTTACAAACAGGTGAAGAGAGGATAGGGCACATTTAGTGTACAGTTCATCTGACCTGCTTTGAGATCTACTGTTCACTAGAAATATAGTCATATTATATATGACTATAGTTGTCATTGTAAACCTGTGTCTTGGTCAGATCAATCCTGACTCCTGTGACATGGCTTAACCCAACTCCAGACACAAACATTGGTTTACAACAAAAGCTGGAATCAAACTCTTTGATGTCAGGCACTTAATCCAATAATGACATTATTTGTCTTAGTAATATCCCCATCCACATCTATAATTTTTTACATATATGTTCATAGATATAACTGTGCTAGTCAAGACATCATTAATGTCCATTTACTGGTTAGCAAGAACTGCCCTTGTGAGCTTAGCATAAAATGCCAAAATTTTCATTCCTGAAATGGGGGCAATTGGAATAGCTTCGAAAATATTGTTTTGTTCTCTGTTGATTTCTCCACTTAGATAAGGATATTTTCCCATAATTGGGATGAAAATACCTGTATGATATCTGGAAGAAATAGAACTACAGACAGAAAAACTGAGAGCAGCCTGTTCTCTTACCAGGCAGAGGGCAATCAGTAGGTATTTTAAGAGAGAAATACCTGTTCTTCAGAATAAGAGGAGAGAGAAGAACATGGTATCTTCTGCTAATAACAGCTAATCAGCCTTACCATGTAAAACTGAGTAACCTCTCCAAATTACAGCGACTGATTCCTAGTTGATTTAGCTATAGTGGTCAGGATCACTTGAAATTAGTTTTTTCACTTCTGGTTGCTATTGAAGATGTCCTTGCTTACCTTGAAGGTTTATTGGACTATTCCTTTTAACAGTGTTTCCACATCTCCAACTGTAGAAAAGTGTGAATATTTTTTTTCCCTTTTTACACTTCATCTGGCATCCTGCTAATTACTGAGACGCAGTTAATGTTAACCAAATAATGAATAGATATTTTCAGTTAAAAATTGATGTTCCTATTTGCTTTATTCAGGAGCGTTTCATAAAAGAAAGCATAGCAATGGTGCAATTCAACTTATAATATATTGTGTGAAGCAAATCAGTATGTAGGTTATCAGAAACTTCTATCAAAAATTGATTGACTTTTCCACTGCCTTTCTATCACTGCCTGTATTTTCCCCAAAGCACTGTAAATTAATACATTTCCTAAAGGTATGTGGCACAGATGGACTGGAAGTTATTGATTTATTTTTCTTGACAGAATGAACTATATTAAAAGGTTGCAGAAACAGCTTTCTCTTTGAAGACAAGTATCCAGTTTTTCAGGTCTCCTAGGTACATAGTACTCTGGGAATTACATTGCCACACTGTTGTTTCTATTTCTAATGTAGTAGCATAGAGATTTCCAGACTATTTTTAAATTATTTTGCATAGGATAACAGCCTAAGTATGAAAAGTGGACTAAAGGACTAACTTCACTGCCTGTGAAAATATTCTTTGCCTCAGGAAGTCCTGACAAAACTCATGTCTTCATCCTCCTCAAAATCTAATTGTATATGTTTCCAAGAAAGGAGAATGCTATAAGGAACATGGATGATAATCACAATTATCGTAAAATTCCAATTATATTGAATCTCTGCCTGCTGCTCAAAATAATCATACTGCTTTTCTGTTGAAACATATGCTCCTTGTTCCAACTACATCTGAAAAGACATGCATTTGAAGATCATGAGATAGTAATGAATACATCTTAATCTATTATTTATTGTCCTTTACCAGCTACTTAAGGCATCATAGGAGATGTTTGCACATATATTTCATTATTAATTGATCACTCATTATGTATGCACGAAGCAGATATAATAGGGATTTTTGTAAGTAATATCAGTATTTATTTTCATTTGTTTGTACAAATTACAGATGTTTTAAAAGTTTTTTTAAAACTTCTAGTTTTTTTAAAAGTAGTGCTTAAACCAAATTGTGTTAATATAAGTTTGATTGTCTATATGGAACATATTCTCCTCTACTGTTAACTTTTGTTGCTGGATGCTGTAACCTGTGAGAGAGATTTTTTTAAAATTTCTAAGAAATTTCTAATTACACCATCTTTCCCAGCATGCATCATAGATACAGATATTATCATAAGTACCTCTAAAATAATTTATTTTTTTAATTTTTTGGGTTTGAGTTTACACAATACAAAATAAATGAATAAAAAAACCCTGAAAAAACTGGGGAAAATTCACCTGGGAGGAAAAAACCACATTACCATATTATTCCTAATTTCTATTTGGGTTTTGTGGCAAAATGTAAATACTTGGTTTATTCTAAAGCCAACATTTCTTTAATGCAATTTCTCATTGTCTTGTTTTAATTGTATCTTTTTAGTATCTTTTAGTTAATATCTTCGTAATACTTTGGTTTAAGAACTGCTGACATTTTGTTTGGCAGCCAGGTAATCAATCAGGCTGGTGTCTTATCCATCAAACACTGAGTGAAAGACCTTTGATTAGTGAGGAAGAATTAAGACATTGATTAAAGACATTGCCTAAACAGATCAAGAGGTTGTGTATCTCATAAACAGCTCTTTCAACATCCTTTCTATGGTCAAGGTAAAAAGAACTGCCCTGTGAGCCTGCCTTAGTCATTACAGGGAAAGAAATAAATGATGGGACTTCTGAGGAATTTGAGCAAGAGAATAAAGAAATTTCCAGTGAACAAAAAGAGAAGATATGTGCTTACGTGTGTCCGGCTGTGAACAGGGGTGGATTATAACCATCCTCTTCAATCCTTCCCAGTATTTATTTCCCTAAATCTCTCTTGCTCTATTCCTCTCCCATTTCAGTGCCTATATGCTTTTCCTAGTTTACAGCTACACCCCTTCTTCTCACAAATCCACTCTGGCTAAAAGGAAAATTCCCAACCCTCTGTCTTAAACATCCTGTACCGAGATCTGTGCCCTTCCAATTGCCAACCCACCCCAGAGTGATTCCTATCTGACCTTCCTCAGTCCTCCAATTTTCAGCTGTGTTCTGCCCTCAGCCACACATATCAGAGCCCTGTGGCATCCTACTTGCGGCTTTTCCTCTTGCCAGCCAGAGGCTGCCATGGCACTGCCATGGCATGTGCTCTACTTCTGCCTCTTTGTGTGCACATGTAACAGCATGCTGGCCTGCTGTTAGACAACTGAATCTGCACTGCATTGCTGTCCTTGTGGAAGGAAAGGGACAGTGTTTGATCTGGCAGGAATTTCAAAGACCTGGATAAGTATGTTGGCTAAATAACAGATACAGGCTAAATGCAGACTTCCAAGTGTTTTTGTAGATAAAAGACTGATAGTGAAAGAGTGGAATATTGTAACCCTACACCAGGCTCTTTTCCCTCACATTTTAATAATACCATTTACAAAGGAACTTTTTTACAAGTATTTTAGAACAGCAAATGAGTTCTGCTGTCAGTGTTGTTCATGTTGCTTTGCCTCAGAAATAACATAACCCATGAATTCTCTTAGTGGGACATGACCAAATTTGCCTATTAGTGCATAGTTACATAAAGGTGAATATTAGCCAAGCTGCCAAAATGAGTAAATACTACTCGGCTGGGCCATGATCAGGATCACTATAAAGGGAATTTTTAGTCTGGTCCACTTCTAACTTGCACAGATAGATAGAAATGCCAACAGAAGAGAAGGCTCTGAGTAGCTGATAGAGAGCAGCTTGGAATCCTAATGTTTCTTTTACAGTTGTTGTACCTCAACCTCCAGTGACATTTCTGCTGGAAGTCTGATCTTGCTTATTTCTCTCAATATACTTTTAAATCGGACCCTTATTACTCTTTGATTCTGTTCCCATATTTAGTTTATCTCAGTTTAATCATGCTGCTGTTACACATGAAAAAGAGTAGGCTGGTGTTGCAGGGAAGAATTTTTCTTTACTGTCTTCATGGCCTAGAGTGTATGAATTGATTAGTTGATTCTTCCACTTGTGGACGAGGCTTTAATATCACTGCCTGCTTGAAATTAAAGCATTTGCAGCTTGTAGGGTGTTAATCTGGAAGTTTGTAGAAAACTACAAAGAGTTTGTAAAAGGCAGCTATTGAGGTTATCACTAGTGCTTTAAGATAGCTATATAGAAAACAACTCATGAATTTTTCAGTGCAAATGCAAAAGAAGGTGGCAGCAAGTCCTATATCAAGATTGCCCAAACCCTTCCACTGCCAAATTTTTCTCTATTGTTTACAGTAGAAATTTGGCAATGATTTGGGATAATATTACTTTCCAATATCTTTTCAGCCACATTGTAAAATTTAAAAATTAAAAAATTAGAATTAAAAGAAAATAATTATTTATTCATCTTGCTTTTGAAAAATTTCAGTAAATTTTTATCTAGGAAGGTTTAAAAATACGAAAAAGATGATGACTGGTATATGCACTTAATTTTTCTGTCTTTTAAAAGTAAATAAATATAAGAAGTGTGATTTGTATCATCATTTTTTATAATGGCAAAATTTTTTGTATTTATTTTACATATGAAATGGTTCATTATTAGGTTAATAAACAGGGGGAATGTAGGCTGTATTTTTTAGCCATATGGAAGTAGTGCAAGAGCTATTTAGGTAACTCAGTAGGTTAAAACAATTACAATACACTTCATAAATCACAAGCAAACAAGATATTTTAGGGAAGGAGCGTGACGGATGAGGTCACCAGATATACAATATGTCATTTAGTTAACTTGGGCCCATATTTTTCCCATAATGTAGTAGATGAACTCATTAGTTAGAATGAAAAACAGTAAGAAGGAGGCATCTGGCTTCCAACTGCCTGTTTCTGACAAGGTTAAGATCACTAAATCTAGTAATGATTCTGCTTTGTCTACAGACATGGCCTTGTGCTGTAGAAAACTGATGAGGTTTGCTGAAAATTTAGTGTCTTACTGTCACTGTGTTAGAAGGTGGACAGATGCAATCAGTTGTGGCTTCACTTCTGTTCATGTTTACCATTTTGCTAAGTTGCTTTAAGTATTTAGGATTTTTATAAAAGAATGGAAGTTTCTGGTTTAAGATTTTTCTATCACATTACAAAGCAGTATTTATTTCTGCATTCAGAAGGCAACAAAAGTGCTAGGACAAGGTGTAATTAAAGAATATGGAGCAGAACTTATGGATATGTAGTTTTATAACTGAAACTGGTCAGGCTTTGTGACCTATGCTAAGAGGTTTACCATTTACCTGAAATAATACTGGTAATAATAATGCTGATCAGGAAGGTCTTATAATACATCTTTTCAGCCATATTTTTGTGGATTTCATATATCCTAACTTGCTAGGATTCTTATCTGAAAGGCAGTTAAGAAGTCTTAGCAGTTCTGAATTTGTTTCTTCTTAAGACACAAAAAGTAAATTGAACCTTTTAAACCCTTATTCATTTAGCTTGTTTGATGTGTTAAAAATGAGAGGATTGCACTCGACTTAGTAGTTTTTAGATACTGTTACTCATAGTGATAAATCAGACTAAGGTGAATTGGCTTAGTGCAGCGTATTTGTATTACGTATTGGAGACACAGCAACAAAAGTAAAGATGAAAATCTGATTTTTGTGAAAATCAAGTATTCATACAGTTGCCTGAATATAGAATAACTCCCTTTGATATTGTTGCCTTAAATCCTTTCAATTAATATTATGTACTTTATAGTACGTTATATTGAAATTTTATGTCCACAAATACAATTTTGCTTCCAATTTAGTGTCAAATGATGCAGGACTCCCAGTATTTTATTTTCATTTGGGAACAAAGGTTTTCAAGTCACCTGCTGAGTAATTAAGTGCAATCCTATTTACAGCCCCTCAAAATTAGTTCTGTTTTTTTTAACTTGCTATGTTAATTGGAAAGCTTCTCCATAACCTTAATTATCTATTGATGACTGTTACTTTCCAAAATAAAATTTATTCGTGGTGAGCTTGCACTGTTTTTCTCATGTCAACTTTGCTTTTCCTTTTTTTTTTTGGGGGGGGGGGGGGGAAAGTGTGGTTGGGTTTTTTTGTTAGTTTGTTTGTTTTCATCTCCAGTTTGTAATAGCTGTTTTATAACTTCTCAGTATTAGTTTGGCCAGACTTTGTCAGCCAAACTCTTTTCTGCAGCAGTAGATTGCTATGTATCTCCATACTGGCACTTCCACATTTCTCAAATATAAATGTGTACACAGTATTCCCTAATGAATCCTTCCAGAGCCTTCTCTAATGCTGTTACTGCTTAGCTGTTGTGGGAGCTTTTTTTTCAAAAAAGTTTGGAGCCAAATTTGCCTTTTCTGTGAGAGTATTGTATTGGTAATTAAATAATAACCCAGAAATTGATGTACCCTAGTCCTTCTCTTCAGTTCTTCTTTTTGCTTAGAATTAAATGTAATTAGCAATTCTGTCATAATACCTTCTTATAATCCTGCTGCTGTTACCATCAGTTTTATCTCATCATTTTATCATCAGCAAATTTAGCCACAATGTTTATTGAAATCTTTATTAAATGAAATCTTTATTAAAAATTTGAATAAAATATCTCTCATGGTAGTTTCTCTAGTCTGACGGTTTTTTCTTTTCTTTTGAAAGTAACTGATGACTCCTTCTTAGGCAGTTTCTTTTCCCACATTCTAATAATTTCCCGGGCCTCATGACTAAATTACAATCTTTTGCGACAACCCCAATCTTTACCAAATTTATTATATTGACCCTTACTTTCTCTGAACAATAAGTATTTAAAAAGCTCTTTTAAAAAACATTTTTTAATCTGTCTCATTGTATTCCATTACTATTCTTTACTCCAAAATAAATCCTGAAATCTTCCTTTCTGTTGAAGGTTTGCAGTTGCCCAGATGATTTCTTTCCTACCTCTTAAAAAGAGAAATCTTGTATGCTTTTATCCAGTGATGTGTTAACTATCTCCAGTCATCTCTTTGGCAAAAGTGCCTGCTACTAGACCAGTAAACATCATGGATGCTTCTTTCAAAACTGGCTTGGAATCAGTTCATTACAACAGATTTTAATGTGTTAACATCTTTCTTCTGGTTTACTCAAGGTAGTCGACTTTCCACAAATGTATTTTTATCAGGGTTTCTGTCTTCAGTTTTCTCTTAACATTGGTGGCCTTAATGAAAATTTAGGTTGGGTGTAACCCAACTTCACCATGTAGTGGACCATAGTCTTTTTTTCAGTGCCCTCTTTTCATTTGCATAATAATGGGGCCTTATGCCATTTTATTCACCATACATTTCATGGGCAACAACCTGCTTTACTGGCTGTCCCGTACTAATCTTCCCTTCAGTTGAGAAGTGTTGTCTTTGTATGGATGGAGTTTAAAGAGACAAGCAGAAAATTCATTAGGATCATTCTGAGGATCAGATGTCTCTCTGTGCCAAATATAGGTTGTACTAAGTAGATGCGGATCTTTTTGCTTCCTGACCTGGCAGATGCTAAATGCATTTGATGCAGCTCATAAATCCAGCTTCTACTTCCTGCTTCACAAAGAAGTGCTCATATCTATTTGATAAGATGTGTTTAAGGCACTTAGGAGAAAAAGGAGGAGGAAGTGGCTTTAGTGTTTATGGCTGTTAAAAGAAGAAAACAATGCTCCTTTAAAATGGGTTATTCTGCTTCATCTTTTTAAAAGCCTCTTCTCTTCTTTCTTAATACTTGTAATATGCAGAGGTTTACATGACCATTAGTTCAAACATAAATAATCTCTTACAGATTTTTTTTATGTACACGTGCGTTTACCCACACTTATGCACATATGATAAATAGGTATTTTTTTACCTGACTGTACCAAAACATCAATAGTGAGTTATCGAAAGTTACATTTCTGAAGCACATTTTTCTGGTAATAGAGCTTCATTCAAATAGTTTATAAAATATTTCCCATAATATCTAAACCACTGTATCAGAGCCATTAAAAAATGTTCTTGTTTCATATGTAAGACAGCTAAATTTTATAATCAAGACAAGTAATCTAGTGAAAATAATGTAGTTTTAAAATAAACTA
Organism: Certhia americana; assembly: GCA_018697195.1. Classification (NCBI taxonomy): domain Eukaryota; kingdom Metazoa; phylum Chordata; class Aves; order Passeriformes; family Certhiidae; genus Certhia; species Certhia americana. Next base: position 49,859,259 of record CM031857.1, read on the forward strand.
AAAAAACATTTTGTCAATAAAAATAGCCACAGTTTGTGTTTGTCTAACCGAAAGCATGAATATATAAGTTACTCACAACTCTAGCTGACTTTTTTCTAAGCATAGCAAAATTATTCTTATTTAATAAAGATTTTGTGTCTCTTTCACTGAAGTAATTAATAGAACTATGGTCTTCCTGGTTACAAGATGTTGTAGAATCCTTTTCAATCTGGAAATAATCCAAACTCAACAGATTTCACTTGCCTATCTCTATGAAGCTGTATTTATTTTGTTCATTAATTTTTCCTGAATTACAGAATTTTAATTTTTGTAGGAAAAGAAGAGGTATCTAAAAAAGTCAATTGCACTTCTTTTTTTCCTTCATGTATAAATTAATCTGCATTCAGTGCAATGATATGTGTGTAGAAATGTGTGTGATATGCATTTTAAACTAAACAAACTATTGAACCTATTAGAACTAATGAACTAATTAGAACAAACTAATGGTCTAGGAGTTTTCTTTTGAATGCAAGCTTAATATTTGATGACAGCAATACAAAAGACTAAATTTTACAGTAATCTGAAAGCATAAGTGATTGCAATTTTCCCTTCTAGTAGGCTCAAAGATCATACAGTTCTGCAGCTGATACATTGTAATTTTTAATGCTTTTTTTCTGGCAGTATTTTCCTGTTTGATTACTGTGTGAGTAGTGGACTGTAATTTCTAAATGTCACTGGGTTTGTATAATGCGATTTTGGGCTCCCTCTTCCAAGTCTGTCTATATGCCAAACAGCTGTTAAAGGTAAAATGTTTTGTATGTAGAACGAGTTTTCAAGGTTTAAAATACCATGATTTGTGGTCTTTCTAACACATTTATGTCATATAAAACCTTATAATCATATTTTTAGGGGAAAATATCAAACTAAATTTTGTTCATAATCTCTATTTCACTGCAGAGACACCAACTGTATTTCCAGAAAATATCAAAGATAAAGAAACACCAACACCGGTTGAAGATATTCAGCTGGAAAGTTCAATTCCTCATACAGATTCTGGAATTGGAGATGAACAGATGCCCAATATTTTGAATGGGACGGACTTAGAGACCAGCACAGGTCCTGATGCTATGAGTGAGCTGTTGTCTACTTTATCTTCAGAAGTGAAGAAATCTCAGGAGAGCTTAACAGAAAGCCCCAGTGAAATTCTGAAACCTGCATCATCAATATCCAGTATCAGCCAAAGTAAAGGAATCAATGTCAAAGAAATACTGAAAAGTCTTGTGGCAGCCCCTGTTGAAATTGCAGAATGTGGCCCAGATCCAATCCCTTACCCAGATCCTGCACTGAAGAGAGAAGCTCAGGCAATTCTTCCCATGCAGTTTCACTCATTTGACAGGTATATGGTTCGACTCATTATTTTATATTGATGTAATTCATAAGTTTGAAGGGCTGTTATTTCTTCAGGGAGGTTATTTGTCTATTGGTTTGTATTAGAGTATGTTAAAAACAACTGCAGTATGTCTCCCTTTCTGCATTGCCAACAGACCACATAGTACAGACAAAAGTAATTCACCTTGTTTTTCTCTGTTAGCAGTGACTAAAACTCTATGAAGTACTTGGAAAATAAGCCTGTTGCAAAGAAATATATGTGCAATAAAATCTTTTTTTTTTCTTCAAAATGGCATTTTAGTGAGATGGAGGATGGGGTTATATCTGCTGATAAAGAACAGATTGTACAGAAATTCAGCTGAATATTCTTTCAAAGGCTTAAGTCTTAATTGGATCCATCATTGAACTGTTTTCTGGTACTGAAATACTTTGACCATGGCAAATTATTTGCTTGGTCATGGTAGATACCAGTTTCCTTTTAGGTCTTTGAATAACAGAAGTTGTTAAAGCTTAGAAGTTAGTGCTTAAAACTAAACTCATGAAGATTTCCACAAAGGCTCCTTTGGGTTTTCTTCTTGGGCTGTATCTTTCTAGTTTCTAATGAATATACCTGCTATTAAATGTCCTGTCCAGCACAATAGAAATTGTGCTGTTGTGCAATTCTCAGCATCCTTCCAGAAGTGTAGTCCCATCCATTGTGAGTTTAAACCTAAGTCTTGCAGGTGCTGATGTGGTTGCATTTTCCATCCTTTCAGTTTCTTCATAAAAATGTTTTTAAAATTTTAAAAATGGAATCAAGACTTTAAGGTAATTTAAGACATGTCTTGAAAACTTAAAAGTATATTAGTTTGTCAGGCATGTAAAGGAAGTAAAATACTGAGGGAAATAAAAAAATTAAGGCAGAAAAGAGTTATATTGGGATTTGTGAGGAAAAAATTCTGTATTTACAGAAAACCTGAAAAAATATCATAAATATCTTCCTTAAGTTTTAAGAAAAATAATATGCAATGTTTTCAACATAACATAAACAGTAAAGTGAAAGAAGATATGTCAGAATTTTAGAATAAAAGTGAAGTGTTTTTCCATTAGGATGTCCATATATAAATCTGAAGTCTTTTTGTCTCTCAGTATATAAGTACTGAGACTGTTTCTGAAATAACTCAATTAACAATTAGATAGTGTCTGTTGTAAGAAAGATGATTTTATTAAGATAGGATAAGTGAAATATACTTTAGAAGCAATGAATATATCCCTTTCTAATAGTATTTTAGGTGTTAAGACTTTTCTAGAGAAAGCTCATTTAAGAGCTTTTTAATTAAGATGATTTTTTTAGTTCATCTGCATGTTTTTATTTTAGATTGATTTCAATAAGAAATGAAAAATACTTTTTTCTTTCTATACAGTTAGGAATTTTTCCTTATCCTCTGTGAGGAACCACCATATTCCAGAATGCATTCTTGTGCATAAAACATCATGCTATACGTAGAAATAATCACACCTTAACTGTACTCACCAAAATGGTTACTTTATCTAAATTTCTACAGGATTAATAAGAAAAATATTTCATTCTGAGAGCTCTGGTTGATTCACAAAATGCCAGACACCTAAATTTAAAAGGAGCATATGACCTCATGAGATGTCTTTGTCATTGTTAGAGGGAACTTGACATCAAGGTGATTGAAGACATGAATTTTACTGTGCATTTCTAAATTATAGCTCTATAAGAAAGCATGAAAAACTCCAAGGACCTGCAGTCAGTTGGCCATAACCTTTATTTAATGTGACCACCTCCATTTAATTGTTCTTGCAACAATGTGACTGCTTGTACCTTTTGAACATCATTAGTAGTAGTAGATAACAGAATTATGGAATTATTTAAGAGGTGCCTCATGTCTTGAGTTTACAAGTTTTGATTGATATTTCATGCTTAATAAGTTTAGCAGCTAGTGAGTTTAGTGGTTTGTTTTTTCCCTGACCTGTTATCCTGCTGGTCAAATTTCATGGTTTCCTGTACAGAGTGCTCCTCTGTGTTTCTATCTTGGTAGCTTATGTTGTACATCTCAGCCTTTATACCTGTTCACTTCTTCATTAAAAAAAAAAGAAAAGAAAAATGGTTGTGGGTGAAGTTTAGGCAAAAGAATTCACTTTTACATCATTTTTGATGGTTTTTTTTTTTTTTTTCTCTCTCACATAAACGATCCTGCTGTCTGATTTTGGTCAGTGAGGTATGTGATGATTTTTAGTATAACCAACAGCTATGAAGGGAAAAATGACAGGTCCAGGCAAGTCCAGCAGATTGGGAAATGTTACATTCTTTTATCCAGCTGAAACAATGTTTTTGAATTGTGGGCATCTTTATAAAAATACAGATGTTTTTAGCCCACAGGACCTCAACTGACTGGTTCCACTCCATGGCTGCATTATTGAATGATGCTCACTGTTCAAACAAGTATTCCTCTGTGCACATTTTTCATATTGCCAGGGTACTTACTTGACCACTGTGACAATCTTTGGAGGCAAATATGGATGGTGACCGTGTCACTTCCAAATTACAAAGGTGGAGCAGATTCAGATCCTGACTCACTAATTTTTCATGGGGTATGAAACAAGAGTTAGGAGGAAAAAGCCTTGAATAGTATATTGAAATAATAGCTGAACAAATTAAATATTAATTGAGAAAACAGCATGGATTTTACCTAGTGGTGATTTCTGAACATTTTATTTTCTGTAGTATCCCAGTAACTTTTGAAGAACTGCAAAAAAATTACAGCAGGATTGTCTTTCCATACTTGCTCATGTAAATTAAATTGTGTTTACTAATGTAAAATAACAGTTAAATAAGATGAACTGTTGTTTGGGTTTTTTAAGCTAAAACTATGCCTGTAAACTGTATTTCTGTAAGATCTTGTGTTGCTGTAGATAAGCAGCTTTTGGTACTTCACTGAGCAATGTGGTTGTTGGTCATCTTTATTGTCCCTGGGGAGAACCATGAGCAATGGAGTGTATTGTTTTGTCAGGTTCTATTTGTTTCAGATTTTATAAAAATAAGCACAGTAATTCCATATTTATAAGCAAATCTAGGTTAGAGAAATGTATTTTTTACATTAATCTGAGAATGTTCTTCACCCTTATGAGGCTACATTTTTGGGTTTTTTTTTTGCATTTGGCTGTCTGAGTGCCTCGCATAAGAACAGTTGAGGTAATTTTCTTTAATTATGATTACGGATGAAGGTAAATACCATGTAAAGTAAACTTCTATAAATGGAATTGAAATTGAGGACTGTATTTTAGTGTCTAATACAATGCTCTGCATGTTCTTTTAATTGTACATTGTGTCTGTAAGAGTCATTTTATAACAGGCTACCACGTATTCTCCCGTGGAATTTGCGCAAGTCGTAAGTGAAACATAAAAGCAGAAAAAGTGCCCAGCATGTTTTACCAAATGCAAGCTGTGTGTAGCTAATGTATGCAGCAGTTCAAGTGCTATCAAATGTAAATGATGAGGTGATATTGATGAAAGGAGGGGATTGAGGTCTCGGGGGGCGCTGATGACGGATTGAACAGAAGCGGCCTTGCGCCGCACGTAACTCAAGTCTGTCGTCTTCACCACTCAAAGCTATAATGGGAGGTGGCAGTCTGAAATGAGTTGCCACGGCAAAGAGTATTATTTTTGAAATGCTTTCACACAAATCACTAGGCCCTGCATACAACTTAGTTTCATGCTTTAATGTCATCAGGAGGCACAAATTGGTGTGTCTAATTGTTTGCCACCTGCCAGCAAAATGAGCTGCCAGGCAGCCAGACGGGTTTGATTGTCTGTCAGCTCTTCAATAGATTGAGAGTGACAACATCAAAAATTTCACTTCAAACTCTGAAGCTTTGAGCAGCTTTTCAGAGACCTCTTCCCTGTAAGTGCTTCTGGACAACTGCATTTTTCAATTAGTTTTCAATATATTGCTGCCTTCTGCCTCATCTGTCTTAAGGTAGCTGTAATTACATTATGAGCTATATAAACAGATTTCTGGGACACAGGAGTCTGGATCCTCAAAGTTATGACATGTCTTTTAACGTCAGACTGAATTTCTTGAAAATGGCATCCACAATGACATTTTTGGAAGCAAACACAAAGGGTTATTTCACCTAGATTTGCGACTAATGGAGCATAACTCACCAATAATTCCTTTTTGCCTTCTCATCTTTTGTCTGACAAAATTCATTCCCTCTCATTGAGTTTTAGAGTTTTGGGGATTTCTTGTTTCTCTTTTTTTTTTTTTTTTTTTTGTGAATTTGCATTGGTCCCACTAGATGCAACCTAAATCATTATGGTTTCTGAATTTGTTTGTGATTCTACTCAGTATTGTATTTTGTAGCTTACACTTGTTCCTCTCTACTTTTTCTAGCAGAGATTTGTTAGATGGTTGCTATTATTGAAATTGAGAGTGCTTGTGGTTTTATGTCTCATTTATTATTTTTTCAAACTGAGGTAATTTACATAAATTTTCTGGTTTTAGAATTATTTCAATGAGAAGAATCCTTTCATAAGCAGAAACCACTTGCTCAAGAAAGTCTTGAGTTCCTAGAAAATAAAAGATCAGTTATTTTTGCTACTATTAAAGATGTGATTCCCTTTAATCCATTATCATTTCATAAATTGGAAGACTATAGGTTGGTTTATGTACTTGGTGAAGTCTTCAGGAACATATTTGATAATATATTGGAGAATACATCTTCGAAGTATTTTAGTTTTGATTTTTGTAGGGGTTTGGGTTTTTTGTTTTTTTTCCCTGACAGAAGGACCTTGGGGCCAGCTTTAAAGGTGCTAGAAAAGGTGGATAACTTGAGAGTCATGTCTCATACATGTCCTTCCCATTTAATGCAGAGATAGGTGCTGTTCAAAACTATGTTAATTTTATGTAGGTATTCTATATTTAGAAGGAGTACTCAGAGAATGTATTTGTTTTGCTAGAATACAGCAGTGGGGTGGGGTTGTTTGGGGGTGTTTTTTTCTTTTTTTTTTGTTTTTTTCTTTTTTTTTCTTTATAGTAACTGATAGAATGGGAAAAGACAAGAACTCTGAGAGAAGATGCACTGAAGTTTCAAATAGAGAGGTTCAATGTCTATCTGTTGTGATTTCCCACCTTTGGGAGATCATTGGTTTGCAGTGGTCTACTAAGTCATTTTAATAGGAGGCCATATCGAGTCATTAGATTCTCCAAATGATGATTGCTGAAAAATATATTTTATTTTCCTGAAATCTTATTAAAAATAAGTCATTTCAGTCTTCTCCCAACAAAAATGATTACTTTTAAAGTTGATTAGAAATAATTGAAGAAAAATACAGCACTTTTCCCATGAATCAAGAAGGGACAGGAACAGGCATTGTCTGTTCTTAGGCACTGCTTTCCCCATTACTTTGGGGAAAGTATGTGAAAGTAGTGTGTGAAAATACGAATGAAAGCCTAATCAGTAGTGGGGGAATTAAAGGACTCATCTGGTTCTAGTTCACTCAAGGTAATTTTCATTATCTTTGTGCAGTGGAGACTGGTCCAAAGAAAATACTTAACAGCTTTTCTAGAATATATTTTCCTAAGGCAGCAGTAAAAATACATTCCAGTAATGAGGTATGGTTTCAGATCCTGTTAGAGAAGAGGGCTGAAGTTGTCTTTATTTTGAGTGTGCTTAGTCACTCATTTAGTAAAGATAACAAAAGACATAGGGAAAGCTCAATGCCAGCTCAGCTGTTTGTTTAGAAAAAAAATCATCCTAAATCTATGAATAGGTTCAAGTCAACCAAAATTGGGTATATTAACCCTCAATTTATTTTCATCAAGCTGTAATCATAATCCCCATGTCTATCATTTTGTAATCTATGCCCAGGTAGCTCTTTCAAAACTCTTCTTATCACCTGTGTAATGTGTGTCTTTTCATATTCAGATACATGGATCTCTAGGTATATCTGGCCTGAAGTTGATGAGGAGAAACAGCATCACCCTACTCTCTAATATAATTCACAGGCTATATAAATGAAAATCATACTGTATTTTTGTCTTGCAGTATATCCCCATCTGCCTTCTTTTTTGTAGGACTAATTGCAGCTTTTTAGCCTTATTTTTTTTTTTTCTATATATATACAGGATTAAGTTCCTCATCCATACTCATTTATACCTCATATTGATTGTTTCTTTGGTTTGTTTTTTTTTTCTATATTTCATGATGTTCCTGACATTTAACGTTAAACGTTCACTTAGATTCTATTCACTTTCTTCAAACTTATTAAACTTCCAGTATTTCCCATTTCTCTGTTTAGCCAAGACGTTTAATCTTTGTTGTTAATTAATTTTTTTATCTTTTAACATTTTCCTTGTCTCTTGTCAGTATTTTAGGTCATTTTAGATGCTTAAGGTAATTTATCCTGGATGCAAAGTACGGAATTTCTTTGTGAATAAATACTTTGCTTAATCCAAGAGTGAGGATCAATGATCTTCATGTCCTTTTCCTAAAACCTCAACTGAGATGATTCACTTTCTTCTAATTAGAAACAAGCAATTTTTGTTTACTAGATTAGGATCATTTTATGTACTTTGATATTTAGAGGTTTTGGTGCATGTGTAGTAGCCAGCGGTTGAAAGAATCCATAATACATGGATATTCAGCACTACAATTTCATTTGCATTTAGTTCCAACAATTATATCCTTCTGTGAACCTTCCATATCTCTTTTACAACTCATGTGTGCACCTCAAAATATTTTAATCCCCTTTTTTTTCCCTGTTACTGCTTACTCTGAGTGAAACCTTTTAGAGAAGAAATATTAAGCTTTCTTTTCAGAGATTAAGTTAATCTGGCTGTAGGAACAAGGTAGTATGTAATATAGCAGACAAATTGCCACCCACTTTTTAAAGTGATTTCTTCTGAAACATCTGAAACTGTTTGACACAGAGCAATTCTATGAAAAAGTTGCCTGAAGTCTGTGCTGCCTTTTGAACACTTGAAAAATCTTCATGATTTCTGCTGCTGTGGGGGGAGGAGAGGAGGAGCAAGAATATTAATTCAGCCTTAAGAGGTTTCACATATCCCACAAGAGAGTAAAGTGATTCTAATTTAATTGCTGCTGCTCAGCTAGGTAGCTCAAGTCATCCAGTATTGAAGGCTTATCTCTGACCTTTATGTTGACCATAGTGATTAAGTTGGAAAGCTTTTAAATTTTAAAATGGAGAAGAGATACAGAATGTGAATCACAGAGAAGAAAAAAATATAGAGCTGCATAACCTGATTTGTCTGTCACCAACACTGTGTAGCTAAATATTTAAGTAAAGTCAATTTGAGGAAATGTTTTAGGTTTTGGGTTTTTTTATTATTATTTTCATTTTCTCTTTTTGCATTTCAATTCATTAATTCTATTATTTTCTATCTAGTTATTTCATGCAAATTTCGAAACCCCAGAAGAATCCCGTAGCTATTTGCTGAGGTTATTTAATGAACCATCAATGCATAAGTATTATGTGGGTTGAATCAACAACACTCATCTTAAGCATGCTATGAATTACAATGACTTCAGGCTCAGGTTTGAAACTAGTAAAGGACACTCAGAGTAAAGGAACAGTGATTAGGAGCCACAGGTGTATTTAGAATTGTAAACCACTCAATGAACACAGAAATAAAATCAGTCACTACAGACAATTACTATTAGATTTTTGCTGACTAAGTAATTTGGAATCATTTGAGATAATGATGATGTTATTCAGACAACTGTGGGCCAGTTTGGAACATTTGGGGAGTCTGAAATATGTTTTACAAAACAAGGCCTAAAATGAAATATGGAGGTGTAAATAACCTTTTTTCTAGTCTGTAGATCTCTGTTCTTTCATGAAAGAAAAACCTGAATGCTTGACAAATACATGTAAGGAATCTTTCACAGTAAATCATATTATTCTCAAGTATAATACTTCTTTTATAAGTCTGTTTTGGTTTTTTTTAAATTTGCCTGTTTTCACTGTGTGTGCTATTGGAGTGGTTAGATTGGATAAAAGAAGACTTTCTTTACTTGAAGGGAAGTCATTCTCTTTCACCTTTCTTGTTCTGCCATCCCTCTTACTGTTTTGCACATTTTGACCATTCTGTTGTATTGTTCACAGTTTTTCTGTCTGCTTCATCTAGATGTCATTCTGTATTCACTTACTGTATTTTGTTTTATCAGTAGGAATGAGACATTTTGACAAGGTCACCATGTATGACATGTCAGAAAGCTGCATTTTCTTTCACTCTGGGATGATGTTATCTCACTGATTTTCCCTATTCTTATGGTAGAGAGGTTTCTCTTGATATTTTTTGATAATTTCTTATTTAATAGCACCTGACCTATCCTAATGTGGAGATTTAGACACACAAAACAATGCTAACCATGTGTAGAGCGTTATATCTGTGGGATTTGGGAAGGATTGTCCTTCTTGCTATAGAAGCTGTATTTCAGTCCTAAATTACACTCATTAGGGGTCCCTTCCAAATGAAAATGATCCTAGTAGGTACGGGAAATAAAGCTGACTTGGGTTTTGGTATGGAAAGTGATCATTTGGACACTCTGAGAGACCACTGAACTGTTTAAATATGAGGAAGACCTTAAATTCAGCTTCATCTTTAGAGAAGTAGCAGGAAAATAGGAAATACTTCCACTGTGATTGTATTACAAATTTAGCAGATACTAATACCAGACTTTATATGAGGGGAAAAATGTTTTTTCTTAACTACACATTTCCCTATGGTCTTGTTGACCTGATAATCTACGTGCCATTAGAATAGGCCAGTCTAAAATGCCTTTTCCTCCTGTGTCTTCCCTTCTTTTGCTCCAGCATAAAAATACTCCCATTCATTCTTCATTCACTCTTTCCATTGCAATTCTCTACAAAGGTAGAGGGTAATGACAGTAGTTTCCTTTTGAAACTAATACATTCGGGGACCACTCCCACTTAAGAAACAAGCCTTAATTTCTTCTTGTGTTTTTATGACACTACAACGACTTTGGTTTTGAGTACTTATTCAATATTCTAACCCAAATTCAAATATTTTATTGAGGTATTAATTGAAATAGAGATCCTTGTATGTGGATTTGGACTAACTTTTGGATATTTCATGCTGTTGTGGAGCAGATTAATCTAACCCCTATAGACCCAGCTTTATTCTGCTGTAGCTGCTGCTATGTAAATACTTCATATGAGCAGTGATTGTAAGATTATTATCTACAGACAAAAGCAATTATTTTAGGGTCACTTATCTTAATCAATAGCTATTGCATTGTTCAAACTCATCTTCTCCTAATGTAAATGGGCTGAGATAAAAAAATCATCAACATGCCTGGACTCACCTCTCTAACGGTACATGCCTCAGGGCAGGGGTAAACTGTTGTTCAGAATGCAGAGACTTTAACTACTAGCCCTCAAAGAGAGTGAGGGAAAAAATGCTTTTGGATTTTTTTATATTCTGTATCCACAGTCTTTAAAATCCAGGGAGATAGAGGATTTAGACATATAGGAACAGAGTACATTACTGTTAAATATTGTGCCACACCATATGATTCATTATATGCTAACATATTTACATATGCGTAAAAAAATAGTTACTGAAGGAAGTTCCTGAGCAAAATATGATCTCATCACCCTAAATAATTGCCTTTAATTGTTGTTTCTTTCTTTTATCACAATTATTATTTTAAAGAAGAGTGTATCTGCTTAAACAGAAAATGTACACAATGATGAAAATATCTTGTTCAATATCATACAAATATGATTTTTTTCAGGTTTGTTTTTCACTCAGGTTTGCCACTGAAACAGACTTTTAAGGAAAAGGGGATTTTATAGATAAATGGAAATATTTAAAAGAAAAATGTAAATATAATTACTTCTACTATGAGAGCTGCCAGGTGATGAATAAATATTGTCTCCACGGAGCAAATCTTTTGGTCTTCACACTTAAAAAAACCCTAAGTGTGATTTCAAATTAGTTTAAAAAGTGTTTTTTTGAGTGCAATGCTGTCTGCTTTTATTTGATGTTTTGTTGGATTTTTTGTATGAAAGCACTGTTCTCTTCTTAAAATCTTCACATTCTCAAGACTGCTTTTTTAACCTCAGCAATATCAATACCGAGAAAGCAGGTATTTATTGTGCTGCATTTTTCCTGTTCAATTTACATCATGTGCTATTGATTTGGATTAAGATGAAAGAAGGCTGAATCTAAAATTGTTTCTTAGTCATCTCAGTCATGTGAAAGACTGATATGTTCAGAGTACTGAGGAATAACCTACTGTATTCAAATGTGCAGATGAAAGGCAAAAAACTTATTCTCTTAGGTAACTTCATTAGGATCAACAAATTCACAGTCTTTATGAGTCCATGCATATATACTTCTAGTCTTCTGGCATAAGTTCTGACAGCTAACATTATCTTTGCAAATCTAGAACACATTGCAGTTTTATGCTGTTGACAGCAGTGTTCTCAACATATTGAGATGGTGATTTCCATTTTGTGGGTGTTGGAAGACAAATTAGGTTCTTCGGAGTCACATGAAGCTGCAGAATAAGGATAGGAGTATGGATTTAGGGCCTGTTAACAGAGTTTTACTCTACTTAAAGAAGGTTAAGAAAATTTACAATATTATGTATTTCTCAGCAATGACATCATACAACAGCCTAAACCCATCACAATCAAAACTCTTCCTGGCTCCTGTTGTCCAATTTTAGTAATCTGTTGTTTCTTTTACCACAGGAGTGTGGTCGTACCAGTGAAGAAACCCCCTCCAGGTAGTCTGGCTGTTACCACCGTTGGAGCTGCCACAGCTGGGAGTGGACTGCCACCGGGTAGTACACCTAATATATTTGCTGCAACAGGAGCTACACCAAAAAGTATGATTAATACAACAGGTATTGTCCTTAAATATTCTTGTGACACTCATTTTGTCTTTTGTTTTTCGTTTTGTTACCTTTAGTGGTGTTTTGTTTTTTAATCATCTTCGTGTTTTTGTAGTTCCAAAATAAAACCTGGAAAGATTAAACCTTGGACTTTTTTAGAGACAGTGTTTTCTCTTGGTCTATTTTTATAATCTTTGATAGGGCACATTGGACTTGCACAGCCTTAAATAAGTTAACAAATAGCCACAATATTGTTTTATAAGTGTAGTTTAGAATTGAAATGAGCTAACTTTTCTAGTGGTCTGCCGTAGAGGGTGTTTAAGTGCTAAATACCAATTAATCCCACCTTATTTATCAAAGAAAGTAGGGACAAGTAGTTACTTATAAACACATTGTAGATTATAGAGGGTTAATATTTTGGACGATTACTATTTGTCAGTGAAAATTATGCTTCTTTTGGAAAGATTTTTAGAAAGAAGCTACTTAATTTAACTGAATTCATGCCTTATCAGTAGTTGTTTCTTGTGACCTATAGAGGAGGACTAGACATTTTTAAATTATTTTTAATAGTAGTAATGGAATTTTCTATCATGGAGGAGCCTGTTGATAATGGAGGCTGGTTTCCATTGAGAAATGAATCCTTACAGAGAGCAACTGATTATTTAATTTAAACTCTTTTGAAATATCTGGCTATAGTCTTTTTTCTTTCTAAAAAAAGTAAAAGCAGTTGAGAGAAGAGCTCTCTTCAAGGATATCACTACTTCAGTCAAGGGTTGAGAATATGAAAATCTCTCTGGGATTGCAGCAAACAGAGGGGAATGTTTTTAACATCCTTCTGCTTTATGGAGTAATAGGATTTTTCTTTAATTTTTTTTTCCTTTCCTTTTGCAGATTATCTTTAATACTTGGTAATAGAAGTTTGATTTTTCTAAGGATAAAAAAAAATTGAAATCTTAAAGTCTAATTTTCCTGAGGCAGATGGAATGAATACCCTGAATAATGCTATTGCTCCTCTGAACAGTTCCATTTATATACACTCTTCTGTTAATCTTGAATGAATTTCCTTTTCGGTATTCTTATGTCATGCAAAAAAAATCCTGCACTGGAGACCTTGTTTTCCAAATGATACTGAATAGTAGTAACCTTTTCAGTCTTCTTACTGATTAAATATCTAACCTATTTTGGCTGGAATGTAGTAGCTCTTGTTTGTAAGAAATTGCATTTTAAAATCAGTCATTTCCCCAATACTACTCTTAGTAGAGGGCAGTATTTCAGAAGCCATGGTACATTCACTGTGGATTAAAGGCTCCTTTTTTTTGATAGATCTTACTGATTTTTCTTTTTTATGAAATTATTTTTGATCCTAATCTATGGATTAGCTTGATGAAATGGAAAGTACTGATTAAATGGAATTTCAGCAAGTATGAGGTTTAATTAGAACTATATTCTAAGTACTTAATTCTATAGTAAAACATGATATGAAGATTTGAATTTTTAAAGATTTAAGTTTTATATTAACATTTTAATGACAGTTTAAAAAAATAATATCCAATTGAAAACATTTTAATAAATATTAGATTAAAATGCTCATTTTACAATTTTTAATTAAGCTACGCCTGTGGTAGTCAAAACAGTAACTCATGGGTGTCAGATTTTGAGACATAAAAACTATCTAAAAACTTTACAGTTTATATACTTTTAATCTATGAAATATTTATGTTGCTAGTTATTTTGAAGTAGTGTATAGAATTTAATTGAACAGCACCTTTTTAAATTCTTATTTTACTATAATAAAAAGGAAACAGAATGCAATTTTTTAGAAACACTAGATGTCCCCCCAAACCTATTTACAGTTGTTTTTACGGTATGACACAGATACTGTAGAAATACAGTTATATCTGTGTGAAGGGTAGCACAATCTATAAGGTATATTCTGTGCTGGACTTATGTGGAAGGTGGTTTTTTTTCAGTTATTCATGGGTTATAGTCAGTGTTTTCATTCCATCTGCCATCGCTGTCACAGTCAATGTCACGTCATGACTTAATGACATGTATGTTACTGTAGTCCTTCAGTGCTGTGAATGCATCTTTGGGGAGATAATATTTTCTTCCTTCATCTTTTTATGCAAGAAACTGTCTTCATAGTTTCTTAGACTGGATTTCTGTAATTCATATCCTGATTCTTAATTCTTTGTTAGTCCAATAGTTCTAGGTCTGTTTGATCCTCTGGAAGCCTAGCTGGTTGAATGACTTTGCAACTGCATTTTTAAACAACCTTAATGAAGAAAATTTCATTTTGGAAGGAACACGGAATAAACAATATAAATATGTATTCCCTATGTATATATTAAAAAAAATAAGTTTTTAGTTACACAAATGCACACACAGACACATGTACATACATGAAGCCTTAATCTTTTTTAAGGTGTCTTATTCTCAGTTAAGTTGCTGAGATTCCCAGGTTGGGAGGGATAGCCTGCTTTATATTTCTGTGTTTCTCAGTGTCTTTGGGTACATTTCAAATTTGTATTTAATCCAAGTCAGAAGGAATACAGAGGTACACAGTGTAAGCCACAATCCATCTCCCTATCCTGTTATTAAAAAAAACTGCCTAAATCAGTTCCTAATCTAAATCCTGAACCTCACCAGCTATTTAGGGTCAGCAAGCCCAGTAAACCCTGGTTGCATTTTGATAGTGTTTTGAATTTAAATTCTCTTAAATGATCTAATCAAAATTCCAATCCTTACTTTCTTTTATCAGTTAAAAGTATATAAAGACAAATTAAAGAAAAAAAATATCGTTCCTTCTCCCAGAGTATTTTTCATACGTACCAGCATTTAACCTCTACCTCACTGCTGGCTGGCTGCTTAAGCACTAAAGAAACCATAAATGCTTTGTAGGTCTCTGCAGGAAACTGAAAAATAACGCATATCTGTGTAATGCAAAGGACAGTGACGTATCAACTGCTAAAACTGACCAGAACAGGGAGTTTACAATTGTCATTTTTGAAAATGGTCAGAATAATGTCATTGATCTCTAAATTGGGTTCTTTACCATTTAGTGCTAACTTGGATAAATCTTGTTGCCTGTCAGCCTCTTCTGTGGTAGCATTGCAGTCCCTCAGGCTTTGAACTGCAAGTACAAGACTGTTAGTAGCTACCTCTCTTGCAGTGATGTGTTGCAGAAGGACTGTACAGAACAGGGCCAGCATTTATCACAGCACTCTCACTGTTCATGGCCTCTCTGAGCCTTTGCTGGTTTGCTTCAGAGAGACTCACAGCACTATTTCAGCAAACATGATAGATTGGCATTTAGAGTCTAAGTTTAGCCCTTAGCTCTGACCCAGATCACTTAAAGTATAAATGTATGCTCTGTGTGCATCTTTTTTTTCTGGGCAGCTGTTCACAACCCATTGAAATGATACCTCCAGTGCCCTCCTTATTTTTAAGATCTTACAATTCTCCTTGACTCAAGAAGGAAACAGAAAAATTGTAATTAGAGTCTTAATACTCCTCTAATTTTAATTAGAGTCTTAATGCTCCTCAGACACCAATTTCCCCCATTGCTTCCTGAAGTGATGTACATTTTCTATCTTCATTTTTTAATTTCTATTTTAGCTTCTGCCTTTAGTTGCAACTGGGCAGACAAGTGTGCATATATAAATATATTTTAAGAAATATTTAAAATTTTATTCTCCACTCAAGCTTATCCTAAGTACATTTTATTTTATAATACTTTATTTTATAATACTTAATTTTGGAAAGATCTTGCTTTACAGTATAATGTAAAATTATTTTCAACTTTAGAATACTATTTGGGAATAGTGCAAATGAAGTAAGGAATTATTTTGCCTGATTTTCAGTAGATTTCAAGCTTATTATTTTTATAGCAGCAAAGTTAAGGTACTAATTTTTGATAACCATATGGAAAGGTTTTCACTGTTTTAGAATAAATAACATTATTTCCATACTTAGTAGAAGATTAATAATACAAGGTCTCTTTTAGAAGTTTTGTTGCTTATGACTGAATTAAGGTTTGTGTTTTTTGGGGGACAGGTGCAGTAGACTCAGGATCTTCTTCTTCCTCTTCGTCATCCAGCTTTGTGAATGGTGCTACCAGCAAAAATCTACCAGCTGTCCAAACTGTTGCTCCAATGCCAGAGGATTCAGCTGAAAACATGAGGTACACAAGTTCTGTCTTCTAATATTAATTATAATTTCTTTTCCCAGATTACTGAAAAAAACCCAAATTCATTTAATGTGCATTACTGTATTATATACGTGCTACAGTGTGCATACTTTTTGGATGCCAAGGATTTGTAAACTAAAATACCACTTGGCTGAAAAGTCTGAATTTTTCAACTGAAGGGTCTAACTTTTTCAAACTATGCCAGACACCAAAACTTCAATGAAGGGATTTTTCAGCTGGCTGGTTTATTTTCTTTATTCAATAATGATAGTGCATATTGGAAAGTAAGCAGTTTGGTAATGGAGCACTAGGAGTGGAAGGAGACACTCAACCTCTCCTGAGCAAACGAAGGCCTGCATTAAACTGGAGAGGACAAAACCAGATCTGTATTTGAAAACAATAATAAAAATTTTACTTGTTCTGAAGTACTCTGCAAATACTGTGGAATTTATGAGGCTGACGCACTGCTGACTCTGACATGACATTTCCATTTGCTTAAAGCCATTTAAAAACTGTAAAGTTAAATCAAATTATGATCATCCTCTTTTCTAAAGAAGAGGAAACTTTAAAAACAGAAACTTTTAAAAACAGGTGGGATTTGACATCATTTAACTTTTATTGAGAGTTGTTCTTACAATCATGGTCTCTGTTTTTTTCACAGTATCACTGCAAAGCTTGAAAGAGCTTTAGAAAAGGTGGCCCCTCTCCTGCGAGAAATTTTTGTTGATTTTGCCCCTTTCCTGTCTAGAACATTATTGGGTAGCCATGGACAAGAGCTGCTGATTGAAGGTACTGTTCTATTATGAGATTATATTATTTTAGCTATTATTCACTTGATAGGAACATTTTTAATTTTCACTAGACTTTATATGACTGTTTTGATAAATTAATTAATCAGTTGTTAATACATTTTGATTTCACTTCTTTGCAATTAATTTCATTTAAAGAGGTATAACATGATAGCTTTTGTACCCTTTTTTCCCCCTGAGATGCTGTGTAATAATACATCCTGTTACAAAATACTCTCTATAGTTTGCCTTTCTCTCCTCAGAATAATTCAATGCTTCATCCTGACTTGAGAAACTAGTGAAAATACAATTAAGAAGTGTAAACTACTCTCACAGAAGAAAGTAAAAAGAAAACCATGCTCCAACATTATTGATGCATGTATCTGTATTTGGTAGCGCTGTTTTTTTCCTCAGGCAGGTTAGTTGGATTCACACAGGCACATAAAGAGCAGTCCCTAGAGGGGGAATAAAAACTGATAAATTTTGAAGAAAAGAATTCTTGACCACTGTCAAGAATTTTTATGGGATTTACATGTTGTCTTTACTACTTCATAGTTAGGAAATTTGCCTCATAAATGAGGCAGGAAGTAATGCAAAAGTTATGCAGAATGTATAAATGTGGTAAGCTCATGAGGAAAGTAATGAATCAGTACCAGTGCAGCTGAAATAGTGAAGGGGGAATTTGCATGCACTGCTCCCAGGTCATGTATTCAGAGAAATACATTCAGCCAAGTAAACTTCTTCCTTCCAGGATTGTTCTGACACACAGTATTGCTGTTCAGTGAGAGGAAAAAGTCTCATTCTGACAAGCCTTATAGTATGTAAAGATCTACACAGAAAAAATACAGCTTTGTATTCAAATTCAAACCCCCTTTATATTACATGTGTTTTTTTACCTAAATATTAGTGTACAGTTTTTCTAAGGTAATTCCATGATTACATCTCACAGTGTTGGCTCTTGTTACTAGAAATATTTACATCTTCTAACTGACATTTTCTGGAACCTTTTATTCTTTTGTCGTATTATTTTTTAATAATATTGTTTTTTAATAATACCAAGGAATGGTATAGTAGATTAGTCATACTCAGAAGCTTCTGGTATTTTTTATAATTTTATAGCTTGTGTGTAAGTTGCACCTCTCACTTAATGACACCTAAATTAATGGTCTGAGATTCACATTGAGATGTCTGTAGGGTAATTTATGGGTTACATTCTTAACTCTCTTATTTCAGTGAAGTTGGTTGCAAAATTTGTAGCAGTATTATCCTTTTATTAATTGCACTATAGGTTTTATAAAATATGACTAAAATTGTCTTGGTTTTACTCGAGTTCTTTTACTGGTTAAAAACTTTCTTCATTGATGTCATTCTGATTTTGTCTTTTTGTCAGATCCATAGCATGAACAAGGCTATAACATTTCCCAGGATATGACAAAGACTGAAACGCTAGAGGTCACAGGAATCTCACAACTATACAGCAGTATTTAATCTCACTGCTTATCCAGAGAGAAACATGTTTTGTTGGATTGTTTCTGGCTTGCAGCATGTTTCTGATAACTGCTTGGAGTGTCATCCCATATTTTGCTCCATCTATGACTTATCAACCCAAAATCAGAAAACACTGTTCACAAACCAAATACTGAGTTTCAAACCTAGAAATGTCATTTCCATAATTTTTCTTAATGTTACGTCTAACCTTCTCTTCAGTCACTCCCTCATTCCCGATTTCTGAAAACCAGTCCTTTCTTCCCAAGATATTGAAATAGCAATCTGGGAAGTAAAAAAAGTCCAAGCACACCATAGATTTTTACGCTGAGGGATTGAATTTTTCTTTGCCACCTCTAAAATACTTGGGGTTTCTTTCTTCTTAACAGAGGATTCCAAGTTGCTTTTATAGTCATTGTGTACTTCTGATCTTTTCTTTCTTCATTGCCTCTATGAGACCTTTTTACTCAACTAAACTGAATTCTTGCCTAGTTAAGTTGCCTTTGAAAGAGAATTCCAAGTTCTCTCTTACTTTGATACCTGATTTACTTTGAGAAATTTCCTGTCATTCCTTACTGAAAGCCAGTGGTAGTCTTGAAGTATTTGAAAGTGCTCTCCAGGTAATGACTCAAAAAAGAGGGATTTAGTGATGTTATTCGGCATACGAGAGTTCATAGAATTCCTGTGGGGCTTTGATAATAGAAATTTGATTTTTTTTAAAAAAACTTTTTTTTAGCAGTAATTAACTTGACACTTTTATATGCTATGATTTGTTTCTGTATATGTAAAGGTTTTAGTTATAAGAATCACAAAGGAGCAAATAAACTTTCTTTGATTAAGTCTTAAGACACCTGTCTGTTTTTCAAATTGATCGCCATAAAAATATCTGTTGCATTCTGTGAAGCATGTACTTTCAAGCTTGACATAATAACACCTTTCCTTCTTTTCTGTTTTTCAAAACCTCCTTATGGTATGAAGTTTTTCTCCCTATCACATTTTGCTAAAATCAGAATACTGTCAGACATCCTTGATGCCATGTGCTTTTTCCTGAGGCTCTTTCTAGTGCTTATGTGCATGTGTGTGTGTAAGAAATGCTAAATCATTTTCAGATTTGGTAAGAATGTGCACAGTCTTGTAGCTGACTGCATACTGAAGAGCTCAAAATAAAAGGAAGGAGAAAACAAAATTAATTTTAAAAGTTCTAATACAGGTTAATCATGCAAATTTTCCAGAATATCAGATGCTTTATGATAACTGTTGTCAAGATATATTTGGAAATGTTTATGCAACTTAGTTATGATTTCACCTTTTTATAGTATTTCAGCTGCTTCAAACCTTTGGTGAAAAATCTTGGAATCATATCCTTTTACATCACACTTTATCATCATTCTG
Organism: Certhia americana; assembly: GCA_018697195.1. NCBI lineage: Eukaryota > Metazoa > Chordata > Aves > Passeriformes > Certhiidae > Certhia > Certhia americana. The sequence continues at coordinate 49,879,377 of CM031857.1, forward strand.
TCCCATGGAAGACTAGCTGATCTATTGTTTGAGTAAATAAATACTTAATGTCTTAGTGCCTTCTTAACTTTTGATTGGAGTTGAAATAACAGGCTGCAATGATCTTGTCTATCTAGATCAAAAACTAAGGCCACTAATACTTAAAATTGTTCATTTTTCTTGTTCTGGTAAATTCCCAAATTTGACTGGTAAAAGAGGAACCCTATCCGGTTGTAATCTGACATTGCAGAATTGTCAGATTGCAGAATTTATTTACTCATCTATTTACTCTAATAAAATTACTAAATTATTAATTACTGAAATAGTTACTTGCTCCTTATTCTAAAACCAATTCTTTCTTCAAAGGTATCTCACACTCAACTGAATTTCAAATGTTTCATCAACTTCTCAGAATATTTTATAAGTAGAAAAATATCGTCAGTGATGGGTTAAAAGGGACCTTCTTGGATTTGAATGCAAATAGCTTCAAACAGAGTATACCAGAACCCAGCACTGCTGTGGTTCATCAACTGAGGTTCTTCCAATGCCTCAGAGAACAGAAGTTGCAAAGGTTAAAATCGTCTGTACAGAATCTAATTGGAAACAAACATGCAATATGTATAGGTCACATATTTGAGCTTAGCAGAGCTCATTGTGGAGTTCCATTTAACACTTGCACAGATATGTTTTCCCTAACTAGTTTCCATATGGTCTGCAAATTCCCTCTCTGTAAAGTGCATGACAACATTCTAGCTTTTAGGTGAAAATGTTACAGGCAAGTGTAATCTGATCTGTAGCCGAAAGAAAAGCTATATCCTCTTTTTGTCAAGCACAGATGGGTAAAAGTATTTCCACTACAGCTATTCTTAGAGTGTCTGGAACTGTAAGAATAGGTCCACAATTGAAACACAGTCACACAGAATGCTTTTCCTTCTCCTGACTGAGGTACCAAAGAAACTTCACTGATGCTTTTACTTTGCTATATCATTATCTGGGTAGAAAGTCAACCAGGTAGCCCTTCTCCAAAGGATCTCCAATGAATTCCTTGCTGTACATTTGATATGTTTCTGATACAGGCACAATCAAAGTCAGATGACAGCGAGAATGTTTTTGCGCTGATAGGAGCAGGATCTGTTTCTCCTCATTAACTCACCACATGGCCCTATGAAAATATTCAGTAGAGGTGGTGATGGACTAGCTTTGTATCATGTTTGACAGGAGGATTCTTGAAACAATTGGAAAATTGTCCAAAACATTCCTTTGGAAACCACAGATAGAACTTGGGTGCCAAATGACACTACTCTAAAAGCTCCCCAAGACCTCAAGTGTGACATTACTGTGGTATCTACCAATACTGGCACAATTAGTTTCTGGTCTTATTGAACAATACAGAATTTTGTATTAGGAAAAGCAGGACAACCATTTTCCTTTAGATACTATGGTAATCCAGAAATGCCTTATACTTTCTGGACAAATTTTACTTTTTTGGAACTTAATGTGCCCCTTGTGTTTCTCTTAGAACCTTTTCAGAACCTTTGTATTACTGAGTTCAGGAGCACAGAAGGTGTAATGTAGAAAAATGCATGTTCTTGCAGAACTCTTTTCCCTGTACGTATATTTCTCTCATTCTTTTATCTCACTCTGCCACATCCCAAACATTTTAGTTTGTATGTCCAGGCATGCTTTCTTCCAGCTAACGGAAAATATGTGAATTGCCCTACCAGTCTGTAGCACACCATGTAGCCAACATTTTGAACAAAATAAATAAATTAATATTGGCAAGTAAGAGGGGAAAGGAATAAATAAATAATTTTATTATTTTAAAATTTGTATTAATTCAAATTAACAGCATCTAAATAAAACCTTAAGCTATTCATGGTGCTGAAATTTCTATAATCCAATTTTTCATCCCATTTTGCTATTTTGATTAACAGTCATAGTGTTGAATTGTTCCTGGCAAAATTAAGTGCTTTGGCGAATATATACAAAATGCGAAACAAAGGCATTACATTGGAGAGAGATATTGAATCATTTTCTGGACTAACCAAAACTAAAGAAAAAGTCAAATTTCAACATAGCCAGATGCTGAATCCAACTTCTAGGAGCAAAGAACAAAGATTTCCTAAGGATCCTAGGAGATGAGGGACAAAGCCACACAAAGAATGGAGGGATTGCCAAAATAATTGGCATGCTTCCTCCCTCAGCTCATTACTGAGGTGACAAAGACTTGTCCAGTGCTTTGGAAGAGCGGATGAAGAGTTGACTTCATTTCTGTGCACAGATGTGGTTAAATTCCCACTGTCCCACTATCTTGTTCTGTAGTCAGCACTTCAAGAATGAAGCACGCACTGCAGAGGTATGAAGTACAATGCAAGGAGCGTGATATGTTCAATGTATCAAAAATACATAAAAATAAGTTAAAGACTACAGGATGCCTTAGCCTTACCATCAATGGAATGCCTAATTAGGGTAAATATGATTGGAAAACTTTAACAGGGCTTGTCCTCAATTATTGTGATTGATGTTACTCATCATTGTTATGACTACTTTAGATATTCTTTCTAAATAGTCTTCAATCCAGCTTCCCAATAGGAAAAAATTCATGTATTTGCTGGATGCTTTTGGAGCTTCTTTGTGACTTTTGAACATGTGAATCACTGTTTTCTCTGTGCCACGTTGTAGAAGGAATGATCGTCTGCATTAACCTCAATTTGCTTTAACATTGTCAGGACAGCATTTTTTCACATTGTGGTAGACAGGTGTACTTCAATGTCAGCTAACCACGTGCAGAAATCAGTAAAAAATGGTGGGTTTTTTTTCTTGTTCTGCAGCTGACTGCATCTTAACTGTAGATGCAGTCAAGAATATATCATTTTCTCTTGAGGAATCAAAGTTGGTCAGCGCTTATGTCACTTTATAAAATAAGCCTTTCTTTTGATTTTTTTATATGTGTGATCATGTGTATATATATATATATATATATAAATTTATTTCGATTTTTTATATAAGAAGTTCTTTAATCATTACCTGTAAGTTCATTTTAGTATGAGATATTTTCTCTGCCTAATGAATTTGTCTTTTCAGGAGTGCCTCATGTAAGGTTCATGCCAGCAATAGATGGTCTCAGATTTCAGAGACCTCTTGCAATTATATGACTGCATAGCTATATATGTACATTAGTCTGATTTTTTTTGGAACATGAAACTTATATGATTGTGCTGGGTGAAGAGGATCAGCCTTTTAGTCCCTTGATAACTTTTCAGTGTGTTGGCTAGTTTCAGCCAGTTAACAGAGACTGCTTAAAAGATGTTATTTTTACATAGTACTCCCAAATACAAACATCTGTTAAGAAAACATATACCCTATCTTGGGTTAGGGCTAGGGTGTGTTTTTTACTCAGCTTCAGTATTTTCTCTGCACTATTATTTGTGGTATGCCATCATTGTTTAGTGAAGGATTGGAAAAGGGAATAGTAACTCAAAATAATTGCACCTGATTTATTTTTAATATATTGTGTATATACTGTGTTGGTACAGTACTGTGGGTATTGCAGCATAAGGAGCAGGAAAGCAATTGATAAAGCAGGACTGTGGGAGCAGTAAGAACACAGCCTTATTAGACATCAGGGAATCCCTGTTAGAAATCAAGGTAATTGTTAAAACCGTCTGCGGAGAGGTCAGGCCAGTGTTATTTGCAATAGGTGTCTCACTGGACATGATCACTCTGCTCAGTAAGGATGAGGAATCTTATGTATTATTTGGTTTGTACTGGGTCAGGAACTCAGAATTGATTTTCAAGGCTAAGTTCATAATGTACTTTGCTGTGCCACTTCTGACTCCTTCTTTTCCATGCACCTTAAGTGTCTGTGTACCTTTTTCTCTGTCTAGGAAGAAGTGATGCTGCATGTTTAGCACAGTGCAGTTAAATCTAGTGAATTTCTTGACCCAGTCCTCTGTAAGACAGTTTTCCTAAATTTGTGGTAGTAGAATTCCTATTCATAGATTCTTTTTTATCTTCACGATAAAAACTTGCAAAAAGATTCCAGAAAAATTACGCTACTATCTGAAATTACCCCTCCTTAGATTATGAGGTTAGAATAACATTGATTTAGAGATAATGCTTTTCTTCAATAAGTTAAAGTTCACGTTTTCCTTTTTTACTTTAAGAATTTTTACAAGCAATTTTCAAGATTAGTTTTTTACCATGAAGAAAACCATAGGTCATTTTGAAACAGGGCATGAAGTCCTCCAATAGATGTGATTTGAAATACTGCTGCTGATTGAAAACCTTCCTGCAGACATTGTAATCCATTCATAAGCAGAAAAAGAGAAAGTTCATAAATTTCAAACTGACATGCTATTTATAGGCATATCAGAAATTTGTTTTAAGAAATTGTGGTTGGTTTGATTAGCTCCTAGTATCTGACTGAAAAGCTCTACAGTGTGCTCATGTTTCTGCACACACTTTGGGGACTAATCATGGGTTTTTCTAAAAGCATCAATAAGTCAGGCACACATGAAGACAGAAAACAACACCTGTTTTCCAGAAGACTGTGTAGTAGGAACAAAGAAATGCTGAAGAGCTAAATATATATTCAAATCTGCCTATTTATTTACACCTACTCCAGAGAGTCAAGGTTCAAAGCTTTGCAACTTCCAAAGCTTTTTTAGAGTAGGCTACTAGAGACAAGACAGATGCCAATTTAGACAACTGAAGAGCAGGTGCCACAAAAGAAGTCTCTATTATTTATCCACGTTGAAATCTTCAAACTAAAATGACCCCAACATACGTTACAGAACATTTTTGTTTCACATATTATTCCTTTATGACGTCTTTAAAGGGATATCATTACAAAAACCAGAAAGAGGCTACACATTCATTCAATTTTGATTTAACTCTTGATTTACTGAAGTTCCTGTGTGCAGAAGTATGTTCTGAACAGATGTTTAACATGGCAGGAAACATTATAGATCAGACATCCAGATAGCAACTAGGAAATGCATAGCATCTGGCACCTTTTTCAAAGTAAACCTGCCAATAATTAATTACACATATGAGCCACTCTATCCCTGTCTAATGACTTGGACACTTACTAAGATGTATTAGACTATGGAACAGAGGTTAACTGCTCATGCCCTCTCCTCTGTCTCTGACTTGTGTGGTCCCAGTAACTTAAGGGTAGAAATTATTGTTGGCACTCAGATTTTATGTCATTGATTATATTATCATTATTGCATTGATTAATACTCAAGATGTCTTTACAATCCAAAATGTAAAGAGTTCCCATTAGACAGAAATTGGGGTTCTTCAGTTGCTTTGACAATGGAGAAAAAAAATGACTGAAATTGTGATACTAATTGTAAATTTTAGTTGGGAGAGTGCAGATGTAAAAAATGAATAATAAATACATGCTGTCAGGAAAGCAAAAGCTGGTAACAGTTTAAAGTAGTCAGGTTTGCTGGAAAGAAGCTCTGAAAGTTGTCCTTGAAAATATAGAAGCCACTAGATGTTTGAAGTTACTAAATTACTCTTGAAATTGCTATTATAACACTTTTATTATTAGGAACTGAAGAGTACCAATTACTGTTTTTAAAGCACATAAAGAGATGCACAAAATACTGGAGCCTTTAAAGAGTAAGAAAAGGAGTTTGTGATCCTGGGGTCCCATTTACCTCAGCAATATTAGCCACTTTCTCATAAATTTCTTTCAAGTTAGTATTATACAAGCCTGTATTCCAGTTGCAAGCCAAAAGACCTAGAGAGGACTGGTCTTTTTGCCTTAGAATTCTAGAAAAATACCCTCCCTGATGTCCATCTCCTTGATAGTCCATCTGCTTTGTAATCCAGTTTAATCCAGTTTCTGTCTTTCTTTTTGCATTAACTTTCAGCTTTACTGGAAAGTATTTTTTAGTGAGCTTTCCTACTAAACTACAACCAAAGGGAAAAAAAAAAAAAAAAAAAAAGGTAGCAAGAGAGCTATTTAAAGTTATTTCAAGGCAATAATTTTTAAAATAACTTGGAGAAAGTTCTTAATATGTGCAGGCACTGCTGTAACACAGCCTGTAGGTGGACTCATTATATCAGGTATACAGCAGTGCTGACTGGTAACACTGGACTAAGTTGTACAATATATATATTTTTTTTTTTTTTTAGAACAGCCACATTTTCCCCCCTTATTATTTTCTCCTCTACTGTCCAGGTCCAAAGAAAAACGAGGTGGTGTGCCAAAATGGTATTCAGTATCTACAGGATGTTCATGCTGTGACTGAAGCTCTCCACAGGCAGAGGTTCTCTGGTTCTTATTCCACTTAATTCATCATTCAGAACTCAGCAGGGGACTCTGCCTGATTTTGGACTTGAAACAGGCTGGTATTTGCCCCAGCCCTTGTCCTCTGAAGGCTTAAAAATGGAATCAATCTACTTTATTACACCAGCAGTGTTTTCCAGAGAACTACCTAACTCTGATAATCTATAGGGTGAAAATAACATCTCTCTATCAGATATTGCCCTGAAAGATGTATTTCTCATGGGACATAGTAAAACAATCCTTTTCCATGTAGTCTGAGTTCTATGACCAGGTTCTTTACAAAATTAATCTCATTTAGGTCTGGTCACAGTTTTCTGTCTACTTATCATCTGTTCTAATGACTCAGGCTGAAGCATTTTAATTAGTGACCAAATTTACCAAGTTTCCTTACTGGTCCTGATGATTTAAAGGCACTTCTTCAATTCATCTTTTTGGATATGGATTTGCTTGTTTCCCTGCCTTCCCAGCTTAAAAAAGGGATCTTGCACAAAAACTATAGACTCAATTTACTTAATAATCTACTACACCTGAATTTTAAAAATATACCTGTTTATAGAGCCTTTTTTATGGGAAAAAATGTTAACTATAGTATAAAAGTTAATGAACCATCTAGCTTGATTTACCTAGATATTTATTTATTTGTTTGTTTATTAATTAATTTTATTTACCTAGACTCCCTACATACCTGGGATTATTTTGAACTAAGATGCTATATTTTTACTGTTTTCTTGAAACTTTATGTTAAATTTCACGTCCTTCAAAAAAAGATCCTCAGATCTGCTAAATATCTATTCTCTTTTATTTTTTGTCCGATGGTGTGTGGAATTTTATGATTCAATCTTTTTATACTTCTTGTCTGTGGAGATTTTCTTACAATGAGAAAACCTCATGCTGAAAGAACTTGTCAGACAACAGAGACAGCTGTGATATGTCAAATTAAGATGGCAAAGTGATGTCAAAGCCGGTCTAGGGAGAGCCCATAACAATGTTACTGTCAAGTAAATAAAGAAAACTGAAACACAAGAAATACAAGTTATTTCAAGAGATCTATGACTGTGGAAGGTTTTTTGTGTTCGGAGAGACACTGTTTCAGAATGATTACCATTTGTCAGTAGGGCTTCAGGATAGAAGCAAGATCTGATGGCTGCCAACTAAGGTCAGCAAAGTTCAGCTTGGAGATTTTTATTTTATTTTTCTTGTTATCAAATTCTCAAGAAATATTTATATTTATACAAAAATTAGTTTTGTCGCTCAGGAGATCACGTCTACTTAAAATAAAGGTCATCTTGGCCTTAGAAATTTAGGAAGCTGTATGAGCTCTGAGGTTTTGTTATGCTCCCTGTTTGTACTCATTGGTTCACTCAGTGTGGCCCCAGTGTTGCTAAAGAAATATAAGGAACTAAGGAGGATCAGTAAGAGTAAGTGGTTTTACTGCTGTGCAGCTTAACCTTTTCTCACCATTGTTTTTTGTTATTCACCAGGCATATATTTCAGTTTTGTCATGCCATAATGATAATTCTCCCCCAATAATAGGAAAAAATGTAACAAATAACTAGAAGGAAATAATAGAAAGAAGAAAATAAAAAGTAATTGCTATGTTTTCCATAAGAGGAGAGAATCAAAAAGGAATATAATAGGGCATCAAATGGGAATAAATTATAGATTAGAGATAAGAAAAAGTTGATAAACTTCAGGAGTAAAAATAAAACTTCATACCTAAGGAAAATATAACATTGTGTAATGACTTTTCAGGGAAATCCTGATATTCTGAAGGCTGTTATTTGGGGTCATACCTATGATACATCTTTTCCAGAATGTCCCTTTTGAGAACCTTGGAAAGACTTGGAAAAGGTTCTTGAGATGAGCAGAAAGCACCATTATTGTAGTGAAGGTATAAAGTATAAACATTTACTTGTGTTAGTGCATGAAATTAATGTCTTTATTCCTTCTTGTATAGTTCCTTGAAAATAATTCACTACTGAGATAATACTGCCAATATATTTCCTCTAACTCAGATTTGAGAGGAGGTGAAAGACTGAGAAAAAAGAGAAAGGATAGGTAGATGTTTCTTCATTTAAATAAGAAAATCTCTTTTTTCCATGTATTAACTATGTGGAAGTTTCTTTGGTATCACTTGTGTTCATTTAGTAATTTTTCTACAAATTTAATCACAAAATTCGAAACCTTTTCAGGAAAGGAATGACAGGAAAATACCACATGACAAAACTTTAAAAATATTTTAATTTGTCACATTTTAAATTAATCTTGAAATGTCTTTATCAATTAATGTTTTTATTGCTTCTTGCATTGAAATAAAATGTCCCTGGTAGCAGCTGTGGTGAAATTCATTGGCAATTTTGAGCCACTTATTCAAATAATATTTTAGTATAAAGAGGGAAGTCCGAAGACTTTCAGGATAATATTTGGATTCTCACAATGGACTGTTTGGTTTTGGAGGAAAAATCTGGAATGCTTTTCATTGAGATTCTTTCTAGATAAATAAGTGTTTGAGATTTTCTACAACCTGTAATTGTAATTGTAGGTGTTTTCCAGGCTTCTGCTGAAAAAAAATGTTTATTACTTATTCAGGTCTACCTGAAAATAACGTACATTTTGACAGAAAGGCAATAATTCCATTTTATGGACCTTTTTAAGATTAGAGATATTTTAGTTTGATCAACTGCAGTACAGTGTGATCATTGAGTTGGGTTTTTACCTGTAGCCTCGAAGAGGACTTTAGAAGATGAGGAAATACATTTAATTTACAAGTAAATTCTAGCAAATATCTGTCATACCATTAAAAAAAAAATTGCTTCACTTAAATTTAACATGGAATTGTTTTATTATAATTGATATTTGTGTTGAATTATTTTATATAAAAAGAATAGTTTTGTGGTTTTGTGTTGTTAATGCTGATTAGAAGAATTTTTCAATCGACACATGATACATGATAGTTTGATGTAAATTCTAGATCTGTTCTGATATAGAAGTTGGATAAGCAAATTATTTCACTATGCCTTTCAATATTTGGAAAGATTTGGAAAATATTTGGAAAGAGTTCTGTCTGAAGAAATACTGTTTTAAGAGAATAACAGTGAAACACAAATGCATATATTGGGTAAATCTCAATGGAACACTGGCCAAAAAAAATTTACCACAGGCATTAAATGAAAAAACTGAATCACTTTTGATAATCTACTGTGGTATATTGAACTGAACAGTGGTAGTGGATTTTATTTTCTGGATGAAGTGGTCTCCTTTTCATTTGATGAATGAGAATTTGTGCATCCCGTTACACTAAAGGGAAATTGTCAGATAATCCACAGGTTAGCATAAGGCTGGACTCTTCAGAGTAGTGTGGCACTAGCATCAGTTTTGTCAATATCATTACAGCTCATGGGATTACTGTACGAAAGTCTGTAATTTTAAAAACTAAATCATGTATGTGTTGTAATAAATCCCCTCTCTGTGGGTAAGCTCTCAAAGGTTTTTGCCATTTTGTGATTCCATCTGGATGTTTTCCAGTCCATATTTAGATTCCTTTTTAGCAACTGCAGTGGTGAAGAAGTTTAGGTTTGCTCACTTTCATAAAAAAATTCAAGAATCTATTACATACCATTCTTACTCTTTTAAATACTGCCCCAATATTAAGGTCTTTTTTATTCTACAAATCTGACTAAAAGGCCTGAACCATTTAAACTGGATTTGGACAGATTAAAATCTGGGAGCTTTTGTTGACCTATTACTGTTTATTTGAGGTGTTTATCCTAAGATATCTGTTCTAAACACTTACGATAAAATTTTAAAGGTATTCCATTTGATAACCTGGATGATACCTTTCCTAGATTTTCAGGTACCGGATAAAAAGAATATTGCTTGTATTGTGCAGTGTCTTTCACCATAACAAAAAATCTTTTAAGAATTTTAACTGTTTTGATCAACTAAAAAACATGGAGTCAAATTCACATTCACTATATTTTTCTGTGTTATTCTTTTGTTCTGTAAAGGAGATTTGCCCATACAAAGAATGGTCTGGAGTACTAATACAGCCATCCTTCATGGTCCCTAGAGTTGGTGGTAATGTCAGTCAAGGCCACTGAGGGATTGTTAAATCCATAACCCTGACTTTATTATTTTAGTGAGCTACGTTCTTTGGAATAGTGTTTTCTTTCATCTAGTAAAAGCAAAGTTATAATTATTTTGCAACATGGCTGCAATTTCCATCTGCAGACTTTCTGAAAATCCTGAATATTTTCCAGCCTTTGCTTTTCGTAAATTAAGACCATTAGTGTAATTTAAATAACCACAAAATATGTGACAAATGTATGGTTCTAAAACCAATTTTGAGTGTAATCTTGCAAAACTTTGCATTCTGTTTAATACATATCCTTCCTCCCCCTTCCTCTAGCTCCCCCAATAATTGCTTGGTTTGGAATAAAAACATCTGTTGTTTCAGTTTAAGTTTTGCATACTTAGCATTTACTTTCAAATTTTTAACCAATCTTCTATTTTTTATATTATACTCTCTCCTTTCAGATCTGTAGGGAACTCCCCAGCAACTTGATAATTCATGAAAAGCATTAATTTGAATCTAATTTTCTCTGAGTGACAGCCTATGGAGGAGAGGAAATAATGTAGATTTAAATTATCCAGATAACTTTTTTGGTCCAAAAAGGAGTCCTAAGGTTATTTTTTTGATTATAAATTTGATTTAGAAATAAATTTCAAGAAATCATGTGCCAGATTTTCATGGCAGAAGAAAGAGGGTTAGAAAGAACAAATAAATTTTAAGGAAAACTCACATTTCCAACCAAAATATCACCATCACTTTTTTCCTAGTAGTTTCACAGCCAAAATGTGCTTTAGTTTCTGTGCCCAGTGAGAAGTATCCATGAAACTTTGTTGTACCATTCCTAATAAGTGATGAATAAGGTATAAGGGAATAGTCTATCAAAAATGAAAACCCAATTTGTGAGCGGTAATTACCAGTAGAAAATTCCTACTGTGTCCCATGGCACAGAAATCACTGAGGATTATAGGAAGAGATATCACAGTATGAATTACCCATAATTATTAAGAACAATTTCAAAAAATTCAGTTTCATTTAAGGTACGTGGAAGACTATATCACTAGAAAATGGAAAAAAAGCTTACCTTACCAAAAAAAAAAGTTACAAGGAAGAATTACAGTGTTTTCTGATTTTCTTTTTTGTCCAGTTTAAGGTATTTTTGCTCATTTCTGGTACAATTTACACACTTTTCACATGTTAATAAAATAATGGAATTAATAGCATGAGCATATTTTTTCTTAAGTGTTTTGTATTGTACAAAGTTCCTATAGTTTTGATGACATGCTGTAGAGGACTAATAAAGACCAACTTTTCTCTGTGAACTGAGTTAAATGGATTAAACTTTCTCTAACATTTTACCTAGCCATACCTGAGATTTTTCAGATAAGCAGAAGCTTTAATTAGGTGAAAGATTTCTGCAGGCTCTAAAGTTTTGTTAATTGCATCTTTTTTCTAAGTTGAACATGACTTATAAAAACATTTAGGTTTTGTTTTTGCTGGTATTACAATTGATTCCAGTTCCAATAAGGGTTTAAGTTGACACAAAGTAAAATCATTGAAAGAAAATGCAGGCAAACCTTGATAAATAACAGATGAAATTGTGGTGGTATTCAGTTAGACTCATACACACATTGTATTAATAATAATAAAAAGAAGTTCAAAACCATGATCTTATTTCATAAGGATTTTTTTTTAAAATTGATTTTATCAGCCTACATTATATTTCTTCAAAATGGAAATTCACACTGACTAGTTCAGCATGGTGACTTGGAAATTTTCTACCCATGACTTCATTAATGCCACAGGCATGACTAAAACAGTAGGGTTGAAATTAATCTTTTTTTAGACATTAATAAGTCATAGTGAAAAGAAATAATTAGCATATCTTTGGGCCAACAGAAGAACACTGGAAAAGAAGTCAAGTAAACCAGAGCATTTCAAGAAAATTGCCAGGCATACATCATTTATTCCAGATTAGCCAAGGTCATGCACTTGATGCTCCCAGTTTTTGCATCCATATATGTGGTCATTGTTGCCATCAAATTGCTGAATTTTGATGGCTTTATTTAATGGACTGAGAATAGACCATGAAGAAAAGTACTAAGAACAGCAAATGTAAAAAGTGCATACTTCATTCAGTTCAACGGTGACCTTTTTAACCTTGCTGTATGCAGGAAATATCTACTTATATTTTAGTAATTACATTAGCATCCTTAATGGCATTTAATACAGATGGTATAGGAAGAACTTATCTGCAGCTAAAGAATGCAGGCAACAGTTTTAGTTTGAGTGGCAAATACTTTTTCTCATTAGAGTTAAGGAGGGGGAAGAGAACTGAAAATAGATATGTGTGCTCTCTTCAATCAGAGAAGCCATTATTTTTCCAAGCTTATTATCTTTTTTTTTTTTCCTCATTATGTTAAAACTAATAAAATTTTGCACACACTAAAAACTCTGTTGAACCCTGAAAAACAGTAGAGGAAGAAAAAATACCATTATCACATTTGGAACTTAGGAAATCAATTAGATAATTGATATTTATTCTGATTCATACTATAAATTCTATTTTTAATTTTATGAAGAGACCTCAAGCAGTTTATGCCTTCTGTACTGCCTGAAAAATGGGAGGAGAACTTTTCTACCCTGCTTTTAATTTTTGTCTGTCAGGACTGTGCTCTGAGGAAAATTTTTTTGTTCCTGTGCTATGCCAAAAGAAGTGAGGAACACAATTTGGACTCCAGGAAGATAGGAGGGTGCAAATTTAGAAACTGAAAGAGTAATAAAATTACTTTTTCTTTCACAGACCAGAAATAAAAAAAGTTTAAAAAGGACAGGGATTGTGGTTCTTCCTAAACTTGCTCCTGCAGCTTTTGATGATGTGGGATCTTCATAATGCAACCAGAGATTGCATTCTGACAGTTTTTCCCAGTAGACAGAAATGGATCTGTCCTCCATTAGATCTGATCTGTTTTTATCATTCTCGACTATTGACTGCCCAACAACTCTGACAGTAGATTTTGAAGATTAATCATGTTTTGTGTAAGAGGAAAAAACCCCATTATTTATTTCAAATCTTAGCTGTTCAATCAGGAAGAAGCAAAAATGGGAAGCACAACAGAGCCCGTGGCAGCTAGGATGGAGGAAATAGAGCATACAATGGAGGGCACACACTTTCCCTCGTGGTTTTAGTGAAAGGAGTCCATGAAGTAGGATTAGGGGGCTGATAAGCAAGAAATTTATTAAGCAAAATGGTGACCCTGCTATGAATGTTTCACATTTCTGTATTCTGTTTTACTTCAAGGAATGTATGAGATGAGTACTTAAAGGTGAACATAAAGTATTTCTGTCTCTATTTCTGTTTTACTGACCTTCAAGGTGCACAAGTTTCCATATTTTCTGTCTGTGCCACTCCCAATTATGCTTATAAATAAAGTAGAGAGCTGCACACTTAATTTCTGCAGTAGACTGAGACAAACCTTGTTGACACCGTGATCTTCTTTAATGAGGCTTTCCTAGCTCTCTCTGTACTTTCATATGAGAAAGGTGCTACAGTCTCTAAGATAATTTTTAGTTTCTTTTGGACATGGAAACCAGCCTCTTTTAATGTTAGTGGTTATGGGAGCCATTAATGGCTGTTACCAATGTGTTGTTTCATCAGCAGTCAATGAAAAAGCTGGTTATAACTAATGGGCCTGCTGATGTGCTAGCCAGATATCAGTTCTGTATCCTTCTTTTTCTTTTTCTGAATTTCACAAAATCAGTTTGATTCTTCTTTCCAGTGCTGGAATGCTGCATCCAAGCTTTCAGTTGATTAGATGTGATATATAAAAATTATCAAGTAATGTCCACAGGAATAGGGAAAAGACATCAGTTTGAGGTCAGATGACCACTTAGACTCATATCATTATCATGTTATTAAAAAGTTAGGTTCAGTGTATAAAAATTCTTATTGTAAATAGATAATCTTGGTCTAAGCAATTATGACTCCTTTGAACAGAGTCATGTTTTTTCACGTCTGCAGTTTTGTGTAATTAGGACTAGTTCATCATTGTTATCTAGATGATAATCATGAATATTTATTCTAGCTTTTTGCCATTTTAGGCGTGTTTGTTTCGGTCTACACTCCAAAATTTTTTCATGCACAAGTAGCATAAGAATCCCCAACTATATTTGAAAGTTAAGAATTTCTAATTTAATTAATTAAGCCAGAAAACATTCATTATGTGTTTCTCACCAAATCATATATTTTATAGCAAGTTTTCTTTTTTGAAACCTGGTGAAGATACAAAGACCTTACAGCTGATGCGTAATCACTTTTATGTAATTTAGCTGGTTTCTTTTTCAAACCTGTGTATGGTGCTTATTCTGGATACATTTGTTCTTTTGATGTAAAGTCAGAAGTAAAAATGTACAATTTTAGAAGATTGTAGCATGGGAATAGGTTTCCAAGATCATTATTTTGCCTTAGTCATGTTTTAGTACACATGAGGTCTGATTTTAAAAGATGATAAGTGAGTGTGACAGAGAGGGGTTTTTTGTTTTATTTTTGTGTTTTTTGTTTGTTTGGGTTTTTTTTTTTTAATTTTACAGAATAAGAGGTGAATTCATAATTAACCAGACAATATTCTTTGATGAAATATTTGATGTGTCTGTCCTACCTGCATTGGCTTAACTGTAGAGTTCAGTCTTCTGTTTGGATTTTCTTTGTCAGCTTCCAAATGGTGGAGGTAGCCTGCAGGTGATAAGTATCTCATTAATCTTTCTGATCCTCTAGCACTTGAGCATGAGAATAGCTGATCAATTACAGCAATTGTCTCCCTAAATGAGCTTTGCACATCTGCCTCTTATTTCATTAACTGTCTGCCCCTATATCTGATAGAATGGAAGCCTAGTGGCTTCTTACAGCTTGTTCTGTGTTACTGTACAATAAGGATGGGGTTGTTAGCAAAATGGGCACAAAAGGGTATTTATCCACCACCCGAAATAAATACACATGCTATCCTGTAGGAGTGCTTTTGTCTTTAATCTCTGTTTGCAGAAACCTTCTTAAAGCACATCAGTTTGCTTTCCAGACACCTATTTAGTCCTTACTTGTAAGCTTATTTGTAAATTTGTCATTTTTATAACACAGCCAAAGTGTTTCCATGCCCTAAAGCACCATATCAGTGTCTATATGGTTTTAGATAACAGAAGCTAGCATATGTAAAGTTAACAGTAGAAATTGAATTTCCTTCAAGTGTCCTTACAATTCATCTTTAAAATACTTGGATATAGCATCCTTCTCTTAGAGGGTAAAATTTACATTTCCAAAGCTGCAAAAGAGTATTTGCAATAATGACAATGTTATTAGGTATTTCTTATTTAAATTAAGTACAAAACAATAAGTAACAGACTACATAATTCAAGGTTTGCTTTAAGAAACACGCCCTGGAAATTATGGGGTTTGATTTTAATAAAAATAGGATTTTACATGAATACATTTTTCATTAATACTCCAGCTTTCAATTACAAGATAATCAATTACCAGATGAAAATTAAAATAATGTCTAAGCAGAGGCTTTATTCTTTACCTGTTATTAACTAATCACTTTATTCTTTTGAATTTACATGATTTAATATTCAAAAGCTGTTAACTTGTGTTTATCATGCATTAAATTGCTTTGGATTATACTAATATTTATTTATTTATTTGAATAACTAAGCTAAGTGTCAAAATTAATTAGAATACATTCTGTCCTGAACTGGTTTAGATTATTCCAGGTGATTTTTATGAACATTTAAATATTCTTGAAACTGAAATTCTCAGTTAATTGTGCTTGAAGCTTGTTTTAGTCTGTTTGAGTTATAAAAAGTATACATTTTATGGATTTTATGGATTTCTGGAACTATGGAGCTATAATATCAAAATACAATAATCTTTTAAACTAATTTTTAACTGTTTATTGCAGGTCTGGTCTGTATGAAGTCGAGTACTTCAGTGGTTGAACTGGTTATGCTGCTTTGTTCACAGGTAAGACATTCCCTGGTTTTGATTGTATTAATTGCCTTGTGTAATCACTGCCAGCCAAAGAATTGTATCTGGCAGTTTGTTTCATTCTTCTATTTCATTGCAAAAAAACCCCCCAAAATAGTTTCTTCTGGTAATATATAAATTGTAGAATTTTCTTTTTTTTTTAGATATACATTCTATAGTTTTTCTGTATTCATAGGGTATACCAGGTATATTTGCATTTATGTTCTAAAAGTGTATGGATGTACATTATGCATTTTCTCTGTGTATGAGTTCTCCTTCAAGCTTGTTCTTATTTAGAGTATGTAGGTAGGATACTGTGGTCATAATCGTATGTTGAAATCTATCTTTGAGTTAGTGATTTTTTATAACTACTTTATGCTGACGATTACTTTTGATATAGAAGACATAACACTGAATATTTTACGTAGCTGTCAGTGTACAAAAAGCAGAGGAACATGGATTAGGTAGTCCTCAGGAACTACCAGAAGCAAAACATTTCTATGTAAAATTTCTGTGGTTAGTTTTTGGGGTTTTAACACAGCAGTAATGGGTTTCTCAGAAATCCAAATTAATTAGTGCTTTGAAATCCTTTCAAAAATAAAGTATTGAAAGCCAAAGTAGTTTCTCATTTTGTTTAGATTATTTATATCTCAATTTTTATATTATTTGTTTAAGTAGAAGTGTTATTGGCTAATATTATGTATATACCCTTTCACTTTAAACTACCAGTTAAGAAGTTATCACCACCCATTCTAGAACTTTGTTCACTTTGTAGAATGTAAGAAAAATATGATTTCCCAATAGATCCAAATAACTTTTCAAGCTTTTTCATACTTCTCTAAAAACATAACATTTCATTAACCAGGTTCCCCACAGAACTATAATACCAGTTCAACTCAAAACAACTTTGTGTATAAAATACCCAGGTTAACTTATTATATAATTACCAAAGAAAATCACTTCTTTGTAGCTTTTCTTAAGCATTCATTACTGCACACTGACAGCATACACCAAAAATACACGGTAAACAAAGGTTTTTCTAGCAACAGTTGAAATGAAGATCTACTTCTGAGAAATCTATTTGAAAATAATAAACATTTACAACTGTTTTTGGGGGAGAGTGTTCTAACTTACCTTGCCTGCCTGTAGGTTGCACTTCTTCAAGCTTGTGTCATAAGGAAATCATTAAATCTTGTTTTCCTTTTTATTTTTTTCCCCTCTTCCTTTTTTTTTTTCTTCCTCTTTTAGAGGAATATCAGATAGGGAAAAGTAAAAGAAAAATACATCCCTGGCAGGAATCCACAGTGGGATTTCAAGTTCAAACCTTCTCTAGCAGGGCACTTGAAAAATTTTTTACCTAACAGTGAAGTCCTGGGTTCCAAGAATTCAAAATTCCAAAAGATCCATTAAGGGTTTTGAGCTCAATGTTCATGTCATAGAAATTTTTCTTTCATTTTTAGCAGCTCTTGAAACCTTTTTTAGAGGACGGGAATAACTCCCAGTCCTTTCTTCCCTAGCCTTTGGTTTTACTGCAGTTCTCAGGAATAAAATGGAATGTAGCATTAGGGTCTAGTGTCTTTGATGGCCTCATCATCTAATCATAGGTTTAACATTACTCATTTGCTGGCTCCAGGAATTCCTGCCATTAAGGGCCCTAGAGATGAAACTTTGCCTCAAATATTGATTGAAAGGAAGAGAGAGAAATTTAAGCTCTTTCCGTGATACTCTTTCTTTAGACATCTCAGTAAAGCTATGTAACAAATGCAGCAAAAATCAATTTGTGATTTTTATGACTAAAATGCATGTAGGGTTTTATTTCAAAGTATTTTAAAAGTAAGATTCACTTTATACCTGGAATAATGGGAAGAGCCTAATTGTTTTGAAGCTGTAAACATTTCTTTTTTTCAGTTTTGCTTAGAAGGACTCTTTTCCGTCTACGTAATTACTTGGGGAAATTGCACGCTTTTAGTTTTTATACTCCATCTGATGCTTCAGGGTTGTTTCCTTGTCTTCTAAATAAGGAGGATTTTGTCTTCAGATGTCCATTTGTTAGGAAGTACTTCAGGAGCCAATGCTGTAGTGTTTGTTTGGGGAGTCATAATTGTTTTTGCAGGAACTGTTCAACAGGGGGCCATAGTGGTGCAAACTGAAGAATTGCAGTCCCCTCCCCTCACCTTCCTGACCTCTGGAATATTCTGAAGAGTAGCATCTCCACAGAATATAGTGATTTGTCCTATAGGTGTAAACAAACCCTGTACTTCTATTCGTCTACAATAAGATGGAAGATGGTTTGTTGTTTTTGTTTGGTTTGGGTTTTTTTTTCTATTTACATTTTAAAACTCTGTCAAAAGAAAACATGAGATAAATGCTATGAAAATGCTAATACATAAAATGGCTAGAATAAAATGACAGACAGCCAAATATCATTATCCAGTATAATGTTAGCAGAACTTGGAATTAGGATCATAGGAGATGTTGTCCACAGCAAATGAGGATAACTCATCTCTATATAAAGAAGAGACAGTGCTACCTGAGTTTTTCCTTATGACAAATTAAGCAATATGAACTGGAAAGACTTGATAAAGTATATAGTTTGTGGGGTTTTAATAATCCCAGTGTAAATAGAGCTTTTCTTTCTAACATGGGTAAATCCTTCATATTCGCATTGAATGACATTTTACAGATTATGTGGGGAAGTTTGAAATGTGTCACTCAAAAGATAGATGACAATAATAAAAGCCTTTGAAAAGTGCAATTTTGTTTGCACAGTACAGAGTAACTTTAGACATTGAAAAGGAAAGGGAAATGCAAAGTTTGTTTTCCTTTCATTTGCTACAGCAAATTAGATGCTTTTATGCTTTTTATGTTGGAAATTCCATGTTAACGACTACAGATTAGCAAGGATGTCAGAATTTTTTTTCTTATCTGAGCTCCTGAATAAAATCAACATTGCCAGCGGCTCACATCCAAGGTATGGTCTAAATTTACATGAAATATCACATTACAAATGTCTGAAGGTACATGTCATGGGTAATTCAGTTCATATGGGCAGCCTTTTAGACTCTGAGGGATATGCAATCAAGCCTTTCCCCCAAAGGAATTTGGAGTTTCTGTGAAAAATACGTTTTAAGTTTTAAAGGAACTCCTGTATGGATGGTACAACGTTTGTAGGTTTGGGGAAGAACGAAAAGCATTAGTCTGTGTTTTCAGAATCTTTCTTGTACTGCAACTTGTATTATATTTTTTCCTAGTAACAGCTACTGCACTAGATTAAAATTTAGGTTAATTTGAAGGCTTTCTTTTCTGTGTTTCTTACATAAACCATAATCACACATCCAAGTACTTGAAAAAATTTTCTAGATAATTGATAATAACCATATAACCATTTTCACTTTTCCTAAAATAGGCATTTTTATTTGGATTTAGTCTATTTTAACGTAAAATGGATGAAGATGTGTTATGTTTGACAAGATCTGTGATTGATTAGCTGGTCTTTGTTCCCTCAGCCTAGCTGAGCATGTCACAGTTGTGCTGCTGTTGGAGTGGCAGATTTCTTCAATAAACCATGCAGTTTAAGAAAAATGCATCAATTTTTGCTGCGTAGTTCCTTCTTACAACAGATTTAGATTTCAATTACTTTTTTTCATATTCTTTTTTCTTTTTTTTTCCCTAACCAAAACATTGCAATAGTTTCTAATTGTTTCCAGATCTTTTGCTGATTCTTCTCTTTGGGGACACAGCTTCTGAAGAAATTGAGTAGGTGTGTCCCAAAAGAGTTTTATCTCATGCCACTTGTATTTTTCTGTATCTTATCTATTAACAAGGGAAATTTATTTTCTTAAAAAGAAAAGACTGTCTTATTATTTAAGACATCTTGTTACTCAATCTGTTTAAAAATATAATTATTATAAGGATAAATGCCTCATTGTCCTAAGCGGCAGAAAACATTTGGAACAATATCAAGAAATTAATTTCACTCCAAGGAGAGGTGTAAAAATAGTTGAACAAACAAAAAAAATACTCCAAATATGTGCCTGGCTGGTGTAAATTCAAAGGGAATCCTCAGAGAGGAAAATCCGTGGTTTGTTTTATCTCTGAGGACAGAGGCAACCAGGTACTGCAGAGATTTCAGTAGACATCAGCACATCTAAATGTACATTCTGCCTCAAAGTATGAGATAGCACTTCAGAAATTGGCAATTGCTCAACACAGAAAACAAGGGGGAAAAAAATCTTTTTCTGGTACCTGCTGGGCAGAAACCTTTTACTTTTCATTATAGATTTTCCTTTTTTGTAATATTTTTTGTCTGTTTACTCTTTTTGCCAATATTAGATTCAACTTTAATTATACTTCTTGGTCTCCCTCTAGAGGTATTCCTAGAATTCTCATAGTCTATAAGTTTTGTTAAATAAGTGATAGCCCTTTCAGAGTAACTGTGATAGCAGAACAGTTACAGAAGTGTTTGCTATGTGTGTTTTTGACACTAACTGCAATGGGAAAGGCTGAAGATAAGTTAAATAATAATTGCTTCCCTTAAATCTAAGGAAAAAAAAAAAAACCTGCATCTTAATCTATTTAGAAAGTAAGTTTGCTATAACTTCAATGATGAAATTAGGGTTGGGTATGCAAATTCTTATGAGGATATATTTTTTTAATCTCTCTTTTCCTTATCATAAAACAAGTTTGATGTTTTACCTTTGCTTGTGTTTTCCCATTTGTTCTGTTGCATTATCCACTGTCTCTGTTTTCACAGCAGTGTAAATAGGAGCTAACACTGCATATAATATCACTGCAAAAGTCTGAATTAAAATTTGGTTTAAATTCGGTTTTATAGAGGGGAATGATGCATAGAAATACACGTGCAAACACAGGAACTCATTGTTTCAATAGTCCTTTTTTCCAGCATCTCTTTAAAACATTCATCCTACCAAAGTTCTGTATTTGCCACACTTGCATCCTGCAGCTTCTTCTCTGCTAACCCCACTTTTGTTCCAGTGCTGATATTTACAGGACTAACTTGCAAAAACATGTGAAAACTTCTCAGACATTTGTTCCCTGGCTTAGACGGTTAAGCTAAGAGCCTTGTTATAAAGCCCCCAGAGCTACTCAAAGAAAAGGATTCAGGATTGAAAAATTTGGAGCACAGAGGAGAAAAGAAAAAACACAACTTGTGTTTTCATGGCAGGAAGCTGTAAATTCAACTCTCTGCATCTGATGGAATCATACTCTTAGGCTAGTTTCTGTGGTCAATTTAGGCTTCTCTCTGGCCAAGATCACACTTGCAGATTTGTATCTTCTCGATGCCTAGCTCTGTATTGCTGATGATCCCTTTCATCAGTATATGTAATGGTGAAAACAGTCACATCAAACCAAAAATTAACTCAGACTGAAAATTTTATTTTTAACTGATTATGCTTCTAAGGTAGCCATGAAGCCAATAGCTTATAGCAGGTGGCAGATTGATGATGGGGGCTCTAGCAAAGACAGGCTGCCTCTGGGACAGTCAAGATACAAGAAAGAAATTTTGGCATTTGATGGGAGAAATTAGAGCAAGAGCAAGAAGTTAAAATGAACAAAAAAATCCCACAGATTTTCATATGATCAACAAAGCATTAGAATTGAGTACAAAATTGTCAACAATGTCACTCCAAAATGAGGCTTTGTATCTTCACATTTTACCACAGGCTCAAATTTAACCTCAGTAACTGAGATCTTTGTAGGTGAAACAAATACTTTCTATAATATTTTATCCTATTTAGACTACATAAAGGTCCATCAAGAGGGAAGCAATATTTCTACTGTGTCTTTATGCAATATCAAATATGGTACAGTTTAAACACATACTTAGGTTCTAATGCTGGATTTGGGCTCTTCATAATCCACTACATGGCCTATACACAAATAGGTTGTTATACACACTTAGTGTCATTTCCAAAATGAACTCTAGTACAAGCTACAGGAGAAAACAAAAAATTTCCCTTTATATGGTTTGGTTTTTCTGCTCTAAAATTAAGTTGTTTTCTGGGAGAGGGTTTTTTGGTGGAGTTTTTTTCAGACTTTTTTTGCCTCTTCAGCCATTCTCACCTGCTTTAAGGAATTCTGGTAAATGATCTGGAAAACTATTTTCCATAAGATGACAGTTTTTCATTACCTTTTTATATTTTATATATATATATATATGCTAAAGGAGTATCAGAGAATTTGCTTGAATTTCCATCTGTGGAATGTCTTCCAGCCCAATCTGTCTTCATCTCTTGATCATCTGCTTCTGATAATCTAACTTTCAAATGGAAACCATTAGTATATTCTTTCCTGCTTGTTGAGCGATTTAACTTTCTTCATCATTCTGTGAGGTGTGCTTACAGATTCCCATACATTCAGGAAACTAATTCTGTGTTTTGTTTTTAGTAATAAGCAGGAATGTTTTTCTTTTTTAATCTTCTACCAGAGTCATGATGGAACTTCTGGTCCTTTCTCTTTCCTCTCCTTGTCAGAGACCTTTTGTCAAAAAATATTAAAGAATAAGCACCAGTGAGATGCTGATCTGATCAAGTTCTGGATTCATGGCAAAACAGGCAGAATCAGAAAATTGTAAGAGTCAGCTTCTCCATATTTAATGCGACAAGGTGTCTTCCCCTTACTTCTCTACGAAGCTGCCCACACAATTGTGAAGGATCTTAGATCAGGAGGAAATACCTAAAAGGTCAGAGTGAGTTGTTATTTCTTAAAGGGCTGAGAAAGGGCACAAACCTCGTTATTACTGGAGCCCATCATTAATAATAAATATGCCACAATTTTCAGGGGGTTCACTCTAATGGAGCTAATATGAGGAGTACTTTTCTGTACATCCAAAGATTGATTGATTGATTTTGGGAAGACTTCAAATTAGTTATGTATCTCTGCATCAAAGAGTGTTTGAGTAAAAAGTGGACTGGCATTTAGGATTAATTGCCATATATGTTGTTAATAATAATTTTAGCATCTCTTAATTGAAAAAATATTTTTCCAGTGCAGACGTAAGCTCTAGAAGTTGTGGAGAGATGCATCTTGTATCACATATCTTCTGTTTGTG
Organism: Certhia americana; assembly: GCA_018697195.1. NCBI lineage: Eukaryota > Metazoa > Chordata > Aves > Passeriformes > Certhiidae > Certhia > Certhia americana. The sequence continues at coordinate 49,902,817 of CM031857.1, forward strand.
CTAGAAGATATGCAGAATTTCTACAAGAAGATGAAGGTCAATTTTCAAAAAAAATTTGGTTATTTCCTTATGGAATATGAATAATGAAAATTTGAATAATGTAAATATTTTTATAGATTTTTTTTTCTTCCAAGATACCAATGAAATGTTCCTCTGGGAATGTTTGACTTCATTTTCAAGATAAATTGGGCAATTACCATAGGTGATCAGAAGGGCAATGGGTCAATGTGTTTCCAAGAAAGTGAAAAATTAACATATTATTTCGAGTCAAGAAAATAGAGGAAAAATGAGGCTGTAGTCTTGTGAAACTGTAATCTAAAACTTTCTATTACCTTTTTTTTTATTGAATTCATATTCATATAAATATTGTTATGAAAGTTTCACATTCTTTTCCTTTCTGGGATTTGTCCAGAGGCCAGGAGTATTCCAATACTTGCAGATATTCCTTCCAGGAGGATGTCATCAGTCATTCTGCAACTGGCTTATTGTGGGAAATAGTTGCTTTTAAAATGGATGACCAATTACAAAAGTCTAAAATTGATCCTAAATTTATTAAAATAGTAGACCAAAAGTACATTTTATTTATCGTCTATCAGCAGTATATATGTGAGTGTGAGAGAAGTATACAGGCAATGTTACTGGAATTCTTAGATCTGATTTTCGTTCCAAACAATAATGCAAGGTTTTCAGACTCCCATATCTTCAGGTAAATTCTTCTAGGACTGGTAGGGACAGTTCTATGATTTTACAAACAGCATAATCACTTCAAATATTTATAAGACTCTGTCTTGAAATCAGTTTTCCTGTTTTTACCTGCTTTTACCTGCTTTTAATGGACATGGTTTTCTGCCATAAAAAAAACCCACAAAACATTTCATACATCATGTAACATTTCTTTTGAATATTTGCTCTTAAATGAAGTAAAGTAAGTTATTGGTGATTTTTGGATAAGAAGTTATTGGTGATTTTAAGAGGTAACTCCACAACATGGAGTTCAAATCTGAGCTAAATTACATGCATGTTGTCAATTGCAAACACATTTTTATAGTTTGCATTTCCTTCTCCAGATGAAGGCTAGCACTTGTTCAGCTCCATACAAGATTTTCCACCAAATATATTCAAGGGCCTAGGAAGAAGAAAGTTGGTATAATAGAATTATCTGTCTCAATAAGTTTTAATTACAATGCAGTGATCAAAGAATTGAGTTGTTGACGGAGTTATAGACATCTTAGACTAGAAAATTCACTAAATGTTCAGTACAACAAAAAAGATTAACCTCACATCAATTTAAGACATGGAGAAGAGAGAAGTCCAATGAAGATACAATTGATTGACATAGTAGCACCTGTAGTTCAAGGAGAATTGTAGGATGATTACTACACCAGCTATCTCTCCATTCAGTAACTGCACTTCTTTGAGAAACTTGAAACTTATGACACAAATGTAAACTTCCTTGCGGAAAGTGGAAAGGATGAGACAACTCCGAGAATCACCATTCCTTTTTTTTAATAACTATACTACATTATCACAAGATTTTTTTTAAAATATGTTGTAGACATCATGAATAAAATGCTAAAAATTATAAGCAGATTATTTGGAAAGAAATATAATATAAACTAAAAGATGTTCTTAACATGCCAAGTCTACTTGTTCCTTTTTTACCTCTCCACCACTTTTTTCCAGTGCAAATTTTCCATTATCAATTTAAGATTCCTGGACTGGGTTTTTTTTTTTTCCTTTTTTCTTTCTTTCATTTTGTATGTGTATTGGAGATTGGAGAATTTTAAAGAAGCATGACTTGTAAAATACACTCAAACATAAAAATTCTAATGATATCAAAGAGTAAATGAATGTCTGTCATATTATATAAGAAAACCAACTGAATTTCAAGTTATATGTGTACTGTGTTATTCATCTTCTGTCCTCTGCGTGAAGAGTTTCATAACAGGTTTCAGTCTGAACCTTCTTTCAAGGAGGTGGTACTGATGCATTCTTTATGCAGTGACACTTTTCAAGCAATGACAGAATAGATTAGGAGGAGAAGTTAAGTGGGGATAGGAAGGTGGCAATTTCCATTATCCTAATAACTTAGAACATTTTTTATGAGTAGAATTTAATAGAATTTTGCATAATATAAATTATTTACAGCAAAGCCATACTGGAAGTAATAAAACTGGATGTCTAAAGTCATAATGTTTAGTGATTAAGTATGAAGACAGTTTTTTTATTTATTTATCAAGAAAGTTAAAAAACAGACTTTCATTCTATTTTTAGTACAAAAAAGTGATGTCATCAGTCTTGAACACTGTCAGTGTTAAACAGCCTCTGAATCTTCCACACCCCACCTTGTTCTGAGTCATCCTCACTGCCCTACCAAGTAGGAGCCCCAAGGAAAGAAAGATCCATGCATTCTTGCGAAGAAGTCATTGTCTCATATATGATTTTGTCAAAGGCTGGTGTTACTTCAGCATGTAATTACTTGAACAATGCTTCAGCATTGTTGAGGTACAGAAAAGACTTTAAGCTGTTGCTCTAAGGCTCAGAAGAGTCATGACATGAGCTACACCAAAATTACATGAGGTGTAGTCTAGTCATTCTGGCACTTAGCTGCTAATAACCAAATGACTATGCTGTGATTCCACTTGTCTGTAGCATAAATCTTCCAACTGCTGTCCCTCTGTTTCATTTGGTGTTTGTTTTTCAGCTTCTTGCATTTTGGGGTTGAGAAAGATTTCTTTGGAATCTAAGAGAGTATAAAAAAAAATTGCTCCACATCCTAATCCAGTCCCTAAAGTACACGTGATGAAATGAATGGCTAATGCAAAGGCAACTGTAATGCTGGAATTGAAATATGGTATTTTCAATCTATTGTTTGCATCTTTTGAAAGCAAAATGGAAAGAAACCCAACCAGGTGCCTCTTCATATGTATAGGTTGTCTCTCAGGATCATGAATCTGTTATGTTAAGTTATGCCTAAAAGTGAGAGGAAATTGTGGCAGTAATAATTATTCCCTTATATGTGGATTAATGTAAGGGTTTATTAAATCTTTCAGTAGATATTTTGTAGTGAATCAATGCATGAACCATGAATCCTAGTTTCTTTTTGGTTCTGCATCATTATGTTTTTCAATAGTTTTGGGTAGATAGTTGGGCAAGTTTCAAACATTTTTATCATAGAAAATTACTTCAGATAAATTGATGAGATTTTCCACCTATGGAGATATAGGAAGAGATTTATTTGCTTCCATATAGCTATCTTCTTAGTGGCGTTTTTAGGCAATTTAAGATATCTCACATAAAATCCAGATTGTCATTTTGGATGTCCTGTAGAATCTGAGATATTTACACTGAGCAGGAAGATCTGAAAAAATACTTGCAAGAATCTCTTAGGCTTTTGCAGACACAGGAAGACCCTCTGTTTCTTTTTAAAAGTTTAATTAGTATGCTTTCTTCGACCTGACTTAGGAAGCCTTTATTCCTTTCTCCTCTCTATTTTCAATTTCTTTCCTGATTTGTAGTCATAGGAGTTCTGCTTTCCTGACTGCAAAGTCATAGCAGCTGTGATGCAGAAAAGACTCTCAAAAAAAAAAAAAAAAAAAAAAAAAAAAGTGGATTTTATAGTGTACAGTAAAAGGCTCTGATAAAAAAAAAAAAAAGCTACATTTTGAACACTATCCTAGACTTTTGTTTTAAAATGTCTCAAGGTGTGTGTGTTTAGGTAATTGAATTCTTTCATTCTTAGTTTCTCAGAGTGATTTTCTACTCTACAGAGATAATTTAACTGCTTCCAAAAGTGGTATCATTAGCTTCAGTTACTGGATTTGAAAAATAATAAAATCAACAGCACTGAAGAAATGGCCTGTTACAATGGTTTTCTAGCTCATAAGCTAGAGGCTTGATATTCTGATATTGCTGATATTCTGTCTTCCCTAACCAGGAGTTACCTGCTCAGCAATGGGTCAAGAGTATGTTCATTATTTGGGTACTTTAGTAGCTTGCCGTTTATAAAACCAATCATGAATTGTTGTTGTTAGGGGGTTTTTTTGAGATGCATGACTTGGTCAGATCTGTGAATTTTCATATAATCAGTAAGAAGCACTTTGCTGATTAGTGACTAGATTTCACTGCTATTCTTTGAGAAAATTTCCTTATCTATGCAAAATCATCTTTTTTTTTCACCCATATTAGGAAACAAGAATTGCAAATTTCTACCTTGGAAAAAAATTTAAATAAATATTAAATGAAAATTGAATAGTTCTACAACTGTAACCCTCTACCCATTGACAACATGAAGTCTTAATCTAGGAAATATCTCTGTGAACTGTAATCCAGATAATGTACTTTGTTTTGGTTTTCATTATGATGCAGAGAGCATGTTTATTGCTTTTAAAGAAAATTTTTAAGGAATTATTGCAAAAGAAAGTAATCTTTACTTTTAAGAGAGTGAGATCAACCCTTTTTCATTTCAAGTATCAAAATTCTTGTGATAGAGGCAGTGGGTTGTATGACAAAAGCTATTTGTGATGCATTGTGAAAGTTCTCTTTAACTTAGTCGTATATGAAGTAAAATCCTATTAAATTTAATATCAGTTAGGTGGTTTAAATTGGTTTGAAATTTCATCTTGGAAATCCATGGTAACAGTAAAACAATTCTAAAAAAAAAGTAGTTTGTTATCATAGGCTGGTTTTATTTTCACTTACAATCAGAAAAAAAAATCAAAAAATGAACTCTGTGAGGATGGATTTTATCCTGATCATTGCAATAAAATGTGCAAGGTGTAGGAACATGAAGGCTCTTTGTTGCATTAGTGTTCATTGGGCAACTGCATGAACTGGAGAAGCAACATGTGTTTTCATATTGTCTAGACAAGGAAACTAAAGCTTGCTTAAAGGTGAAACAGAAGACATGACCACCTAAAATGTATTTGAAAATCTGAATGAATTACAGTTTTTAAATGATCAGATCATTCTTTTGGGTTTGGGGGAGGGGGGGAGGGGGTGGGTTTTTTTGTTTGTTTGTTTGTTTTTCTTTTGTTGGGGGGAGGGGTGAGGAGAATTAAGAAGTTCTACCTTAAGTCAATCTCCTTAGGAAGTCACCAGGGTCACTTCAAAAATGTGGTTTAAAATCCTTGGGTTTTGATCATGTTATGTTTTATCTTCTTAGGAATGGCAAAATTCTATTCAGAAGAATGCAGGACTTGCATTTATTGAGCTCATCAATGAAGGAAGGTAATGAATTTTAAAGCTTTTGAACAAGTAGTCATTTTGCATTTATTCCATTGGGTGATAATACTTCCTCACCATCTGTTCCAAAAAGATTGAGAAAAGGCCATGTTAATTAAGAGATTTATTGTATAGATACTTTATATAGTAAATATTTATTTTGTAAGTGTGTAAATTTTGAAAATTTTGTTTATTGACAGAAGAAAATAGAATTCCCTTGAACTGTATACAAGTACAGGGTTATTTGAGAATTGAACCACCATTCTCCAGAGCAGCAAGGTTGTTTTACCCAGACAGTCCAGGGAGCCCAATCTGTAAAACCATCTGCTGCTCCATCTGTTTTAGGAGCACAGCATTCATTTTACAGACAGACTTCTCTACACTATCATTTCAGGATTATTTTATCTAGAATTTCCAGTCCAATTTGAATACTGTAAATCACACATGACTATATGTTTATATAAGATTCCTTGATTTTGAAATTTTTAATGAAATTTTGTATTAATCCTCAAGTAATTTTAATTCTATGCGTTCTACTCTGTGCATTGTTTCTCAGTGCTACCAGCCAGCAAGCTGGGCAGCAAAGGGAGACTCTTCGGCCCTTGTGGTAGGAAAGTACCCAAGACAAACAAAACCAATGCAATGTGTCTGATTTGTATTGGCCAATACATTAAATCCATTTGAATCTACACATTTTGTTATGTGCATCTAAATAAAAAAAAAGAAAAAGTATCAATACACCTGTTGAAGAGATGTCATGTTATGTGTGATTTCTTTTTTTCAACCAATGAGATCTCATTACCAAAGTGAAGTATCAAGTCTTCTCTTTATTGTAGGATATTTTTTGTCTAGCTGATATTTTTGAATCATGCATTTATTTGAAATGAAATTTATAAAATGTCAAAGTATAGAAATATAGAAGTATGTGTATTAAAAAAAAAAAAAAAAAAAAGTGTAATTAGCCAGTATTTGGCTGCTGTAAATTCTCCTGGGTTCCCTGTGCACACTGAAGTTATACTGTTGTATATCAGTAGGAAATGTAAGTCCTACAACTGGAAGTTCTTCTTCTGTGAAGTGCAAATATGGGGTTTTACACCATAATAGGGCTCACCTGAGCAGGTCATGTACTGCACATTGTACAAGAAATATTACCTGGCAGCAGACTAAATAATTATAGTAAGCTTATGTTCTTGGATAGTAATATGCAATACCATTTGGACCTTTTTTTATTTTCTCAGCCAGGATATTGAGGTCAGATATTATTGCATGCTCACAGTTGATAAAATGACTGTTCTGTACAAATCCTAAATCTGCATATTTTTAGCAGTTATTTTTTTATATATCAGTGGACCTTCTGATCCCCTCTAACAACTTTTCAAAAAAAAAGTAGCATTAAAAACCACTCTTTAAATCCAGTCATAGGAATGACTAATCAAACTGCCCTTGGACACATGTTCCTCCCTACACTTTTCTCAGACAGGTGTTTTAGAATAAGTGTGCGTGAGTTACTGGAAAGCTCTTCTTTACAATCAGCCCATTTGTTTTTAATTTACCCTTTTGGGGACAAAGATAACAATCCTTTAACTGAAAATTGTTATAAATATTTATTCTGCTTAATAGCTAAACTTGTGAATGCAATTCATCAATCATAGCTAGAGAATGCAATTGTGCAGTTGTCAACAATTAACAGGACATAAACAGTTGATGAATGTGCAGCTGAATTGAAGTGCTCCCTAGGATAACCTGAAATTATAAACTGGATCATTTAAAGGAATCTAACAAAGGATCTTTATAATTAAAACAAAGCAGGGTTAATGGGATGTAAAATTGCATATAATTGCTGTGCAATAATGAATGAATTTTAAATTATTAAAAGCAAAATGAAGATTAAGAATATTTTGAAGGACTTTCTGGGTAAGATTTTGAGAGACCTGAGAAATAAATCAAAAGTTTTGAGAAAGATTTTTCTTTTGAATGTGGATGAAAATATTTAGATGTAATGTGGAAGTCCACAACTTTAATATCATCAGATAGACATCTATATTTTAATATATGGATGCTATAAGGTAATTTTCTGAGTACCTAACTATTTTTATTTCTTCTTGAAATAATTTAGGTGCCTTTCAGATCTTTGAATGTATTAGAAATGTTCTTAAACTAAATATTTCAGATTAGATGTAGTTTAAACAATTATACCTATATTCCTGTTACTTTAACAAACTGCACTTTCATTTTAAATTGATTGATTTACTGTGTTTCTGGGTATCATAAAGGTTTTTTAGGGAGATCTGAATAATACATATTTTTTGGAATCTAACACAGAAACACTGATACAGCTTTCTAAAAATAGGACTACTGTGACAGCTTTTAGTGTAACAAGAGATTTAAATCTGACTACAGATTTAAATTAATTCTTTCCAGATATGTAATACACCTGAAAGATTTAGTGACATCCTGGTTATGATCTTGAACTTTATGCTTCTATTTAATCAGTCTCCTGCTATGAATGTGTGATGTTGAGGGTATCACACATGTCAGGAGCTTCAATGACAGCAGCTTAATTAGGATTTCAGATTTACATTGGGGTGTACATATAAGCAGGGTTCATAATTTTAGAGCTGGATGCATCTGCAGTGTTGGCTGTAAAAGGAGACATGAAAAGACTTCTTTAGGAATGATATGTGAGGAAGACTACAGCTCACAATTAAGTGGAGTAGTGATGAATGAGGTCAAAAGAGAATGGCTGCTCTTGAATGACAAAAACAAGAGGTTAGAGCACCCACCTCAAGTAAATATTTACACAAATGCTTATGTCTTGGGCAACTAGAAGTAGAAACTACTCCACATGCAATCATAAAACTATGACATCACTGGAAGGAATGAATGAGATTTAGCGGGACAGCTGCACTGCATGACAGAAGTGCTGCAATAGACAGTTTCCTTGGAAAAGGTAGCCAGAGAAAGCAAGGAGGGAGTGTTGCCTTCTCTGTGAAGAAGCAGTTAAGATTTTTGAAGTTCTTCAGTGAGATGAAAGATAGTCTGGTTGATAGAATGCAGGGCAGAATGAGAGGAGAGTCCAAAGGAGAGTCATGGTGGCGTAATAGACCACTCATTCAGGTCGAGGGAAAGGAAGAAGCATTCCCTAAACATCTTGAAGTACCTAGATGACAAACCATATTTCCCCATGAAGGTCTTTAACCTTCCTAACAACCTCTGGAAACGCAACCAGGTAGGATGCATGTAGGGAAGACAATCACTGAAGAGTTATGGGGATGACTTCTTGATGCAGGATGAGGCAACTGAGAGTGACACACAGCAGGCTCTGCAGTTTACCAGTAAGGAAGAATTATTTTTGAATGTGATTAATTATTGGCACTTTTGGCTATACTTGCCATGAAACAGTGGTGTTCAAGGTCCTGAGGGAAGTAAGGACTGAGTAACAGAATACAGATTCCATGAGTGCAAATTTTAGCCTTTTCAGGAAAGTGGTCAGTAGGATCCCATGGCAGGCAAATGTGTACATCAAGGTAGCTCTAAGAGGTGTCAGACTTAAGTAGAGCATTATCCAAGCACAGGAACAGGAAAAAATGTATATGGAGCAAGAACATGGTTCAGCCAGCAAAAGAAATTATCGTAGAGCTCTGAGAGAGCTCTATCATAGAGCAAAAAGAGAGTACACAGGAACTAGAAGCTGGCTAGAAAGGAGAAATTTAGAAGCAGGAGCATGTAAGGAATATTGTCAGGAAGGCCAGTAGTCAGCTGAAAATGAAACTTGGAAGAGATATTAAGGACAACAAGAGTTTCATTAGTATGGGCATGGGCCATGGGCAATGTCTTGATGTTGAATGAGGTGGATGGTTTAGTCCATTGAGATGTTCAATGCCTTATTTGCCTCAGTCTTCATTAAATATTATCTAGGCTCTGTCTTTAGTGAAAGGGTTCATGGAGGACATTTACCAACAGTGGATAAGGTTTGAGTCAAGAGTTTCTTGAGACAACTTGTCCCATTCAAGCCCATGATACCTGATGGGGTACATCTGATGGTTGTGAAAGTCTTTGCGAGGCTGATCACCAATCCAAGTCAAAGAAATTGGGGAAAGTTCCAGGTGCCTGGAGAAAGGCATCTTTAAAAGAGTCCTCAAAATTCAGGGAAAAGGTTGTCATTTCTTTCTTCTGGCTCTTGGCAGACCATGTAACAAGTCCCTTTGAAAAACATTCTGGCTGCTTGAAAGAAGAGATAATTGAGAACAATCAAGATGGATTCACAAAAGCTAAACCATCCATGGCCAACCTGTTTACTTTCTATGATAAAAAAGACAAAACAATCAGATTTGTGGTCGCAGGAGTAACAGTGAACATCATCCAACTTGGCACTGGAAAGGTCCCACAATACTCATGCATCAGTTAGAACTCTACATTCTGAATGCATGAAGAGCTAAATAAAGACTTACTACTTAAACAGGGTCCAAGCTTTATGGTTAATTGGTTGTACCTTAGCTTGATGCTTTTGACAAGCAGAGTATCTCAGAGATCTATCCTGCCTAGGAGATGGATTTTATAGGTCATGATCTGTTCATTTTTCAAAGCCGAATTATTATACTCCTCATCCATTTCCTTCCCCCGTTATGTTTTCACAACACTTGCCTCTTTAAAGAGATGATCTTGTTCCTTTCATTTAAATATTTTTCTTTACTTTTTACATAAGTCTTCATTTTAAATAGAAGTAGTCTAATTCAAATATAAATTTAAGGCAACATGAGCCTTTATTGAATCAGATTTAAAATTGTATACTATGGTCCTGTAATTCCACCTCTGTACCTAAGAGTGCTTTCTTCCTTTAGCCAGGAAAATATATGTTTTAGCATATACAGCTATGTGGACCTCTGAGCATACTTAAAATTCACAAGAAGCCATTTTCTTTTAAGCTTTGTTTTGTTGAAATATTTTGAAAAAAAAACCAAAATGTTTAAATAGTCTGGAAATCAGTGTTTCTTTAAATTTTGATAAATTGCTGATTCAGTCCTAGAAGGAGGCTCATAAAGACTTATATTCTTTCCTTGTTACCTTGACTGGGATTATAGGGTAACTGTATTAAATTTTCTTTTGTACATCCTCTGTTGCAGTTTGGCCGTTCTGATGTGTTTGGTTTGTTTTGTAAATTAGCTCACAGCCACTATTCATTGTCTCCAGTACTTAAATGTCCATGCATATGTTAGAAGGTATATCTGTAGTGCCACTTGCCGTATTTGATTTATGATGACTCATCTGCAGTTGAGTCTCTAAATAGCTCTCAAAAAACTGATTTAGTAGTAGGGTCCAAAATAGATGCTGGTCTTTGTTTCTGTTTTGATAATGATCTTGATTATAGGACAGAATGGGGACCTGACCTGAATCACCCAAGACAAGATATTGGGTCATCAGACTATATGGAATTCAGGGCTACCACTGCAAAGGATTCTGGTCTGATGTGTAAAGTCCAGTATATGCAAATACAGTCAGAAAATAACTGGGGAACCAGTAGCACATAGAAACCATAAATAAGAGCAAAGGTGTTTGATTATTCTGTCTTTGAAAATATAACCAAATTCTGCTGCTTTGTCATCCTCACCAAGTGTAACTTTTGATTGGAGGAATCCTTTCTTAACCATGTGTGGCCATTTAATGGAAATTTATCCTAGATGTCATCTTTAGAAAGGATTCCTGTCACAGATAATTCTCTAAGAGTGGGCACTGAATGTCTGTATTTCTACTCGAGCTGAAGTGTAAGCTTGTGTCCCTTGTTTAGATGTGCTCCTTCATAATCTCATATTCCTTACTATAGCTGTCCTTGTCCTACCTCCAGACAAGTAGTTTGTGTTAGACAAAGTGTACACTGTTATGGTAACCATCTGTGTACTTGTGGGGTCAGGACACCTACAGTTCTTAGATCTGTTAGAGGTTTTGAGGTATCCTTTCCCCTTCTAGCACTGCCTGATCAGGTCATATCTCAAAGTCGAGGCTGATCCTGAGATAAAGGCCATCTCAGTTGTAACTGTTAGTGATGGATGTTTATTGGGTAGTCACTATTACAAAGAGACAGATTCCTCTTGATTTAGAAAATTCTTCTGTGAAATCACAAGTCTTTATGGGAAGTGGAACAGATTCTTTGTAGTCATCTCTGAGTTTCATTGAATCTGTTACAGCTTCTGTGACATTTCTGAAACAATTATAGTTACCGTCCATGAAATTTGTCTTGTCAGTGTGCTTATGTTGAAGTTGAATAGCCAGTGTTTGCATGCTATAATTTAAAACTTTTCTCTAAGGTATTCTTCATCATGGCTGTCTTGCAAGAAATGAGACCTCTGTGTTAGACATTACTTTTCCAAGTTTATAGGAATTTACTTTCAAAGTATTCATAGAAGTACTGCATCTTGTGGAACTTCAAACTCCGCAAGTTAGACTAGTTTATGAACTATCCTATTGCAGATACCAAGCGCAATGATAGGTTTCATTTCTTATGAATGCAATTAAGAGTAATAATTGTAAAAACAACTGTTTGATGAAAACATGGCACTTTTCCAGGCTGTGTTTTTTGGTTTTTGGTTTTTTTTTTAAAAAAAGCTATGGGCATATGATGAAAGTAAGTCAGAGAAACATCTGTTACCCTGGACATGTGAGTTGGCAGAACTTCAGAAATGAGTAGAGGAAACAAGACCTTAGCTAAATTATAACAAATGTTCATTTGGTAATCTATTTTGAAAATTTCTGTTTGGGAATGATCTGGGGTTTTAGTTTGTTTCAAATAAAGACTGGGTAATGTGAGCTCAATCCTATTGTCTAGCAGCTATATAAAAGCTATGAGCACTTTCTCTCTGTGTGAGATTATTACTAGGAACAAATGACTGCAGGATAGCAAAGGCAGGTTAGGATAGTTAGTGAGATAAGAATTTTCATCTTTCAGTTCTAGTAGGTATGCAAAATGCTCCCCAATCCACATTTAGATATGTTGCAAGAATTGTATGTTTTTTTACATGTTTCTGATACAATTTGTATATAGTCTTATCACCGTCTCTATTTCCAAAATGCTAAAAAAGTTCTCCCAGGCACTGGCTATTTATCAGAATGACTTTATGGAATGTGGTACTCCACAATCCACACTTTTTAAATTCCATTATCTGTAAAAAAGGGGTTTCTGATTCGTTACACATACTTTTTTGCAATTTCCCTAAACCTGTAAGCACTCTGGAATTCTAAAGTAACTGAAAGTCTTTTGATTCAGTCTAAAACCAAGTCAAACCTATTTCCTAGTAAAGGAATTTTAACTGTGGTTTGTAAATTTGTGGGCATTAATATAAATCAAGCTTGTCTGGGTGAAAAGAAACCATAAGTTAGGTCATGTTTAGTCTCTACCTTATGCACTAAGGATTACCACACAAAGAGGAGATAAGATTTTTGCTGGTCACCAGTTCTTGGTTTTCTTGGTTGAGATCAGCTCATCTGGAAAGCATAGATGTCTTCAATACTGGTAGGAGTATCAGTGGTGAAAATGAAGAAATGATCACACAGGATAAAGCCAAACACTTTTTAGGTCTTTTTTTTTTTTTTTTTTTTTTTTTTTTAAATCATGAATTATTGGGAATGAGAATAAAAAGTACAACAAGCCTGTGGTGAAACTTCTCATAAAACTCCTTAGCCCTTTGGAAGTACTGCTTATGTAGAAATTTATAAGAATGACCAGAAGACCTGATTCCTCAGTGTCTCAATATAAATGTAGCTCCTAGGTCTGTTGAGGGTGGTGCTTGCTAAGACAGGATGAAGATTTACAAGGGTGAATGAGAACAGTGGGTAACACTCAGTCACTGTGATAAGGAGATCTCACTGAAGAACATGGTATTTTTCCTAAAGGAGAGTAAGAATAGGAGAGCTCTCAAATTTTAGATCATTCCTTTGTATAGCAAGTATACATGCATTCTTGTGCCTCAAGGTCCTTCTCAGTGGGATTGGTCACTTCAGTACAGGATGATGGTTAGAGAAAGATATGAAGGATAGGCTTTTCCACAAAAAGAGAATGCTCTGCAAAAAACTGTGGATAGAAAACCTAATTGGGCAGATGACAGAAATATCAACCAGGATATACAGGGGAGGTTTCAACCTGCATTAATATAAATGTTATACAGTGTAATGTACTCTATAAATATTTTATAATGTAACAGTACATGGAGTTCATATTCTTGAAGATATATGCTAGAAAATATATGCATCTTTTGGAAATAACTGAGGAGGTAAAATACCAATCTATCACTGGAATTTTCTTGTGCAAAATCACAGAATACAGGGCTAAAGAAAAGGGAAAAACCATTCTAGAATTGCATCAGAAAGAGTATTTCCACTGAAATAAGGCAGCATTAATGCTACTGTGTAAATAATTACTAGAGTTTGTCTAGAATGCTGCTGACAGTTTTGGATATGGGAAAGGTAAAATTAAACTATAATATTAATAAAACTCCTCTTACCAACTGTTTTGCCATACAAGAAAAATCAGAGATCTGTCTTACTTACCATAATAAATTGGGATACAAAGAATATCAGAAGCAAGAATTGTGTAAACCTAAGGGCAATGTCTGTGTAAAATGAGACAGTAAAGTATACATTTGGTATACATGCTGAAGTATACATTTGGATTGGAGAGGAAAAGAGTTTTAAGCTTCAGACAACCCTCCAAAGCTTTGTGGGAGACAAGTAACTCCATCACATTTTCATCTACTGAAAACACATTTCACATTTCATAGATTTAATGAAAATGCCTTTCATTATGTAAAGGCAGTTTATGAAAGATTTTAAAAGATATAGCTTCCTGTTGCAATGAAGGAGTGAATTTGCTTGCCTAGAGATCCTTGGTCTTTTCTCTAACATGCAGTGTGTGAAGGGAGATTATTAATTTTTTTAATGTGCTGAAAGCCTTTGATACTACTGAGGGTAAAATTTCTCCTGATTTGGTATTCTTGCTGAATAATTTCTCTTTTATTTCCTTTGAGAATCAAAAAGAAGTTGTAAGCACATTTTCTCAAGCCAGAAATTTGGAGGTTTCTTTTTTTGAGTAATCTTATATCGAGCATTGATTGAATTATTCAGGATTCGGATAAATCGGTTAGTATTCAAAGGATGGCAACATTATCATGCTTGTTCATAAGGTATAAACCAGTTAAGATAGTACACTGAGTAGTGCTGTGTCTATATGGGTCTGAGATTCAATCAGAATCTGGCTCTGATTTAATCCAGGAAATAGTTCTGCCATCTTTTACTTAGTAGGAACATAGTCTGAGAATATGTGGTAGTTTTCAGTTAAAACTAAAACTCAATACCAAAAAATATTTTTAAATACAAAAGTTTCCTTTGAAAAGTAGAGCAAGCACAGAAGCAAGTAACTTTGCAAAAACTTTTGTAAAATGTTGCTTCTGCAACCTTGTAGTTGCTGCCTCTCAGTGATGACATTTAACTGCTTTAATTTATTATGCTTCTGTTTACAGCCCTTAATTCTTTCACTTGCAAATCAAAACATCCAAGCCAAGGCTTTTTTTATAACCACACAAGATTTTTAAATTATGGCCTGGATTTTCACCCTACCTTTTTTTAGTCTGTCTTTCTGTCATATGTCATCTGGCATAATTGTTAATGTTCTTCTAGATGGTAAAAGGTAGTTTATACAGTCTTTGAAGTTCTACCTTAGGTGCATACAAGCACCTAAGGTAAGTGAATCACAGTATTTTCCTTATTACCACACGTTGATACCGTAGTATTTAATTGATGATACACTTTTAAGAGGCTGAGCCTCACTTTTGTGATTCTCCTAGTTTGTTAGTGATCATACAAACAGTTTTTCATCTTTTTCTTGAAGAAGTCATAATCAGGGATAGATATGTGTATGCATGAAGCAACTGGCAAGACACAGTAGGAATAATACTGAGATATCCCAGATTGCACAGGGTTGTGTCAAGATGGCTTTTGAATTTCTCCAGGTCAGGAGACTCTACAACTTCTCTGGGCACCCTGTTGCAGCACTCCATTGCCCACAGAGTGAAGACATTTTTCCTCATATTCAGCTGGAGCTTCCTGTGATCCCCTTTGTGCCCACTGCCCCTTGTCTTGCTGGGGACCACAGAAGGATCTGTCCTGATCTTCTTGACATCCACTAATATTTATTCCTAATCCATATCTGAGGACAGTCCTACACTTACCTCTTAACAATAAAAATCTGAACACTTCACAGTAATAAAATACTGAAACATATCTTCCAGCAGGGTAGATTAAAAAACAAGGCTAAATTTTGAACACTGCAGTGTAGGGAACTTTAGTCTTTCAGCTTATAATTGGAAAAAACCCTTTTTCTTTAAAAATAGCAAAGGGTTAGATATAATAAAAGGGGTTATTGAAAGCATGAATATCTACTGTGAAACCTTGATCCAAGTTTTTTTGTCTTCATCTCTAAAACAGAGGCCCAAACATTTATGATTTCTCTTGCCATGCATACATATTAAATATTAGCTCAGGGTTAGTGATTTCCTTCCTTCACAGAGGGTAGAACACAGCAAAGGAGGAAAGAATAAAGTTCAGATCTTTCTGTCTTAAGGTGTAAGGTATAGTAATCATAACTTTCATTTCTAATTATAATGAATTTTGCTTGTGGTGCTTCTAACACCAAACACCAACTTAGGGTTAAATTTGCTAGAAATTTCACAGCCTTGATATAAGAAGCTCTGAAATTCTTTCCATGGTGCTGCAAGAAGGAAAATCCCACACCATGTTCCACTTTCACAGAAAAAGAAATAGTTCTTCCTGATCCTAAACAGACCTGTCAGATCATTGCATCCTGAAAGAGATTTCATCCCTTCTGATAAGAATAGCAGACTAATTTTGAATATAATGGCCAACCCTAGATATGGACTTTAGGGACAAGAAAGCAGTTCCATTCTTGCTGCCCAAAAACATGTGAGCATTTTTAACAACACAGTGTTGTTTATGCTGCAATTTTGTCATGCACCTCATGGTATTTTGTGGTCTTTACAAAAGTCTTAAGTTAATGTGGCTGACTGACTTGCTCAGTCTCAATCCACTCTTAATCTGTTTTTATCTCCTTTTTCAGTAAGATTTGTCTATTTCTGATGCCTTGAAAACATTGAAAGTGATGCACTTTTCATACTAGTGTTTGAAGAAATATATGAGAGATATTGATATTATTTTGCAATTTTAATAGAATTTTAAATCTTCAGTAATGACTTTTTAAGACTGAAATTAGAATATCTCTATTTAATGTTTTCAATGGTACATATAAAAGTTTAAGCATTTTTTTATATTTTTTTTAAATGACATTTTTAAATGACTCAGTAGTCATACTGAGACTGCTGTTAAAAACATACTCAAAATATATTCTTCCATAAAGAACTTCTGCCTTCAATAATACATAGAAAACTTTTTTCCATTTAATGCGATTTCTTTATGCTTTCACACAGAAAATGCAGAAAAAAATGGATAATTTTTTTTTTTTTATTTCAACTACTTTGAAAATTTTTTACAGACGTTTCATTGATTTTCCAGTGTAAGTAAATCTGCTGAAATAGTTTTGAAGTACCTCAGATAAAAAGGTCAATTCTGAATTTTTCTTATTTTAGATTATTGTGTCATGCAATGAAGGACCATATAGTGCGTGTTGCAAATGAAGCAGAATTTATTTTAAACCGACAAAGAGCTGAAGATGTCCACAAGCACGCTGAGTTTGAGGTAAGCCTGAGAGCTGTTGCAATTCTGGTTCTCTGTTTTCACTCAGTTATCGCCTAGACTGTAACTCCATGCAATAAAGATTTTATTTTTTTTCTTCCAAGAAAGAAACTTACATTGAAAGCATTTCAAAACTGGTTTTTAAAAGCTTTGGTAAATGTCAAGCACAAGGCATGGGTTTAATTTCTCATCTTGTCACTGATATTCATAAAAGCATTTACAACTTGAAGAAATGCCTTAATCAAAATATCTAATCTGATATGGTAGACCCTTTGGTTCACAAAGAACTTTTCTATTTTATTGAAAATAGTAATGCAAATTACCATATAAATTTTTTTTTGTTGATTATTTACAGCAGTATGTGTGAGTTCAGTAAAAAAGCAAAGCAATTATACACTTAAGGTACATTACAAAAGATAAGAAATAGAGATGTTTTGTTGAACAGTTTTAATATTTTAAGGTCATTTTCTTCAAACATTTTAAATTTTGGAACACTTTTTATATTCTGAAATACAATAATGCATATCTTTCTTGGTAGCTAAGAATCATTAACTATTGACAATAAGATTCAGTATTGGAAGATATAACAGCAGCTGACTTCCATAACTCTTAAATGTCTATAATTCTAATTCTGAAAAGGAGTCAACACTCAATTACTTTTTCACCAATGAGTGGTACAGTATACAACTTAAATTACGTTGCTTGAAAGTGATCCAAATGTTAAATCCCCTGTTTATAAAATGCCTTCAGTTTAATAGGTTTGCAATTGTTTATACAAGATTAATTTTATTCCTATTAAAAAAAAGCATGCAAAAGTAATGGAGTAAATTTAAAACTTCATTTTGACATTTTGCAGTTTTCTGGTGTTTCATACATATCATCACTGGTTTTTATCTTTTCCAAACCTGCCTTATGTTTGCATACATTTGTGTAAATGTAGGTATATATGTACAGTCATATATTTTTACATCTTTTACTGCTCAAATGACCTAGCATTAGGATTGAGATAGACAGACTTAGTATTGATGATAATAAATAGCTGTATCATTTTATTAATCTGCCAGAAAATGTCAACAAGCATCTGGAGGCTAGAAATAGAATCCAGTAATCTTAGTTTTGATGAGGTTTTTATCTCCTTGAAACAGCTCTCTTAAATGTGCACTTTGATGTACTAGTTTTTGTGCTCCTTGACCTAGCTGAGAACTGTGGGACCCAGAGATATCTGTTGTCATTTTGAATACACATAACCTTTACTTCATTTTGTCAGAGCAGACAGCAGACACTTGTCATATGGGATTGCAACAACTTTATTACCAAGCTTATACTGGATATTTTGAACATAGATAAAATTGCATTTACAATTAAGTGTACATCAGAGTGAAGTTTCATATTGCCTCAACAATAAATAACATTTGATATCTATCAGAGCATCATGCAGTAACCTAAGATGACAATGGAAGATTGAGTTATCTGTTCTTTGAAGAATACATTGAGGTATAAGATCTGTCAGAACTCTAGACAAAATGAGAATATTCAATTAACTTCCAGCTTCTGTTAGCAAATAGGATTTAGAATATTAACTAAATTCCCTAAAGGAGTAGCCTCAAGTCTGTCTTATTGTCTAGTAAAGAAACCAACACATTTTTCATACATGAAAATTCTCATTACATTTGTTGTAGGAAAAGACTGAAGTACACCTTTTAGGCAAGTAAGTTAAAATCTGCAAATCATAAAAGAAAATTGTAATGTAGACTTTTAATGTGAAATTCACAAGTACTTAAATAAGGTAATGGTTAAAGTCTGAAAGAATGCTTTATATATTGTCTAAGAATGGTGGGAATATAACTGAATATTTTATTATTCATCCTACTTGAAAGCAGCAGGGACAAAGAGATTTCTGGTAGTTTTCTGCTACATGTTTGTATATCTGTCATTTTGTTTTAATAAACTGTATAGGTATACATTCTGGGGTTTAGTACATGTTAATCACTGCTCTCATCCAGAGAAGTGCATGACTATTTTATTTTATTTCTGCCCTTTAAACTTTAATTGAATCATTATGAGTGAAACTATTTGTTCCAAGCTGCACCAGGTTACTGTGTCTCCCACATAGGCCATGGACCAGCATCTATATTTTATTCTGTGACTCCGGTTGTAGTCACAGCCAGGAAAATTCCTCCTAGAATGGGTACTTCACAGTTAACTTTCATTTTGTTAACCTTTGTAATTGTTCAGAAAGAAAAATGAAAATTTAATTTTACTGTCCAATGAGCTGGTGAAATATTAACCTCATTACTAAGGCAGATCATTGTACTAATTGGTGCCTCCCTGTACAAGAAGATAAATTGGAAAATGAATTAACCCTTTATGAATTAGTGTAACCATTGTTCTTTCCCAGATAGATTACTTGAAATTATGTCTGTAAACACAATAGAAAGACCACTGTTAAAATCTTACTGAATACTAATGTGATCGGCACTAAAAAGGTAGTGTGCAGAAATATTAAGAACAAAATATAAAGTATGAGAAGTAACTTAATTTTAATTGCTCTTTTGAATACTAGAAAATTGGTTTCTATTCAGCACTATTACAGCATTTAGACTTGGCTAAATTTTCTGAAATGGTGCACAAAAACTGTAAATGCAAAATATGTGTCATAAGAGGTACTTTTTTGATTAGCTGTTCTGAGAATATTCTAGCCTTTGTAATATATACCTAGGAAATTATACTTTTAGTGGATTTATTTTGATTATCCAGGCTGCATTCCCTTTCCTTAGAAGTTTTGAAAAAAATTTTACAAGGAGGAGAAATTGAATTTGAACTTAACATGATTTTGAATAAAGAAATGGAAAAATGTTGTTCTTCTATATTAAGAAGGGATTTATCAAAACAAAAAGACACTATAGAATTCTACCAGTTTAGAAACAAATTCACATGAAAGTCAAGGACCATAGCATTTATTTTAGAGGTAATTTTCTCTCCAAGGACACATGATAGAAATATTGGATAATTTTCAGTTTAAAAGATGAGCGATAAGGTTTTTAGAATTGGTAGTATGTTATCAGAATTTTGCATGTTGTGGCATGAAATAAAAACTATACTCATTTTTTTTTTTAGTTCAGTGTCTTTAGTAATAAAATAAATAATTTTAAATATCATAACCAGTGTACATAATTTTTTCTTGTATATTATCCTATGTATGCTAGAGGTGTATTTTATACCTGAGAACATATGAATCATTTGCAAAAGAAAGGTTAACTTTTAAGGCATCTCCATGGCCACACATATACACACACAGAGATGTATGGCTTAATGCTTTTAATTGCAATTCTGTTGTCTTTGCCCTGGGTATTTCAGTTTTTGCATGTTCTAACTAAGTGCTTTTTCATGGATAATATATAGTAGTTGAACAGTTCAGTTGAATGGTGTCATGATTTGGAAATAATACTATAGAAAAATTCAGTGTCCTCACCTAGACTCTCCTAAACCAGACACTTGTTGATTGCTTCCTCACCCCTTCCATGGTGGTGCTGAGAACTGGAGGCCCACAAGGTGAAAAATCATGAATTGAGATAAGAACAATTTACTGGAAACAGCAATGAGATAAGAAAGAGAGCAGTAACAGCAACAATATTAATAACAAAAGGTGTAAGGCAAAGAAATGGTTTACACAGTAAGTAAAACAATACTGGACCTTTTCACCTGCCACACTTTCTCCCAGACCAGAGAGAGATTCTCCCTTACTCCTACCGCTGGCAAGTGACATAGAAGGTAACAAAAGTGACATGTCCAGGGGTTTGGACATGCCTCCGTCCTGGCCACTGTAAAAAACCAAACCTGTCCTGGACAAAACTGGAACAAATGTCCTATGCTTCTGAAAAGCATTAATGAGTTCTTTTCATATTCAGAGAGCTTAATACGTAGTAATTTTAGGGCAATCATAAGCATCCTGTCTTTAATGAGGTGCGTGTTCTTTCGTTCCCAGTCGCAGTGTGCTCAGTACGCTGCTGATCGGAGAGAGGAGGAGAAGATGTGTGATCACCTCATCAGTGCTGCTAAGCATCGAGATCATGTCACGGCCAACCAGCTGAAACAGAAGATACTCAACATACTAACAAATAAACATGGTGCCTGGGGAGCTGTTTCTCACAGGTAAGCTGCAAATGTAGAAAGTGTGCAGCTTTAAACATTACTTACAAAGTTTGAGAGAAGCAGGCATTGTATAACTGAAATATGATTTTATTAGGGGTTTAAATGTACTTAAATGTAGCATATGCAAAACTGAACAAAGTGCAGCTTAATTAAGCAGGTATTCGTGTTTAAAAAAATAATTTAAAACTATCTTAATGTATAATTTCTTCTGCATGTAACTGATACAGTATTTGAGGTTTTATTCAGAGCTGTATTGAATACTAGTTTTAAAAGTTCATTCTATTCAACATGGCAGTGAAATTAAATGTTTTCATACATCATGCCCAAAAGACAAACCTTGCTCTTCTGAATCACAAAAATAGCCAGTGGCAAAAGTGCTGACCCTCATGTGGAAGACTTGAGATGAAATTTCTCCTTTCCTTCATTCAGAGCAAGGTCTTGAACCTCATGAACCTCATGTGAGTGCCCTGTCTGTAAAAGCAGTCTGCCAAGTCTCTCTCTTTGTGCATTCTAGCCACAGATACCTGATTATTTATTCAGCATTAAACAACTCAAACAAAAGAAATCAAGGAAGTCCTGCTCCCAGATAACCAAAATTTTAAAGCTATTCACCTATTTGTCTGCTCTGAATCATGCAAAAAAGAACAGAAAGCTTCATTTTAGTTCTAATAAAGCTTTTTGGGAAAACCATAGTTGAGATGGACAATAAATAAACTTTTTTCTAGATCTAGATGAAGAAATATTCTTTAAGAAAATATGTTTGCATTTATGTTGACTACATATATAGAGTTTAAACCTATTAGAAAAGTTGCCAAGTAATAAATTTGATATGTCAGCAATAAGGTGACAATAAAAAATAGCACATAGCACTGCTCATTCTTTTTATAATTCTATCTAGTTGGTTCTTGCAGTTATAGCATGTTTAACACAAAAATTAAATTTTTCACATTCATTAACCCTGTTTCTTCTAAAGCAGTTACTTTTTCCGGATGGTGACCGAGATGTATTCATTTCTTAAGATAGTAGAAATTGCAGAAATTCAGTCTTATAGAAATTCTGTTGTCAGAATATCAGAGACGTTCTGGTGGAAAATACAAAAACGACAAGTAGAAAATTGTCATATGGTTAATTCAAGACAATTTAGTCCATAAGGGATGCTCACGTTATCTCTAGTTGAGGCTTAAAGCTGTGTGTCAGAGACCTGAACATGCTGAAAATAAATGCAATATTCACTCCTTTTAATGTCTTTGAATAACTAATAACAGTTTTTGAATAATGTTGTTGCTCAACTTTGTGAATGGCTGCAGACACTTTGCAGACTTAAATCAGTTCCTGGTGACTTCCTTTTCCAGGAGACTATGTCTTCTTAGGGCCAAATAACTTTAATCTCCTGGATTGTTGATGGCAGCCTAAATGTCAACAGTCCATTGCTGCAGCTTGTTTTCTCTTGAGTCCATGATAGTTTCTGATGCACCATAAAGTATCTTGACACCTGTGACAAACCTATGAAATTTCTTACACTGAACAAAAGGAATTCTTATTTTATCCTAGTAATGCAAGTTGTTCAGTGTTGTCTGCTTTTCAGTTACTGGCAGAGCTGCTTTCCCCTGTCAGTACTTGCAGTACTAGGTGCAGTGTTGGTCTTGATTGTGTTTTCGCCACAGGCAGCAGCTTAACCTGGAGAAGGGGGACATGGTGACAGTACAACGTCTCCAAGTGGGGTCCCCCATTTGCAGGAGCGAGTTGGGAAATAGCCTTGCACAGCAGGCTTGGCCACGTGTGCTATGGTATCTTTGTGATCCAGCACACAAGTGCACCACCATGTCAGTGGATTGTGAATGGGAAGGACTGGGATGGCTGCAGGGAGAGCAAGATGCCCAGTGGAAGAGCCTCTGAGCCTTGCTGGGGACCAACATCTCTTGGTGGGCATATCTGAAAGGCTTTTAAGGGCAGAAAATGAAGAAGGATCTCATTAAACTCCTCACCCACAGAATGCAAAAACTGTTGCTAATTAGTTACTCCCATACTTTTTATATGATGGAAATCAAGATGGCTTCCAAAACCATACATACCTCTGGTCTCGGCTGGCATGAAACACCACAGGACTTAAGTCTCTCTTTTTAGTTCCTGACAAGGAGTTACAGCATTAGGAGTCTCTTTATAAAATCATGCTTCTCTTTGCCTTGAGAGATACAGCCTGTCTAGAATACAGAATTACTTTAAAAACACACAAAACATTATCACTCTAGACCTCTTACACTTCTGTAGTGATCTTAGAATTTCCATTGAGAAAAGTGTTCACAGTTCTGAAGACAAACTGCTGGTCTCCTGTTCAACTTGAGAGCTGGAGACCCTTCATTGAAATGGTGAATTTAGAGAGCTCTCTGGCCCAGATTGGGCAGGGTAAGAAATAGGCCATCACTTCTGCACAATAAATACGTGTGTAATAGCAATGCCTTTTGACATCCAAAATGGATAAGATTGGTAAATATTTGGGCAGACATGAGTGTGATTCTTCAAAGCTTCAGTTCTCTATGTGCACAGTGACAGCTAACAATTTACTGTTAGTTGCAGCATAAACTGCAAATATACATAGAATCATAGGATCATTTCAATTGAAAAGTGCCTCTAAGATCACTGGATCCAACCATTAACCTAACACTGCCAAATCCACCAATAAATGATGTCCCTAAGTGCCACATCCACATGTCTTTAAACAACACCAGGGATCGTGACCCAACCACCTCCCTGGGCAACTTTTTCCAACATTTCACAACCCTTTTGGTGATTAAATTTCTCCCAATATCCAATCTAAGCCTATCCTGGCCAAACTTGAGGCCACGTCCTCATTTCTTGTCCTGTATGTTTTTGTTTAACTTTTCTCAAGATAAACAAAGAATTTTCAAGTTCCTTAACATAGACACTCGCATTACAAAATATTATGGTTTCATTTCATCAAATATGACCCAACTGTAAAGAAAATTTTTCCTTGTTTTTGCAGTTCAACACAATGAGCTTCTAAGCCTTCTCAGCTTCTGTGTCTCTATATATTGTCTTTGCAGAAAGCAGCAACCAGCATTTACTCTTTATTCTGTAGGTGCCACAAGGCTTACCTTTTGTTCATTAAGAAACAAAGAGACTATTGAGAACCAAAGAGGGTTAGTACTAAGAGGAAAAGCAAGAAGTCTGATGTTTTGATGTATTCAACATTCTACAGTATTTGTAAATTGTGAATTTTAAATATATTATCTTAAAATCTTCCCCAAACATCTGAAGAAACAAGAATGAAGTTGAATGGTATGAGCCAACAAAATACCATATGAGATTTTGAACTCTAAGTTAGATAATAGTTGTATATAGATAATAACAAAAAAAATAAATTAATAGGTGACTTGCATTCAGTTATCTTCCTAATTAGCTATTAATTTATGAAGGTGAAATTGGTTATAGGCTAGTACTCCACAACTTGAATAAATGCCTACAAACTCGGTAACACTGTACAACAAATTCCTATCTGTATCTTAATCAATCAGTTCTTTGAATGGTACAAGAATCTCTTTACCCTTTCATCTCCTTCTGACTAAAAATGGTAAATAACAGTTCAAGAAAAAACTTCCATTTTTATTGCTTGTTAGTGTTAGCTTCTTTCCTCCTTCATAAATGTTTCCCTTTATGTCTTATAGTGAAACCCAATGTTCTTTTTCTCAGTTCCTTCCAAATGTGAGCATCAAATCTGCTATAACAAATGGAAATTTGCTGAATCATCTTATTTTCATCTACATATCTCAGACAAAACATAATAAATTTATAAATAAATTCTGTTACTTTGTTATAAATCCTGTTTGTGCCCTTCAACAAAAATAATTCTGTTTCCTGCATTTGAGCAATTTGATACTTTTAGGTATCAAATAATATTTGTAATAATTTATCCTTAACATACTTGGGTTTTTTCTCTTTTTTAATTTTAGGATTATATCAAAATTAAAATTCTGCAGGTTTTTCCCAATTCAGATTAGAAACTGATGTGCTGGTTCCTTCCTTGATGCATTGTCACTTGTTCAGAGGGAATCTGCAGCATCAGGAAGAATCAAACAGGCTGTTTCATAGCTTAGTGTTCCAAGCTTCTTTAAGCCAGCACTTACCCTCAGCTTTTTTCGGGGTTATAGTTTTCGTGTCACAACATATGCTTCCTTCTGCCTTCTCTGTCAGCTTCATATGGTGCTTCTCTTCTTCCCATCTGTGTCTCTCCCCATACACATATTTCTTTTAAAAAAAAAAAAAAAAGTTTAGTAAAACTTGCCTGTACACACAGTTCAAATTCCTTATCAACCATACGCATGCCTGTGTTTTGGCCCATAAGCTGTTACGTCTTACTTCAGCTTCTTGGTTTTATCAGATACCTCAACTTCTCAAAAACTTTTATTCAAGAATACTGAATGTGTATATATATATATATATATATATATATATATATGCACACACATTACTGTTTGTATGGGTTTAAAGCAATTTAGTGCAATAAAAAGAGTTCAGAGTTCAAATTAATGTTCAAAATCTAAAATATGAAATACGTGTCATAGATATTTTCACATGATCAGCTTTGATATTCACAGGATGACTACCATAATGAGAAAAATGACATTTAAAAATGAGACTTGGTTCCCTTGCTTTCTGAGATTTAATGAAGGAGGTTCCACCTACATTAAAGCAGCTGTACGAAATAGCAAGTATACAAGGGCTTTTTCTGTTCAAATCCATCTTTGGTTAAACTAGACACCCATAACAAATTAATCATTCATGGTGGAGGGCAGAGCTGTCAAACTCATTCTGTGGTGAAGACCAAATTCGTCTGGGGAGACAGGCTGGAAATAAAAAGTTTCTTGCCAGACAGCTAGTTTTGTCTCTCTCTGCAGCATGTGCTTCTGAAGAGATTGGGTTCTGCTGGGGCCAGTGGGATGAAAATGGAAAGAGAACTCCCTTTCCCAAGCCTATGGGGGTTGGCAGTTAAATAAGTTGATTCTGGAAGAATATTGTTTCTAAACCAAATGTTTCCAGTTTACAGCAAGGGAGACCAGATCACAGGAATTTAGTAAGTTGTTTCCCTTACAGCCATCCTATGGCATTCTCTGACTCCACCTCTATACTAGCTGCTGTCTTACGAAATTCAGAGAGGCACAGAACTTATTCTAACCCCCACTGCAAATCAGATTAGTCTGGTTTAGCTATTCATTCATTTCTGGCTCATTTTAACTGCTAGGCGTAAATTACAAAGGGAGTTTTAGAAGAGTGGAAAAGATGTAGGACCAGATCCTCTCTACTGGATCCAGAAGCACATCTGACATGGCCTTTCTTAGAGGGCCTCTTAAGGTTCTGCATTTTTTCCACATACTCTGTAAGAATTATCAATTTTCTGTTTCTGGAATTGGTGGAATCTTATTTTTTGGCAGAATTTATTCTTCAAAATTGGTCTGATGGAACTGCACACTTTTTAGCTTGTTTATTAGCTATCCTATTGCAAGTTCCAAATACTTAGTTCAGAGATTATTTCATCACAACAAAACATTAAGCAAGTGCTTTCCTATCTTCTGTTCTTTTTACTTTATTGCAGTATTTGAGCAACCTTGAGATCAGCCAATGTGTCAGCAACATATTTTCAGTCCAGTATTAGTTATCTATTTATAGCTGGATTTATACATGAGTGAGATGATTTTTTGTCTGATCACTCTTTTGTAGTATTTTGCATTTCAGTCCACTTTTTAACTTTTTTACTATGCTTTCAACTGTGTGGCTGCTCCACCCTTTGCATACCCTCTTTCTTCCTCCCTCTCTGACTGCTTACCACCGTGGTGGAAGAGAGAGACTATTTCAAGAAGCTCTTGCTAATGGAGCTGAGGATTTTGACAAGCATGATGGAAAAAGGGGGAAGGCAGAATTCTGTCTCCTTTTCTAATAGTAGATGTAAATTTATATTTGCAGTATAGAGATACCTGCCAAGGAAGAAACATTGTATAACCAGAGATGGGATGTAGAAGCAACTGCACAGTTTGCTTATGAGGGATTTATTCAGTTCAGTATTTATGCAAGGTTGCTCAGTCGTCTCAAACTGCGGCGCTGTTCTATGGAATTTTTTCCCACAGCTGGAAGAAAACTCATAAAAAAATATTTTTTTTTTTAAAATGGCAGTGTTTTCAAATGTTGAGAAACAAGTGGTGCTCAAGAAAGACTTGTTCAACTCTATAGAGAGATTTGTTTTTCTCTAGAAAGTACAGTAAATTTAATTTTATTATAAAGAACGATCTCTTCTGCACTTTCACATTACAACTTCTGCAATGAGAGTATTTTCCTCTTTCCTGTTTCTTTTTCTTCTGCTTTTTTCCTGCTTAAATTTGTGGTTCCCCTAAAAAAAAAAAAAAAAAGAAAGCTCTTTTGGTTTTGTTTAAGACTTAGGGATAACAGATCTTTAGATGTCAATAGTTTCTTTAACTGGAACAATAATTGGAATACAAATCCAAATTTTATACAGTCAATTTGCCGAAACAGAAATATAGGGAAAGTAGACATGATGGATCCATCTAATACTCACTCAGACTTCTTGAATTTTCAACTCAGGATTTCCTGAGGAATCTCAAATTCAGTCAGTCTTGATTTTGAATTTTCTGTATCTTGCTAGGACTTCAAAGTACCTTCTGCCTTCATGCTTTCCTCCGATTTCCTGCACCAGAAACAAACTCTTCAGAAACAAACTTTGCTGCAGTTATCAGACTGGACTAACAGTTACTGATGTCAGACAATGTTCCTAGCACCTGTTCCCCTTCTTTTCCTGCCTCCAATTTAGAAAGAAGTAGAAACTCAATAGAAACCATGAGGGAAAAATTTCTTATTGCTAGATACCACTTTGCTCACTTTTCCTCACGTCTACCTAGTAATACCTGTGCAATATAGCAGTGGAATTTCCATCTTTCCCATATAAAAGAATAGAAAGCAAAGAATAAAAAACGAACAAAAGCCATAGATCTGAAGATTCTGAATAAGAAAATGCTATGCTTCTAAAAAGACCATATTTTCTCAGAAATCAAAATTCTTTGATATATTCTTTGTTTTCTGACATAAAATGGATAAGACATTGTTTTTAAGTCTTTTTTAAGTACCATTACAATCCAGGGTTCTTTCCCATGTGATGCCTCAAATATATTACAGAACCTGTAATATATATGCCAAGCTGTAGATTTATTTTTTCCTAAGAGAAAAGTCTGTAGTGTTTTGGTAAAATTCTTTGGCATGTCTTGTAGACATTAGAAATGTAAATTTTAACCAGAAATGAAAACCCAGTGGAACAATTTTGATTCCCTTTTTCTAAGTCTTAAAAGCTTAATGTCTTGTACTTTTTTTTATTTGAAAGGTATTTATGTCCAACGATACCATTGGCAAATAATTTCAGAAATTGAGAAAGAACTTTGGAAATGAACTGAAGATTAAATCATCTTCAGGCATTGAGGAAGGTGTAGTGTGGTACATTCCAATCATGTCCTTTACATCCCCCTTTCTTTGTGGGGTCTAAAGCAGAATTCCGCAAACACCTTAGAAAACCTGTTCCATGTCTTTGAGAGATTTATCATTGAATTTGCATGTGCATTGTTGGATCATTTTCTGTGCTAAAAATGATATTAATTATGTGTGGTTTTAAACCTAGCTCTTGTCTTCTTAGTTCCTTTTCCTCATGGCAATGTGTAATCAGCTAATATATGTAACATACTGATCTGCTTTTCTTGTCTGCTCTGTTGTTGAGCTTTTCTCCTCTTTTTCCACAATGGGGGAAAAAAATTATCAGCCCTAGGGATGATTTTTCTTTTCTCCCCATTTTTACTTTCCTCTGGTATGACACCTTCCTCATTCAAATTATTTTAGACCTATCCTAAGCCAGTGCTTGGATCCCTACCTTGCAGTGTTGCTACAGAACAATGATAGGCAAGTGCATATGGAACTGCTGCTCCCAGGTGCCACAGAAGAAGGGAGTCCTGTCTTCAGGTGTACAGGAGAAGCATGGTTACTTGGGCACAGAGGCCAGAGCCAGTCTTGTCATTCCCCTCTTACCTTAATAAAGTTTAGCAGGAGCGTTCCTTGGGTTTAGTGTTTCTGTATGCATTTTGTTAGCCTAGTCTGTATATTGACGGATAGGGATAGTCAATTGTGAAGATCATGTTTAAACAGATCACATTTCTGATTTCTGAAAAATATTCCCAGCATATGTCTCTTTCAATCAATCGCTATTGGTTGGGGGATTTTTTGTGGCTCTTTTTGGTTAGTTGGTTGGTTGGGTTGGTTGGTTTTTTTTAATTAATTAATTAAACTTTTTAAAAGAGAGGAAAAAGAAGTTTACACAGATTTACTTTGACTGGTTCAGAAACACGATGTCTGTCATAGCTGTTACATGACTTGAAGGAGATTGCTGTACTTGATTATACCACATTCCTTGTTGGTAAAATAGATATGGTAATGCACAGTATAATTCTAAAGACTAATTACATCATTCACATTGATATTGAAAATACTGTGTAGGCTTGGGTTTATTGTCTGTTTTACATAGCTTATGTAGATTTGGTACATTTGTTATTACACATTTACTTTTTCTTTATGACTATATTTTTACATAACCTGTTAGCTCTGGTTGTTTTCAGCAGCAATATCTGTTCACAAAGAGTTTTGATGTATATTGTAGATTTATTTCTTGTATACTTACAGATATAATGTATCTGAAGGTGACAGATTGCAAGCTTCTCCCAAGTACTTGGGCTCCCCAGTATATTGATATCTGCTGTCAATAGTATGGACTGTTGGCTAGGTTGTAAAGCTCCATTGCTCAGGAGTGTTATATTTTGAAGTCATCTGTCATGGATGTGTTGTAGAGATAGGAGACTATTTATGTTTATGGCATTTTAAGTAACTCAGTAAGACCCTTTAAAATATACAGAAAAGGCTTGTTTACTGTCATCACTGCTCACTTAATCCTGTGACCTTGACATGATCGTATGCCCATAAAGCTCCCTGCAGGTAGTTCAATAAAACAGATGAAGATGAATAAAACAGAGTCCAATGATTGTTTCAGCTTCAGTAATACACTGTCTTATGCCATAAGTATTTCTTAAACGTTCAATAGTGCTGAACCATTTTAAAACCTAATAATATAGCATACAATCCAATTGTCTAGATTATTAGAAAATCCACAAAAAATTCATAAACCACATATATTGTGTTTAAGTTGAGAACTCTAACCATTGTTTTGAAAAATAGTCTGTATACACAATGCCAAAACACTAATATTTAAATTATTTCTTAAATTTAAAGTGTCCTAATTTTCCAGATACCCATTATTTTTTGGATTTTTCTACTTTTCTCCTGATATCAAATTAAATTTATTGAGTGGGGATGCTTTTGGTTTTGTTACAGCCACAATTTGAATCTAGGAAATGTTCACATGAAAGAGATTTCTTTGAATGATTTATTAGAAGCCATGTTTGCAGTTATGGTAGGAAGCAATAAAAATGTACATAAAGAGGAAGTTAAATTTGATGTCTCTTAGGCTCAATTTATAAAAACTACTGAAGCCTTTGGGATACTTTGCCATGAAAGTGCGATAATTTTTATGCATAATATATCTTGTGCAATGTGAAAAGATGGAGGAAAGTAAAGTATGATATATTTATCTCATGGTGAGTGGAAGTGTTGTTTTGGTATTGAAAAATGTTCGCTTTCATTTTCTTTAATATCTAGACATTAAAGTTTCCAGTTTCTGTTAGGTAACACTGCATTATTTTTAAACACATAATAGTCTTTTAAACTGAATATTGCCCTAACCTCTTCTACAGTCTTGAATAAAATGTGAAGTTTTCAAAGTTGATGACAGTTTAATAGTAGAGGAAATTTATTTAGTGAACTTCAGAAATTTTTTCAGTGGTAGAGTTTTATACAGAACTGTTGAGCTAAAAATTTTGAAAATTAAGTGAGTAAAACCTGCCAAAAAAGAAGAGCAGACAGAAGCAAATTTTAATATGTCCCAAACCAAAAGGCGCTATACTGTCCTTTATGATTTAATCTAAATTTAGATCCACTGAAAAGAATGAGAGAAAATAAAAAGCTACCACACACTTTTTTGGCCAAATGCCAGACAAGGTTGAATAAGAAGAAATAGTTTCTTTCATAATAGTCTTTTCATGTGAGATCATCATGAGTTAGTAAAAAATCTCGGTTACTATGCTTTTAGTGCACTCAGATAGACAAACTGATTAACTGTCCCCCAGGTATACACTGCCTTTCATTTTGAACAGTCTTGGAATTAAAATTTAAGAAAAACCTGACTGGAAACTTGTGTAGAATGGCCAATTTCTCTGAAAATCTTCTCAATGAAAACTGTATGGTCTGTTACACTTTAACAAAGCAGATGTTATAAAGTTTTGAAGCCTGATTAAATAAAACAAAAATATTAAAACTAGTATAAAAGATGGATTGGAATTTATGAACAATTAAGTAGTATTAGAGAAATATTACCAATTGTCTTTTAGGCTTGATTTTAGACTGTTTTTTTTTTTTACATATGGTATAATTTATGTTGTTTTTCTTGCTTGGTGAAGAATATATTATCTTCCCTGGAAAGAAACAGAATGTTTCTTCTGAAACATGCACAATAAAAAAATTGATGTACCATGCCTCCACTGGTTATTCATTCATGCTCCTTTCTGAATGGAGAGCCAGTGTAAGCCATGTGCATTATTATTTTAGTATGTTTGTTGCAGAAGATAAATCTACAGGTCAGTGTGGGGTTTTATCTGTGGTACTCCCTCTATAACTGCATCATTTGATAACCTTTTGCTAAACTCTGAAAGTGTGTCATTGCCAACTCAGGAGAGACTTTCAAAAGGTGTTCTGCAGGACACAACTAAATTTTAAACATTAAGAAAAATTATATTCTTGGGCATATTTCTCAAGTGTTCCTGGGTTATGCAGGAATGTTTTGCATGTGATTTTGAGGGTGGGTGAGAGTTGTTTATCTGTGGGTCAGGAAAGCAATAGGAGTGAAAAAAAATGATGTGTTATTTCCATGATCTAAATGTTCTGCAGCAGTAGCAGCAGCTGAGCAGCTCACTGTTATTCAATGCTACATTAACTTTTCCATTAATTCTGGTGCTGTAAAATATGAAGCCCTTAAGCATTGTGAAGTTGCTGCCTGATTTTTGTTCCTTTACATGGCTGCTGTATATTTGCGTGCTACAGCCATTATAAGGATAATCACTGTCATTACTTTTTAGAAGGTCATTTTCTTATTGTACTGAATTCTGTTAGATACAGAAAAGCCTTAACAAAAAAAGGCTCCTTAACCACATTTACTAAAAATGCTGTATTTTTCACTTCTTGTTGCTATTATTAGATGACAGCAGCCCAAGTGTCAAGAAAATATTTTACCTCTGTGTTTTTATTTTGTTTATTCATTAAATTAAAAAAAATCCTCTAAATAAACCCTCTCAAAAACAAACAAAAATCCCCTCAAAACCCCCCCAAAAAAAACAAAAATACCCCCCCCCCCCAAAACTAAAAACCAAACCCAGAGACCAAGAAAGCCTTACTTTTTCTCTAAAAACAAAATTTAAAAAACTGTATAGTTTAATTTCCTTTCCTGTTAGGAGAAAAATTATTAAATACAATTTTGAAAGAAGATAAATTTTTGTTACATCATAAACACAGTTCTTTTTTGAAAATGCTGGATTTTTGAAAAACTGAATAACATATAGAGATTGGAATTACAGATATTCAAATTTCTTGTATTATTTTAATTATTTGTTGAAAACATGCACATTTATGGTAATAGTTACTAAGAGTCAATAGCAAACCAGAGCAGCAATTCATGATACTTCCAGCCAAGATATACCAACCATTCCACCTATTCTCCCCTCCAGAATTCACAGAAGAGTTCATATGAGAGAGCAAGACTCTTACTTCAGCCATGAAAGCAGTCACTTTATGCCCTAAATAATGAAGTTATAATCTCAGTGGTGGCTGTGAGGTGACATTCCAATGCTGAATAAATCATATCACTCTTTATCTATCTGCCTTGTTTTCCCCATCTCTAACGTGTGAGTCATGGTACACTGCTAACACAGTAATTTGAAATCTATTGATGGAAGAAAAAGCACTAAAAGTAGAACTTAATAAATATCCTTTCTATTAAGAGAATGGCCTTAGATATTTAGTATTGTATTGCTTTATTTATAAACATGTTTTAGTTGCATAGTTCTTTAGGTTTTTCTATGCCTCAGATTCACTGTGTTCACTGTTTTTATGGTTAAGTCATCATCATCTGAACCAGGATCAGCATAACAGGATTTGTGTGATGGCTCATAGAGAATCCATTCTAGCTGCATAAGCCATTACCATTGCTCTTAAGACCTGTTCCTGGCATTTTTGGAACAGGATGAAAAGGCACATCTGATTTGCCTAGTGAGCTTCTTACTTCTATATTCAGTTGAATGATTCTGTGGTTTTCTCTCCCACCTCTGTGTCTTAGAGAGCTTTTATGATACTAATTTTCTTTTTATCTTTTTTTTTTTTTTTTTCCTTTAATTTGGGTATTTTTATATCTGCTATTATTTGATTTCCGGTACATGTGGGAAGATTAGTTTAATATCAAAATGGTAAAGATAGTATCTTGTATTAGATAAATATAAACACTCTCCATATTCAGCCTTAAGTCTACAAAGAAATTCTACCTGGGTTTCATAACATAAAATTTACCAAGAAAGTTTAGAATTTTTTTATATTCTTTACATAATATTGCTTTTCAGGGTTTGACTTATTTTCTAACTTAATAATTTAGGAATTTTTTACAGTTCTGTTTTGTAAGCAGCAATCTAAATGGCATTGTGTTACCAGCATAAGTATTGAATGTGCCCTTACTAATCTAAACCCTTGCTTAGTTCTTGCCTAAATCTTGTCCCTGGTCTGTATCCTTCCAACATAGAATTATGTTTTTTCTCATTTATTTCTCGTATAATGCTGACAAAATTAGCTTACACTTTTATCAATGGTGTACTTCCTCCTAAAACCTCTTCAGTGTTTTCTATTTATTGCTTCCCTGGCTGGATAGTGTATCTGTATTTACCAGTGCCAGCAATGTGGCACTCAGAAATGTCTTAAACAACTCACAAGAGGACTTTTCAGGATTAGGAGAAAAGGGAATTAAGAAAGTGAGTAATTAGTTCAGACTTTGATTTTTTTTTTAAATTTAATAGTTACTTGTGATTGATGAAATAATTTGGAAAAATAAAAGCTATATAATTAGAATTGTTTTACAAAGTTAAACTTTTTTTTTCTCAATGAATTCAATGTTTATATCAGTTTGAATGAGCTGGCATAAAAATCAATAGCTACATATGAGCAAATAGCGAATAAAAATAATATGTTTTGAATGCTGAGAAATAACATAGCTATTAGCACGATATGCAGATTAGAACAGCCTGTGAAAATAGTATTGTGTCAATATAGGATAAAGATCTTTGTTTCATTAAATAGCTGTTTCTACTTAGAGAATTTGTTTTTTATTTGGTATCTTAAAAAATAAGAGATCATCCTCCTGAGGAATTAAGTGCTTCTAGATTAGGGAAGCAAAACAATGAATATTTAAACTTGAAATTCAATTTTGTTATGACCATTAAAACTGCTAGGAATCTTAAGATACTTGATGGGAAAACAAAGGGAAATGTTACGGTCTTCTTTGGTATGAATCCAGTTAAAGGATTAGCAGTGTTAGTCAGACTCTGAAATGGAAAGGCAAAAGGATATTAAATACAAAATACTTTTTAGCAGTGATTAGCTGTTATCTGGAAAAATAGATTCATTTCACTCAGTAGAGTACTATATTTTGCTGAGAATCAAAGTTTACAAAATAAATTTCAATATTTTTTAGTATGGCAGGTGATGAATGTTCTCCTGCAGAGGTTATATCAGAAAATCAATATTTGTAAAATTGAAACAGTATAGGTTTGTATTGATCCATGTGGCTAAATCAAAATGAAAGGCTTTGTAACAGCTTTCTTAGACAGCCTGCTATCCAGTAATGGCAAACTATCAATTTTAGCTTTCCACTGATAAATCAGCTTGAAAATTGGATGTCAAAATTTTTTTTTCTGAAGTAGTGATTTTTTTCTTTCCTCTAACCTTTCTTGATGGGTTAGATTGGTTTATAAGACTAAGCTCTGCCTTTTTGAAAGCAGTTGTCAAAACTGACATTTAGATATATTTTGAAACAAAATCTAAACTCTTAAAGCCTAATTTTGTGTACTAGCTGGCTTGATGGTAATGCTGTGTGTGCATCTCTATGTAAACAAATATGAATATGTGTTTATGCGTGTATTACTGAAAATGACATTGATTTAATACTTCAGGTAAATATGTTTCTCCTTTTTCTGATCTCTTGAGTTCACAAAGGTCAGGTCTTCAACTGCAGCTTTTAGAAACCAATGCCTCAGAAACTATTCCAGCTTTCAATGGTTAGGAAGATTGATTTTTCTTTAATTGACTGATTTTCTTTTTTATTTTGTGTTAAGTGACTTTATGAAATGATAACACGAACGTCAGTTTCAGCTGCAGGTCCTTAAAACCTGCATGGATGTTCTTTGTTTTTAATGACAGAAAAAACAGGATACAGATTTTCTCAGAAATTAGCAAAATCCTTTGTGATGGCAGGGTGAAACCCTTTAATTTGGGTCACATGCAGTAGTTTTCAGTGGAAGTTAAGAGTGCCATACCTTCATGTCTATACAGCAGAATATAAGTTAACTCGAGTGGGTATTGATTGTGAAGTTTGCTGTTGTATAATTACTTTTAGCTGTAGAAAAATGTGGTGTGTATTGATCTAGTTGGAAGCATTTGACTAGCAGTTTCCCTTGGCTAACAGTGAGTGTCATCTTTCAGCCATGATAAATGGTAACACTCTGGGTCAGCATAATTACTTGGTGGTGAAATGAACCTCCTGTACCCTTCTCCTCACACCAAGGAACCACCATAATCATCTTCATCTTAAAGCCATGATTTACTGAACTAACCAGCCCCTTAATACAGTTCTCTCCTCCCCTTCCTACCTAGTATGCACCCACATTAAACATGGCTCTATACTATTATTTTAAAAACTAAGCTTTTCTGTTCTGAACCCGCAAGTATTCAGATTATGTGGGTATCTATGTTGAATCACAAGTGTGGCTATTTTATTTTTACCTGTTCCCTGTCAGTTGACCTGAATCTGCAGGAGGCCAGCTTCTGCAACAATTTTTTAATCCTAATGTTTAGTATTCATGTTAAAAAAAAAAAAAAAAAAAAAAAAAAAAAAAGGTCAAATATTAATGTATTTATTATTTTGACACAGTACTTTTTAAGTCTTTGAACCAAATGTTATTAATGCACTCTTAAATTATTAGTGTACTGCAATGAAAACTGCCATATGAATTTATTGTCAGTAGCCCTTTAATTTTATAGAGTAATGTACACTCTGGATGTGCTGTCTTTGGAAAACAGATGATGATATTTTTTCACTACATGCTGCTAGAAGAGTTTCATTTAAAAATAATTTTGACAACTCATTTAATAACAGTTTTAAATGTAAGGGGTTTTTTTAGCAGTAACCATTTTTCTCTTTATATGGATCTCTAATAGATGATAAATATGTTATCAGAAATAGAGAAATAATATTTATTGCTAGAACAGAAAACTAAGATGATTTGTATTGTTTGGCACCTTTTTAATGGGGAGTTTTCAATTTGTTATCAATATTTCATTAAAACTTCGTATCATGTTGTTTAAAATGGATTTGTGTTTACTCGCCAGTAGTGTAATATGGCCCTGGGGTAATGACTTTTTTTTAAGTAATGTTAGTTAAAGAAAATCTGGCAATAGTTTTAGATCATTTTAAGACAGCTGTGAAGGGTTTGGATAAAGGTCATTTTCAATGATTGTGCTTAGTTAAATAAATGTGAAGGGTTTCACAATGGGAATCTTGCTTTTCAGTATGCTGTCATAAATTTCCCCTTAACACATCTGGGAATAGGAAGTAAAATGTAGTTGTTTCTGCCTTGAAGGCAGTGTATTTTATATTTTCGTTGCTTTGTTTGTTTTCCCCTTATAATGCTGTTTATTCACATAACTAGAGTTCAAAGGTTTTACTTTGTCATAAATTAAATCTTCTATTCTCTGACAGTTTGTGGGACCCACTGGATATAATTTTCAAGTGGTTGTAACTTGAAGATTCTTTTGCTGAGATTTAGTCATTAAAAGTGTTAAATTTTCTGACAACTCAGCCTCTATTGTGACCCTGGTTCACTGCTTGCTCTCTCCCTTGGCCACAGCTGGCCTCTTGCTGTTCACAGCTGAAAAGTGAAATCAATGCTGGGTCTAACAAAATGCAGATGAAAGCCATTCTGATCATATATAGTCATTTCCCGTAATTTTATCAGCCTTCAGTTTCTTAAATGATCTCTGGAAAACATTGTTTGCTCATGTGAATACAATATCGAGTTTTGTGATAAAATGTCCTTTCTTTCTGAAAAGTAATACTTTCTTAAGCATTAGTAGTGATATACAGCTCACATTGCCATAGCATGATCTTTAAAAATACCAGTCTGGTCCTTCCCCCTTTCCCTCCTGAAGGGAAGCCCGTGAAAGAGCTGCTGGCTGAATCCTGCCAGCTCTGAGCCTTTGGAATCTTGCGAATTGAGATTTTTATGTTCTACAAGGCTCAGAGCTGGAAAGTAAGAACTCTTACCATGTGTCAATCCACATTTCCATTGATCTTGCATCCTTTTTATTTTTATTTGAGCAAGATTGGTAGGAAAGCTGTGTTGCAGTTAGAGATGGCAGCGTATGATGTAGCTTAATGCTCCAAAGGTCACAGAACTACAATGAGTTTGATGGAAAACAGCCTTTCTCCTTATTTTAAGTGGTTCCTGCTTTGATTACAGGCATTTATTATAATTATCAAGAGATTAGTCTGTTGTTATAGAACCCTTGTAATGGAACCATTTAAAAGGAATATAATGGCAGTTTATTGGATTTTGCAAAGGAAAAGAGAACAGATAAAGTGGTGGTTTTTAAATGGATCAACTGCTGCCTTAAGCATACTAATTTTTTTCCTTTTGTTTAACTTCACATTTCTTTTTGTTTCGCAATTTTAAGTTACATACTAAAGAAGTCACTTTTCAAATTCTGTAGATATTTTACTTGCAACATTTTCATTGCAGTCTAGTCCCATGGAGTTTAGTTGTTAAAGACATTCCTTCCAAAATGTTCTTACACTATGCGTATCGTAGAAAGTGTATGACACAGCTGCTTTTTAATTTTATTCATATCTCCATTTAAAGAATGGCAACAAAAAGGGTTATTTTTTATCAAAAATATGCAAAAGAAATTTTATAATCTATATTATATCATTTAAAGTGCAGCTAGGTTGAGTTCTCTTTTATAATAGCAAAATGCCATAATATTGATGAAACCTGGTGAATTTCTTTCATGTGTATTTCAATTTCCCCTACTTAACAACAAACAGTTGTATTCACTGCACTTAGTGAAAAAGAAATGTTAATTCTTTTAAATGTTATGATTATAAAATAGTCAATTTATTCAAATGTTACAGAATAATACTTGTAACCTGGCTGTGAATGTAAAAACTAGATGACATTGGAAAAAAATCAAAAGCTCATAAGCTTAGTGAGTTTTATATTAGAAGCTAGTTTATATCTCAAGGCCTATGAATTGTGTAGGATGTGTAAGTATGTCTTATCCTTTGTGTGAAACCTTCTACTAAAGAATAATTACAGAGCCTAAATCCTCCTGCTGAAAATGTTCTGTCCTATGCTCGTTAGCTGAGCAATGGCTCGGGTTACTTAGGACTGCTGTTAACCTGGGAAAGAAAGTCAATTCACTCAAACTTAGTTGACGTGGGGCTATTTAATGGCAGTGGGCAATTGGCCCCAAAATAACAGTGAAAAACCATATAACAGCAAATTGCAAGAATAGGATTACAAGTCTGCTACTCCAATATTTGTCAGCTGCCAGCAGAGGCGGCCTGGGGAGGAGTTTAGTATTTCCCCCAGGTGACTTTACCATGATACTCCCCCAGCATATTCTCCCAGCTTTCATCAAATTGTAGCTCAGGGACTTCCTGAGCCAGAGGTGATATCCTTAAGTTTAATAACTTCTGGTGGGTTTTTTCCCATCTGTGAAAGGAAATATCTTATCCTTTTAAGAACTCATTTAGACTTCGGCCGACCATGATATCACATAGCATTGAGAAGCCTATACCCCATACCCTTGGGTCTGTCGTGTGAAAAATTTACACAAAATGCATCACCATTTGTTTTGAACTTGTTCCTTGATAACTCTATGTTCTCACTAGGTCTTTTCTTATGAAAAAATAGTGAGTCCTTGTTTTCAACTCACCATCTTGGTGCCATTTACAATATCAAACATCACTATCAAGTCCTTTTCAGTTATGTCTCTGTTCTTTAGTTGTGAGGTTCCAAAATGGCCTGTTTCCACCTCCCTGGATGCTCCCCTGTCGCTTATTCTGAAGCAGGTCTCTGTTAATCCTTCCAGCTGGTGCTATTTTACTTTGTATCATAGTCAGAGAGAAGAGAATGATACACCTATGAACTTATTTCTGTCTCGTTCCCACCCGCTCTCCTTCCTGCAACTGTAATGTGCCAGCCAGGTTGTAGTTTTATTGCCAAAAGAAAGCCAACAGGGAATGACTAAACCTTCCTCACTGATTCAATATTTTCAAAAGGGGAAAAACCAAAGAATTGGAACAATGTTGTAAGAGATAAGCCTGCATCTGAGCCAGATTGTAATTCTATGATTGTAGTCCTTTCATTCCCCATTCCAATTAATGTTTTACTAGTCTAAAATGAGCTAGCATTGTGAGAAAAGACTGACAGTGTTCCATTCCACAAAACTTTGGTGATTCATGGGGGAAGCATGCTCTGTCCACCATAGCTTTTCTTGTATGATTGTACTTTCTCACAAATACAATCAGCTGTACTGGTCTATGCACAAATATTTTTTGTGTCTGTGTTTGAAAGAGAAACGCTTTGTTGGGAAAGCCTGTAAAAAATCATTTTGATTTGTTGTCACAGGCTTTGAGTATCACCAGACCATTGCAGGCATAATGTTGTATAGTGAATGGCATTCTCATGCCTTTGGGTGTTGCCATTTGGGTGTACATGTAATTCACAGAGATGAATAGTGGTTCCTTTATTTTTTTTGATACACAATGTGCAAATTAAAATGTTCTTTGCTTGCAAATATTACTTGAAAATAAGGGACAGTGGACATGATTCTCCCCTCACACATATAGCTTGAGCACTCTTGGGCAAAAAATTAATCTCGCAAGTAAGACTTCTCAATGCAAGGACAGATTCCTCTTTGTCTTTCAACAAATCTCCATATAGTCCTAATGCCTGCTGGTGTTCTAGAAGTATTAAGACTATATTACACTGGGTTTTGTTTTTTTTTTAATTTTGGTATGCTGTCAATATTCTCATATGGAGCAAAGGCAGAATACAGATTTTTTTTTTTTTTTCCAAATTTTTGATCTCACACCAGAAAAGTAGAACAGCTCCTGCTGATGGTTAAAGGCTGGTCTGAAAGCACAAGACTCCATCAAGTAAATAAATTTTGGAAAGTGATATGATTATTGATAGAGTATAAATTCTGAATTATACTGCCTTCTTGCTGCTTTCTAAATCACTACAGTCAGAGACACACTGGAGTTATTTTTAAAGGTGTTTTTTTCAATTATTAAATCATTAAGCTATATGGCTTGTTTGGGTTCCTCTCAAGAATTAATTCATAAAACAGTTACAAGTTTGGTGGAGAGTAAAGCTAGAGTACTTTCATAGCATTTTACATAGATGTCATGGTAGAGTGTCATTTTCCAAAGGTCTCCCTGAAGCTAAATAAAGGAAGTGTTAGGCATATTTTTCATGGGATAAGATACATTGAAGCAGAAACCTTATTTACTGTGAATGGGAACATATTTTTGTGTGTGCCTTTTTTATCCCCCCCCCCCCCCAAACCACACAAGAAACTTTAGACAGATCAAATGTTAAAGTAGAAAGAAGTATTGGTCCATAATTCAGCTTTATTGCTCCATGGGAGGATATTGCTGTTAGAATAATAGCAGATCTGATCTATTTTGTACCTTAGTTTGTATGTGCAATTTGAACCCACATCACTAACTGTAGAATGTCTACAGAAAAAAAAAAAGGATGCTTCAAGTCAGCGGTAATATGAGTATGTTAAATCAACTTGATTTAGATGGATTGGAAAAAGAAAGACTTGTGGAAGGTTGTATTCTATAAGTATATATCAACAAAAAAATATAGAGGAAAGAGCTAAACTATTTTGTCTTCTGCTGATAGGATGAGGAGCCTTTTGCTTGTTCATTTATACATTAGAAAAAAATAGCATAGCTATTGAGCAAAACAGAGTGCAGGCCTGTCATATGTATTAACCAACCTGGTCAAAGGTTGCTTTGGTTTCTTAAATAGTCTAATATACTAGACAAAAGCTATTCTAGAACTGTACAAGACCTATGAATTTAATTAAAAGTCTTCTAAGGCAGGAGATGAGAATAAACTCTACACTTATTTCCTGTAAAACAGATTAATAATCTTTCAGAGTGATTTAGCAGCTCTTCACACTGGTGTCAATTCAATCAATTTCTTACTAGGCATCTTGGAAGCTTGTCACTGTTTGTCTTTTGTGTTTCGTAGTTTGCTTCTTAAAAAAGAGAAGGAAAAAAGGTAATAAAATAACCTCAACTAAAGGCCTATTTTAATGTAATAAACAGAAATTTCTATATATCTTTTCCAATCACTTTTCAATCTGTGGTATAGAAAAGTGCATTGCTATTCTACATAAAACATATTCTACTGCTATTCTACATTGCTATTCTGCATAAAACATTTTTTCAGATTTTGGTGGAAATAAGCCCCTAGAATAGGTCCCGAAACATACCTAATTTTAAATATGTTGTTGACTTCAATGGGATTTTGTATAGACATATACTTAACAGACTCATACTTTTTTTTATAATTGGGCCTAAAAATTGCATTTCTTCCATAAAAATATTAATATACTACCCCAGAGATTAAATCTCTCCAAAATAATAGTCTTGATATTTGATTTTGAATTATACATAATGAAGAGTATTCTGGTTTTAAGTGTTTAACTGTTAGACTTTTCAATTGCTTTAATAATATAGTCTGATTTTTGAGAGTGTCAGCCTTTTTTGTTTTATTGCTTGAATTTATATAGCTTTTGTTTCCTGAATTTCTATTTTTATGTTCATTATTTGGTATCAATTTAAATAAGGCATTTGCAATCTGAATCTGTGGGGTTTGAATGCTTATCCTCTGATAAGCATTCATTTCATTTTATAGCAATGAGATTATAAGCCCATTCTTCAAAAGTGGAATTTTGAAATTTTTTTATTAATTTACACAGAGAAGATGATTTCTGCAGCTCTTGCCTATTTTATATTTCAGGATTCCCTTTATCAGGTTAATCAGATGATGAAAAGATACCTCCATGTTACTTTTACTTGTAGTAATGTAAGACTGGGACAAGTCAGTTGACCATATTCTCCATTCCTCTCATTTAGCAGAACCCATATAGCCTATAATTCTATATTTTCTGAATCCCGCTTCTTGGATTTCACTCAGTCATGTGAGTTCTCTGACATGATCCTTCCCTCGACAATTTGTGCAAGTCTTAGATGGCAGATTTTTTCATGAGAAACCTAGGTTTTTGCTTTCCGTAGTGTTGAGACCTTGATCACTTGATACAAGAGCACTAGAATTCCTATCCAATCACCCAGCTTTTCCCAAGGTGAAACTAGTTCTCTCCGTTGCCTGTGGAATGAGCCTGGGTTGATTAGTTGAATGTCAATAATGTTGACATCTTAACTTAGATAAAAGAAACTCAACTCAGCTATCATTTGGCATAATTTGACAACTTTAATCTTCCAGTAAATTACAACTGTTAATTGGTAGTATTAACTTCCCAGTAATTGAACTGTGTGTCCCAGATTGCAAGAAAAGAAAACAAATTCTGTGAGATCATAGGCAATTTGGTCCCTGGAGAAAAAGCAGTTTTCAAAGATAAGGTGATCATCAGTTTCTCAGCATCTTCAAACATAATGCCCATTGAGCTACACAGGGGACATGTGGAACAGCTAAATGAATCAAGAGGTTAAAAAAGAACGAAAGTGGTGAAGAAAATGACCCAAGTTGGTCATTAGAATTTGGAGAATCTCTGAGGATGAAATGACCTGTGCCTTAGTTCTTAAGCCATAAGTGACTATTCAGCTCTTCAAAATCCACTCTTTCCTAGGACATGTCTCAACAGAGTGTTGGCACAAAACATTCATAATTAGACAGATTTACAGCTCAAAGTAAACCAAAAATTGCCATCACCAAATTACCTTCAAACCCAGGTATAGACTGCATCCAGCTTCCTTCTTTGCCCCACTTTTGAACTACTCTTAGAACGTTGTCTTTTCTCAACTCATAGTTTGCATTTCAGAGTTGTGTGAAGTTTTCAGTTTTTGCTTTCTTGGATCAGGAAATTTGGCTACTCATGCTCTGAAGTGAGAGCAGCACACCCTTCTGCTCCCAGGTATATATGATTCCTCCCCACCAAAGATTGTCGAATTCAGTTCTGAATCAGTAAGTTTTCCTTTCTGGTGTAATAATAGATGGGTTTGAACTCCTGTCTCATTTTCCATCTTCCATACAAACTGCGGTGAGAAAGTCTCAAAAAAACCCCTCCAAACCAACAACCTGCAATGAACATGTAAA
Organism: Certhia americana; assembly: GCA_018697195.1. Lineage (NCBI taxonomy): Eukaryota > Metazoa > Chordata > Aves > Passeriformes > Certhiidae > Certhia > Certhia americana. The sequence goes on from CM031857.1 coordinate 49,946,838, forward strand.
GTACAAAATCTGCTTAATTAGCAAGATTGAGGACTGTAATTCCTCATGGTGATTCTACGCAGAAAAGTAGAGGAGTGTTGTATAAATTTATTAAAGTTCTGCTAATAATTTTTCTTTAACTATGGTATTCATTTAAGAACAGACACCCAAATACAGCCAAATACACATTCTGTTATGTATTTGTAAAGCATATGCCTACAGGGAGCCATACTTGCTATACAACAGCAACTGAACTGTAAATGTGCATGAAAAATGCAGAAGATACACATGGTCATGGCACAGATTTGTGCTGCAGAAAAGGGAAAAAGCATTGGTATCTCATGATTGTCACACAGAATCATGTAACAGATTAAGTAGGTATAAGGAAGAAAAACATTAAAAAGTATATCCAGAGTAATAGGTTGCCCAATACTTTGTATGCAAAAATTCTCTAGAGTATATCCTACTTTTTTTTCAGAACCCTCAAAAATAGGAATTTATTTCAAGACTGAAAACAAAGAAGTTACAATTTGGTGTCATTTTTTAAATTTTTTTTTCCAAAGTCACGTCTGCTTTTTCTCGTATAATATTTTCAGAGCCCAAAATAAATCATTAGGTCATGCTGATGTATTTTGGGATGTTTTATGGAGGACTGTTTCTATACTTCTGAAGAACCTCTTGACTGTCAAAAGTAAAGTATAAATAGAAAAGTTTTGATTTACTTGCCAAACTGGCTTTTTAGCTCTCACAAAAATTCCCAGGAACAAAAAAGATCAAAGCTAAGATTACTTCAGTATTTATTTGATAGTACTATAAACATGGTCTCTATTAAAAATTCTATAGCATTCATAGCCATGCCCCTTGGCAAATGTTTATTTCATCAATACAAGCTATATTTGGGGTAGGAATAGTTGTTTATATATGAGACAAGGCATGATTGGGCTGTTCTGTCTTTGTTTCAGTTCTTAAGAACAACATTAAGTTAAAGCTATATATGTGCTTTTTCCTAACTTATGCTGTACTTCTGGATGATAGGGGAAAAATAAATCTGTACCAAAAATCTTGCAGGAGATGTAAAACCTCAGGCTTCTATAAATTTTGAATTCAAATACTCCCAATTACTAAGCTTGAATTGGCATTTTGCAAAAATAATTATTCTTTTAAAATAGTGTATTATTCAATTTGCATTTTAATAAACAGCTCTGCATGATGGAAATCAAAACAATTGCCTAGGTAAAACTTTATTATTTATTTATTAGATTTTGATTACTGTTGCTGTTTGTTGTTAGGCCTCAAGGAAGCTAATTATTTCATCTCAATGCCAGGTTAATAAGTTAGCTGTCTTTAAACAGTTGCAGCTTGAATAATTTATAAAGGTCTGAAACGGTAATTCATTATAGGTTTTTAAAAATATATATATAAAAAAGACAAAGCTGTGTCTCTTAGTTTTAGAATAATGTTTTTAAAATATTTAGATAAAATATTTTCTCTCTCTCTCTTTTTTTTTTTTTTCTTTTTTTTTTTTAATTGAAGACTTTGAGAGGCTAAATTTCTATTCTTTGATTCCATAACCTTCATGCCATGACTTACAAACAGGAGTAACTAATGAGATAACAAGTCCTAGCTGTCTATCTCAACCATGCTGTTTCTGTTAAAAATGCAGCTCTAGAATTTTGACAACTCATTGCTGGTTTGTCTTGAAACTGGGCTGTAATTTGTATGCTCAGTAGGTTCTTCAGTAGTTCCTTCACAAGAGATTCAGACACCTTAATCTGTGCCTCTGGAATGGAGCAGACAGCTGGGACAGCATCCTCATCAGCAGTCACATGTGTTATCCCTATCTACAAGTCTGAGCCTTTAGTGTTTGACCTTTAAGTAAGCCAGTGAGGCACCAAAGTTTTTCCAGAGCTTCAGCAAGCTCATTTACTTTGGATGCCCACTTGGAAATCTGGGGTCTGTTTTCATTTGTCTGAGTACACCAATCCTGAGGGCACAAAATTTTAGCTACTATTTAGTTATTATGTAACTCTTCTAGAATTGCAGGCAAGTCTTAAAGGCTCAGAATTTTTTTAATAAGCTCTGCTGTCCCTAGATATGTGTTTAATATGATGCATAAAATCTTGAAATATGCAGTAACTTATTTTTCTTGTAAAAAGTCACTGCTTCATTAGAACATTTGCAAAATCTCAGGACTTGTGCATTGTGCTGATGTAGGCTGTGTGGGGGTGACATTAAAAACAACCTTCAGCGCTGTTTACTGGAGTTTCTTAGTGCAGTGGTATTATTGTCATTCAGAATTCAATGGGAAAAGAGATCATTGAGCTTTAGGAGTTTTCTCAGTTTCTCTCCAGAAAAGGTAGAAAAATCAACTAGAAGAATCTGGCTGTATTCATTACACTCAGAATAAAATATCCTGTCATTCACATAAATAGCATAGTTAGTGCTCATGCAGAAGGCAGAGGAGGAGGGTGTCTCTGTGAGATTTGAATAAATTGGTCTCTCAGTCCTCCCTTTTCAGTGCTATAGCTGAAACAAAACAATACGAAAAGACCCCAGATAGGGAAAGGTTGTTTTGGGGGCGAGTTGAGATTTGGGGTTTTTAAAATTAATTTCTGTGGAAAATAAGGGATTAGAAAATGAGAGGCAAAACATAACTTCAAGAAAGAATTCTCTTGCTTTCCAGTGGTCATAACACCACTTTATCATTTTTTTGCAACCCTTGTTCACCTTCCCTAAGCAGAATTGAGTCACCATGCTTCCTATTCGAATGCACGTTTATGTTCTTGGGTGAAAAGCTGAATAGAAGTTGGTAACTATACCATCAGATAAATCCATTCTACAGAATTGTTACCAGAAGAATATTTATTGTTTGAAGCTCAGAGGATAAACTGAAATTGAAAAAAAAAAATCCCAAACTTAATTCTGTAAATATCTTAGATATCATAAGATATAGGAAATATCTTAAATATTGTAAGAACTGTATCTATTAAAGGTAACATTGTTTGAAAAACAGCATCTTTATAGCAAAATAATAGTTGTCCTAAAATTTTTCTTTTGATTTAACTCATTAAATCAGCATTTTACTTTGCTAAATTAAGAAAAGTTATTTTCTGAGATGCTTATCTGATTTCTTATGGATTATAGCTGTAAAATCACACAACACTTTCCAGACAATTTTGACAAAAAGTTATTACATGAGGTCTCCTGGTTTTGTAGTTAGATGGTACCCACTTTTATTTTTCTTTTAGTTTGACAGACGATATACTTAATAAGCAAAATAATTTTGCTAACAGTAAGTAATATGCTTGTAAAAACTGTAGAAGAATTAAATGGAAATTTCCATTTTAAAACCATTTAATTAGAAAATATTATTTTGATCAAATCTTCTGGAAAAAAGTTATGATGGCATAAATTCCTATGAAGATACTTAATTTTTTTTCTTTTTCATTTTTCTAAATTAATAAAAGTTTTCAAATGTTTTTTTTTATTTTCATACTGTATTTCCTAAAAGCAGGAATGTATGTTAATGTTAGGGTGCTTATTTCAGATGTGATGTCATAACAAACATGCTAATCAAAATTTTTTTTTTCTTGAAATTAAATGATCATTTTCTAGAGCAAGTTTTGTGTCAATTAAATTTTGAGCTATTTCTACATTTTGAATAAGAATGGTATCATGTACATTTACAATGGAATAAGTTTTACTTAATTTTAGCCACCTATAGCTATGCTCCTAGACTAAGCCATTCTGTCTGTCTTTCTTTGGCAGCCAGTTAAGAAAGACAGAAATGACCCCCAGTTCGTTCCATCCTGGAGTTTGTTATACTGTGGCATCATGACAGTACTTGTGAAATCTTACTAAGTAGCCATTGTACTTAGATAGCATGACATAAGAAAATATGCATTAAAAATAAAAATGTCCTGAACCATTCTAAGTTCTTTCAAGGTTTTTTCCAAAAGGGAATTTCACCCAAATTTTCCTTTATCTAAGACTGTAAAATGGCTTTTTGGGCTTTGGCTGTTTTGTTTCCTCTTTGGAGTGGCAGCAAACCACATTCTGAAATCAGGAATCTGGGTTAAACCAAAGTATTGTTTCAACCACTTCCTTTTCCTTTTTTTTTTTTTTTTTCAAATTTAATCTTTTATGTCTTAATTCTAACCCTAAATTTTATTTCATTTTAGTGTTTCTACAGTTGCAATTTATTATCTTCAGAGTCTGGTGCAATTTCATTCAATTGTAACTCATATTTTGTTACTAAAAAGTCCTTTGTGTTTCTGTGAGTCAAACACTGACAATTTATATATCTGCTCTGAAAGTTGCTTCAGTTCTTCAATCAGTGCCATTGGATTCACAAAAAGGAGCCAAGTATAACTTTAGGAAATTGTGTTTTTTCATTTTGCAGTACTACATGTAGTGTCCTACTATTGCCCATGAATACTTGGATAGATTTGCTGAACTTCTCTCTCATCATTTAAAAGTTATATGTTATGTTAAATCCACTCAATAATTTAAAAAAATTCTACTTCTCTTCAGTTTTACTTTGTAGACATTTGAGTTATTGCCACTTCCATTGCTATTTTTAAGAGCTACGTGGCTTTTCCCCTATTTATAGCTTTAAGCATGATTAGTCTTATTTTGCTACCACTGCGACTTCTTGGTAGAAGTTTACTGCTATTTAATAATATAGCAGCCATTGCAGAGTGAACAACTCCTTCTGAAGAACTAAGCTTTATAGAATATCTAGGCAATCAGTAAACTGTTAGTCCTTGTTTGTTTGTGTATTCATTATTTTTCCCTCAGACTCTATGCAATACACTAAAATCCATAATCCTGGGATTTTGCTGCCTTAGAAGTTTGTGGTTTAAGTAGTCCCATAGCTAAAATTAACATCTCTACTCTCACAGCCTCCCTTTGACATCTACTGACATTGCTCTCCTTTCTAACATCTCGTCTATCTGAAGACTAATTCAAATTGAGAGATTTCTGTTTTCAGCTTTTGATGTGTCCTCAGCTTTTTCACCAAAATTAAGGCACATAAATTTCAGGAGCTGGAAATCTTCATTAAGAGTGTGTATTAAATACTCCTTTTCTGGTGCCTTAAGAAGAAAATAAAAGCCACATAAATCACTCCCTCCTTTTTGAAAATGTTGTTACCTTTTAAAACAGTTCTTAGAAAGTTCTCCCTAAATTTGGTGCATCTTTAATCATTAGTCATCTTCTGATCGTCTTTTTCTCTCTTTCAATTGTAGCAAATTCTCTGTTGTCTCAGCTTTGTCCTTCATTATTAATGCAAGACCATTAGTAACATGATCATAGGAGAGAAACTGTTGGCAGTTCTCTTTCTGTTTTTTAGAGGTGACTCCTCTGCTCCTGTTCTGATGATCAGTAGTAGTGTGTGCTGTTAAAATTTCTGTGTGCTCTGTTTCATCCTTATTTCAAAGTCCAAGTGGAAACTCTTCCTCTCTTTTACCATCTTTTACAATTTCCATGACATTAGGTGTTTCTCAGATTGATTACATTTTTATACCCTGTGTCCATATTTCCAGGTTTAAATATTATTAATTGTTACTGTATCTATTGCAACACCAGTTCAGAACCTTATTAGCTCCTTTGTTGTTGCAGAAAACTTCTACTTGGATCTTCTGGCAAATAGGTTTATACTTTGGCTTTAACCATTACAAACATTGTATAAGTATTTTTGTGATTTTTGTATTTCAAGTTTTCTTTTACTTAGCTGCTTTTTTTTTTTTTTTTTAATGTCATTCATTTTCTGTTCTTTATATTACATTAGGGGAATACTTTATGCTTTCCAAATATACTTTTTTTCCCCCTCATTTCTCAAAATACAGTCATAATTTCACACTGTGAAAAGAATAATTTTTCTCTTACAAAATATGTTACATAAGAGCAACCAGGACTAATTCTTGAAATTATGGATCATCAATTCCTTGCCTTTTCTAGTGTTTTCCCAGTATTACAAAGACTATGGATTCTCTGAGATCCTTCCAGTTCTGCGACCCACCTCTTTTTCAAAACAACTTTTCCCCCTTCCCCCATGTCTGCAGGCTTGTTCTTCTTCATTAATATATTCAAACTTAATCTCTTCCATCTGGCAGCCCATCCTTTGGGCCGCAGTCTGAGGATCTTTTATGGACATGTGTGCTGCTACTCTCCACTGTTCATTTTTACCACTAGTTGCTGTAGCTGTAGGTGACTTGTAGCAAACTTGTACACGAACAGGAACTGGGTTTCACAGCCATGCATGCAGCTGTTGTCACAGATGCTGAATGTGCTCAGGATGGACAAAGACTTACAGTTTAGGACAGCTAGTATTCATAAATCCATGAAAAACCCTTCCCATGCTCATCATTGCAGCTATGGCCATAGGAGTTAACAGAAAATCTTTAAAGAGTTTTCTTTTAAATGTTCAAGCTCTGGAGATATGAAAAGGCAGGGAGAACTTTGCTGTGCAGGCTGACTTGACATTCCTCTTAATTTTTTTGCTGGCAGTGCATGCCACAGTTTCTCCTCTGAGAGGATAATTGAGCCACTTGAAACACTTTAGTCTGTCTCAATAATCTTTGTCCCCATATACAAAGGGAAGGTGTGTGTGGTATGGCAGTAAAGAATATTATACAGAATTCTGGGCAGATCTGAGGTTTAGAGCAACCTGCATTTGAGAGACTTCAAAGCTGTTTGCTCCAGCTTATCAAAATCCATCTTGGCTACCCAGGGCAGCATTACACCAGTTTGCCTTTCCGTTCCATGCTGGCCAAGAAAAATGTAACTAAAGTAGGCCAATAATATACATCAAGCTGTCAAGTGGGTACCAGTGATGACAGTGGCAGTGAAACAAAATTTGTAATCCTCTGGTATGTAGTACAATAGGGCTTGTTCCATTAAAACATGTATTTTCTTTGTCTGTATTAACTATATGAAGTACTGCCTATCTGAAATTTGAGATTAAGTTATAACACCATACCATGTCAAATATTTTTATTTTTTTATTTTTAGTTGACATGTAATATTACAAGTTTCATGTCAGTTCTTATGAAAATGAGAAAGGTTTATATTAGATTATACTATAGTTTGTAAGGAAATTATCTTCATGTGGATTTCTTTGGGTTATGTGTTTTAGTAGCTGTTCAGTTGAAGGGATATAAATATGTTTCTCTTTTCTTAAAAGTCTTTAGAAGTAGCTCACAAATGATGCTATGAACTTTTAGTTCTTAAAAAAAAATTCATTACATTGTGCTTAATATGCACTTCTTTATTCAAGCAAGCCTGATTCAAAATGTCACTTGACTGGTGTAAGATATGGAGGAATGAGAAATTACATGTAATCTAGTTGGCTGTGGAAATAAGGATTATTAATAATATACATTATAAGGAAAAGTAAAGCTTATTGAAATATTGCACTTGTCACAGAAATAAATTACTAAAATTACTTGATTTAGTCAATTCACTTCTGGGAAAAATGGATTGTAGCAGAAAGAGTTATGGGCGATTTGCAGACATGCTCTCCTCTAGGATTGACTTGTGCCTAGTACAGCCTCAGAAAATATAGTTCTGCTTTATTTATAACTATCATTTAGAACTACCTAGCAGCTACCTAAATTCCTCAAAAATCTTAAAGCCTGTGTAATATCCCCAGGATTAGGATATAAGTATTTCTAAAGTACTGTAATCTATGGCTAGATGATTAAACACTGATTCACTCCACAATGCTGGACTTCTAAAGCAGGTTAAATTCCTAATTTTAGGCTGGAACTGGTGCCACAGTCTTTTAATTACTAGTATTTTTAATCTAACCTAGAGATGTAATAGTACAACATTTAAGGAAATTCACACAATTTTTTTGTTATTCAAGAAATGAAACTCAGTCATTCAAAACTTTCTGAAGGTATAGATCCATCATCTTTTGAAGTGTTTGCTTTCCTTCTAACAACAGGGTAGGAAAAATAGTAATATAATTTGTGATTAGAAATTATGTTTCTGTTTTTTTTCTCAAAAATTTGAATTTTGCACCATTATTATGTTTTTTGAGCTTCAGTCCCTGGTGAACTTCTAATGTTTTATTCTTTTTTTTTGATCTGTAAAATAGACTTAATCCTCTGACAATTTCTTCACTTTCTTACTTAACACTTCATTAAAATAGTGGCTTTAAAATCTGGTTTACTTTAAATAGAAAATATACAGTAGTCCAGACTGATTAATCAAAGTAATGAATTACTTGATTAAACACAGAACAGATTAAAAATGTAGTTTTTTAGTCTCTGAATATTTCTTATTTTCATGAAGTTTTTTATTCTTACATAGATCATTCTTATCAATATAAAAGTGGGGGGGTTTAATTACTGCCAGTACACATCATTTTAGAGATCGCTTTTTTTTAAAGGGTTTCATTAATTTTTTTACTTCTGTCCTGTCATGACTTACTCTGAAATGGAATTCAAAAGGGAATGTTTCTTGCCTCTCAAAAAACCACTGAAGTTGCCTGCTCACTGCTTGTAAATAAGTAAAATGCCTGTTGTGTAAGACAGCAATAAAAGTAGGATCTTCATGCGGTTTCAAGAAGCATATACTGATAGTGCCATTCAGAATGCAAAAAAACACCAGCATTGACTAAAAATTACAGTGTGTTGATTCTGAAAATTCTTTAGTGGCAAGACGGTAGGATGCTGGATTCACTCCCCATGGTGCCCTGCCCTCCAGAACTGATCCAAGTCTCATGACAGCAGTTGGACAATAAATAATGAAAGCATTACAAAAAGTGCCTAAGTGGACTGTAAAGAATGAAAATGTCTGTCCTACATTAGCATGTATCTACTTTTCCTCTGGCTACCAGCACATAGCTTCTCAAAATGAAGGCAATCTAGAAAACAGTGACTGAAGTAGTTAACTAGAAAAATCCAGCACAGGCGTAGGCCATACTCATGAACTGTAAACCTTTTTCACCTTTTTTTTTTTTTTTTTTTCCCTTTGTCTTTCAAAGACAAATATCATGGGCACTACAGATAGATTGAAAACGATTGGTTTAAAGCAGTACTTCCCTACTTAGGGTCTGCAAGATCATTCTGCAAGCCTGCAGAATAATTTTAAGTGTATCATGTGTTCAAATTATGAATTTGATGATAAGGGTGCATTCACAAACATTTTGAATTCTTCCTAGTGATCCAAAAAGCTTTTACAATGGTGGCTTAGAATGCAGCTTTGCCCACATAGCTTATATAAAACATGTGGGAGAATTGTGTTCATATGGTCAAGAAGTTGTTTTGAAAGTAGAGCTGGTCAGTTCTTTAGAACCAAAATTGAGAACCAAATGATTACATATGTGTACTTTTTGGCTTTAATATAGATTAACAATGGCTTATATAATTCTACAGGAGTTTAATATTCTTTTCAATGTAAAAAGGCAATGTAACACTAAGATGGCCATGGTTGTTAATGGCTTGTATTAGCTGGGAGCTATAAAATCATTCTAGTATCTGTTAGTGCTGGAATAATAATTTACCAAGACAATTACCACATGGTGGAACTTTTTTGCTGCTCTAATTCAGTGTTATTAATAATGAATAAAATTGCAATTTTCTCAGGTTGCTAGGGGCAGTGGGGAATTATTTCAATGAATATTTCAGCACATTAGTTTAATCATAGTTCCACAAAATTCAAGTGGGCAATATTTTATACTTTTAAGTTCAGTCTGCTAAGGGACCATAGTCATTAAATTGCAAACTATTTGCACTGAGGTCCATTCTATGATTTACAAGCCTTGTTAAAAACACTGTAAAAGAAAGCAAGCTGTGCCATTAATACTTGTAATTTGATGCTGCATTTGTTAATGGGTTCAGTGTGATTAATGTTTTTAGCAGCAGGCAGAACATTTTGAGACAGGCAGTGCTGGGGTTTATAATACATAAATGCATGTAAAGAAACACTAGAATATTGTAAGTTTTAGTAATACATGTTTTTACATGATTGTATTCCAGAAATGGAAAAGCAGCAGTGAAATTATACTATAATGTATGTAAATGCAGTTCAAGCTGTGGTAGGTGCTGATGTGTGTGTTCTTTATTTTCCAGCCAACTGCATGACTTCTGGCGCTTGGATTACTGGGAAGATGATTTGCGCCGGCGGAGGAGATTTGTTCGCAATGCTTTTGGGTCCACTCATGCTGATGCTCTCCTAAAAGCCGCTGTGGAATATGGTCAGTATTAACTCAGCTTAAAAATATAGCTCATGATACTTTCTTATGTCCATGAATGCCTGAGAATCATGACCCTTCTTTCTCAAGGACAGTGATGAGAATTCCTAGGACAACATACACTTTGAAAAGGAATTCTTTCAATTCTTACACTTTAATGAGCCAGAAGACTTGAGCTTGTGAGCTGTTAAATTCCCTGATCCCCAAGCGTTTCACATTAGACTTCTCTAGCATTCCCAGATGCTAATTTTGAGACACTTGTAAAAGCAACTGAAGTTGTCTCTCTGGAGTGACTATATGAAATAGGTCATCAAACTAATGTGTCATAATAGTTCCATTGGAGACATTTTATGAATGAGGGGTTAAAAAAAAATCAGAAGTTTTATGCTGGCATGCAAATTTCAGCCAAAAATATTTTTTATGCAAATCATGAAATGCATTAGAACTTTTGTTAGCAATAATAATTTTTAAGGATAACTTGTGATTTCAATAGTGAACTGAATACATAGAAGCTTCAGTTTTTAGAAACTGAAGAATGAGGCAATGTTTGATCTTCATGGAGATGTAGCCAGAATATAAGAGGAATGAGGACATGCTCACAAATTCCTCTATAATATGTAAAAGTTTCACATGTTTGTGACTTCTGTACAGCAGACTCAATCTGAATACTCCAAAAATCTAAAGCGAATTTATTTCTTGGGTTTAAGCTGGGATACCTCTCTAGCATATCAAAGACAGAAATTTTTTTAAGGAATATTGTGATGGTTTTCTGGTTTGTTTTTTTCTTTGTTTGTTTTAGTGATGAAAATACTATGATTTTTTAGCATTTAGGTGTATAAAAATGAAGTAATCATTCACAAAGCAAGTTGAACCTTTCATCTGATGTTTAGCCAAAAGTTCTGAATGTGATAGATATAAAGCTAACTCTGTATGACCTACACTTTTCAGCAACAGTGTGATTGTTGAGGCAAATAGCTGGGATCCAAACAAGCTTAGACATATGAATTAATATCTGTGTGCAGTTATACTAGCAAGCGTAACTTAATCCTTACTTAAAGGTGAAGGCTATCATGTGCAGGACTTCAAATCATAAACTTTCCTTAAGCTGGGTTAAAGAAGACATTTCCCCCATTTGTATATGGTATTTCATATTTGGTTATTTCATACAGGGTTATTTTCTCCAGGTTCATCCAAACCATCAGAATAGAGATTTTATCAGAGTTGGGTACAAAACTGTTCTAATTGCTGTGCTGCTTTTGAAAGGCAAATAATCACTAAAACCACGGACTTTATATGTATATAACACCTGTTAGTGCACTCACCATATAGGAAAATTAAAATTCAGGTTTCTACACAGAAGGTGTACATCAAACTCAGTGGTTACATAAAAATTAATAGATTGAAATTTTCAGAATTTAAAAAACAATTCTAGCTTTTCATATATGTATTAAAATTAACATGTAATTTTAAACCAGCATGCATTAAAATATTCATGGATTCTATCTAGATGTATTTACTTTTCAGAGGCTTAAGTCTTTGGATTTTAATACTGAAAATTTTAGCTGACCTTTCTCTGTAAGAAAACATCCTTAACACTGATGTTATTTTTATGCCTCTTGGTGTTACTAATGAGTTGAATAATTTATGACGTTGTCATGTGAGAAGGATTTGGTGCAGTTTGATGTACTTCTAGTCTCTGGTGTTGGAATGTGATTAATAAAGAGCTAGAGGCAGGTTTTTTTTTTTGTTTTTTTTTTTTTTTTCCATAGGGCTTAACTTTCATTGTAGTTGATTTTTTTTATTGGCCTTGTTTTGATAATTTTGTTTGGAACCATTTGATAGCATAATGCCCCTAGATTCCAAAACTGAGCATGACATCACACTACAGAAAGAATTTAAAGCATTTAAAAAAAAAAATCAGACTGCATAGTTTTCCAATAATAGATTTTATTTCCTGACCTCAGATACTTCATTTGTGAGAAATAAAGTATTCATCAAAGCAAAACTTGCTGGCCTTTTGTTTCAATTTTTCATCTTGACTGATACCTCTAGTACAAGTAAAGCTGTTTTGAGCATCAGTAAAATAGTGGGAACATCTTACAAGTTTTTGTTATCTACATTGACTGTCCGTTATCATTTAGGATTCTGTGCATAAATATTGCAATGGAGGAATGTTTAGTCAAAGCCTATGTCAGCGAGCTCCTCAGTGCCTGCGATCAAAGGCATCAACTTAAATAGGTCTGATCAGGCATTGCAGAAGAGGGCAGCCAGTTTCAGCTGAGCAAAAATCACAGAGCAAAGATGACAAAATTAATCAGTCATTTCTTTGGCAGTAAATAATAAGATATGCTGAGGATTGCAGATGAGAGAATTATCAGATTCCTTGGAGATGTGCCTGCTTAACACCTGATTTATCTGAACTTTTGCAGCCATCAAGATATGACCTTGATAGATAAAAAAGTGCTATAGAGCTACTCCAGTATTAAATCTTATTTGGTGTTTGGTGTATGGATACTGTCATTATATTATATTTGCAGTCATTAAGGAAGGAGTCTTGGAAATGAAAACTATGTCTATGATCTATATATTTGTTTTAGAGAAGTAAAACAAATGTTAAATTCTACCTTGAAGGCCTAAAAAGAGAAGCATTAATTTTAGATGATAGTGGTTTCTTCCTGTAGGAAACATTCAGTGTTGTACTACTGGGAAATATAATTTTCTCAAAATAAATTCTGTCAAAATGAAGTTTTTATTTGACTACAGTCTGATAGTCAGCTCTTGTTTGCATGTTTGGATTTCCATTTTTTAATAAAATATAATACTCGTACATATATGTATGTGTGCGTATGTATACATATGAATATATGTTTAGAGTACCTGACAAGTATAAAACATTGCAATGAGAAATTATAGCATATTTCTATGCCTATATAAAACTGTGTGAAAAATTATAGTAGATTCCTATGACTATATACCTAGCTGTCCCTTGAGACTGCATCTCAGTCATAGCAGCATTTACAGGAAATTGACTAGAGAATTTTTCCTTTTGGTTTAGTCTCTTGCATTTCCAAGATTTTAATATTAGGCATTAGATTTGTTTTTAATCTATTAAAACCACTTTCATACACAGATTTAAAATACAAGCATAATTAGTTCAGCATTGTATCTGTTGTGCCTTTTTGTTTTAAATTCTTACTTGAATCAAAATATAGAATCATTTCTCTCTTTTTTGTAGCTGAAGGGGTGCTACTTACTGCATTATCAAAGTGCAAGCTTTAATGGAATTTGAATTACCTGGAACTTTTAATAGAGTTTTAATTTTATAATGTCAATAGCTTAAGCAATTCTTATTCTAATGTAAATAAGAATTGTAATTAATAAATGTAAAAAAGTAAATTGTAACTGAAAAGAAAGAAAGAAAGAAAAAAAATTGTATAAATGATTATACACCCTGCTTTTCTTCCCAAAATTTTACACTGATGGATATATGAAATATGCAGATATGACCCAATTCACAGGGATTCTGTACATGTGGTGAAAGAACTGTCTCTTCTAGTTAATCACCTTAACAGTTTACAGTCATTGGAGATTAGCATAGAGGAGACACTACTGTACCACCCTGCCAGTGAGACAGAATACTGGTCTACAAAGGTCAACCTAAGACTAGAACAGTTCCTTTATTAAGATTTGGTCCTTCAGCCTTTAAAGATCATGGCCCACACACAATTTGTTCATAGAGGGAGTACAAGAAAGGCTATATTTTCTAGTCTACTCTGAATGAACTCAGTGCCCACATTCTAAGCATACATACGTAAGCTGGTCAAATATATCTAGGGTATGTGCTCAAGAATATTTAGCCTGTTAAGCTGATTAGTGTGACAGATCCTAAGTGCTTAGAGTGGAAAAGAAAAAGAAAAAAAGGAAAAATGCCTTCATAATGTAATATGTTCAAGTTTTGAAACAAAGCCACTTATAGATGCACAATATAGTCACATATGGCTTTTGAACTTGCATATGTGTTTGTATATCTAATTAGCAACCTTATTTCAAGGGCAGTTCTAGCTGAAGCAGACTGTGTCCCCTTCTGGGATTTGTTGTTAGTGTTCTAAGTTTCACTAAATAACATGTTTGCTCATCACTGGAAATACATTTTTATTACACAAACACAATTAAAAAGCATCAGATTCAGAAATCTGGAATGCTGAAAGCTGAAATCTATGTTCATGACAGCAGATGAATTCTGATGGACCTTCAAAGAATGGGAAGAAGGATTCCTTGAGGCTATTGAAGGGCCAGATTATTTAGCAAGCAAAAGCTACCTTAGAAGCAAGGCTGTGTGTGTTCCTGCTATGAAACTGAGGGTCTGATGTCCATGGGAACTCAAATAAGGGACTGTCTTCAGAATGGAGCATTTGGGTGTCCCAGAGACCCTAAAGGAAGATTCAATTCTTTCAGGGTCCTCAATGTTAGAGAAATACCCCAAGATGAAATTTCAGAAACTCCAGCTCTAGAGCCACCCCACAGTGCTGAGAAGTCCAAAGTGGTTGATTTCCACAGCTCCTGAGTTCCAGCTCATGAGCTGCTGGGCTCCCTGACTTCTGAAGGCAGTGTTAGAACAAGGTACAGGGAGGGATGTCCAGAGAAACTGGCAAGAATCTAGGCACCAAAAGTTGTTCTAGAAAGCTAAACCAGTGTTTTAGAAACTTACCTGACTTTTTCAAGTAATAAGACATATGAAGAAATCAGAATGTCCCTTGAACTGGAGAGGCTAAATTTCATCATCTCTGTTCAGAAGCTTTGCTGTAAAACCAAGTACCCTATTTTAGGAAGTCTGAATGTGCACCTAAAAGCTAGTCTTCATTTCCATCCTGCATTTCAGGTTCTACACTTTGATATGTTAGATTGTTGATTCTAATGAAATTGCTAAAAACATAAAGGTGTCTTTTGTTGGTGAAAATACTACCATTTTTACTACAAATTCAAGACTGTCTGTCAAAGTTACTCCATAAATCATATATATCTAAGAGTTAATTTACTTTTTCTCAACTTCATAAGGCTCTCAGGCTTCACTATCCTTTACCTTATATTTTTTCTGTGCATATTGAAAACATTTAATGTATTTCTAGAATAATTTCAGCGACACTGATTTCAGAACCAACCATAAGAAAACCTGTATTTTTTCAATAACTGGTTCAAAACTGAAGGCAAGTTGATGTGAATCATTACTTATCATAGTTTTGCTAGCAGGCTAACTAAATGCATAAACCCCAGTTATTTTCCCAGGTGTATCAGTATTACGTATGTACCATGTAAGAGATTAAAGATCAAATTATGCTTTCAATTTTGTCTATGAAATATTGCTTTCCTATAGCTTTATAGATCTTTTTTTTTAGTTTTTTCACATTTTCTTTTACTTCTAAACTGATCTAGACATCTGTTATTTGCCAGTAACAGGATAAAAGGCAACAGGAGCAAAGTATTTTTTTACTGTAATGGTGGTCAAACAATGGACAGGTTGTCCAGAGAAGTTGTGTGATCTCCATCCTTGGAAATACTGAAAACCAAAAAGTATTTATACACAACTATGTAACCCCCCTGAGTCTTCCCTCCTCAGGAGAAACAAAGAATATCTACAGAATATCTGGGTGAATTTAGTAGTAAAAGTAAATATAAAAGAATATCTATGTCTCTCTTTTACTGGGGAGACCAGAACTGGATGCAGAAATCCAGGTGTGACCTCAGCAAGGCTAAGCAGTGGAGGAGAATTACCTTCCCCAACCTACTGACAATATTTTGCCTATTGCAGCCCAGAATAACATTTCCCATAGCTGCAAGGGCACATTGACAGCTCATGTTCAAGCTCAGCACCCCTAGCTCCATTTTTGCAGAGCTGCTTTCCAGCCGTGTGACTCCCAGCAGTTACTGGAGCCTGGGCTTGCTCCTCCCCTGGCGCAGGACTTAGCACTTCTTGTTGAACTTCATGAGGTTTCCGTCATCCTATTTCACCAACCTGCTGAGGCCCCTCTGGCATACCAGTCACTCCTCCCAGTTTCTTGTCATGTGCAAACTTGCTGAGGGAGCTCTCTGCCTCATCATTAGTGAAGATGTGAGCAGGTGTAAAATGCTTCTAATATCAATGTGCTCATATTCAGTATAATAGTTATTGTTACTGAAAATGAGTTTGTTGTGATTGCATAAGGCAGGACAATATTTTTGATTGTTGTTTTTTTCTACCTCTGTTAATGCACTATTCTAAAAACTAGTCACACATCCCCCTACAATTTCATAAAGTACGTTGTTCTGGGGAAATACAGGGTGACCCTTATCTAAGATAATTTCCCAAATTTATATTTATTTAAGTAATGCCTTAAGTAAGAATACATAAGAGCAACTGAAGAATGAGCAAAAAATTTACTTTTCTAAAAAGCAACCTTGTTCTCTTACCCTGTTCATACACACAATTTTAGTCTGTAGGTAAAGACAAGATCACCATTAATAAGTGAGCAGTTTTAAGAAATAGCATCGACTTTGTGGGCAGTAAAACATACATATTTGATGTTCAGTAGTGAGCATTCTAAAAATAAGTATACAGTGACTAAATTAACCCATAACAATTCTTCCATGTGCTAAGAAAGTCCTCTCTTCTCTTTAGCCTAAATAGGATCACGCTGCCATATGTAACAAACATGTAAACATTTCTGCTTCAGTTGAAGCACCTAAAATAGTACTTCTGTTACAAAACTTCCTTTCAGTACATGAACTAACTTCACATTGATTGTGAAATCTCCGGTGTACTCTGAATGAGTTTATATCTGAATTCTGTGCCTGAAGGAGTCACAAAAATAATTTTTTTTAAGCACAGCAATTTAAGATTTTCATCTATAGCCTTATAATTGTAGCCCAACAGTGCCATCCACTGCTTCACCAAATAAACTTCCAAATATTTCATCCTCACAGGGTTTTAGAGAAAATATTTCATGATAGTGTTGTTCTCTTAATATTTTATATGGTAATTCCAAGATACAGTTTTGTCTAAAAAAATTCTAGGAAAAAGCTTACCTTGGGTACTAACTGAAGGATCTGCAAAGCAAAATCTTAATAGTGAGAATAATTACATCTAAAATACTAGATTTAACTTAGTTTTCTTTACAGTCCACTCCCCCAATCATAAATATGTTCTCATTAAATATATACCATAAATATAGCTACCATAATGGTGATCCTTTTTTCTTAAAACTCATTGTAATATAATGGAGGGTGCCTTCAAGATGTAAATGGCAATGGAATTTGCTTAGGTGGACTACTGAACATTACTGTGTTGAATTGTACTGAACATTCAGTATCTGAGCCTCTGCTCTCTGACTAGGTCATGGAAATGAGTTGCAAATGCATCCTATCAGTACTTTGCAGTTTCTAAATATCTTCTGCCTGTTGTATGTTATTTCTAGCATAGGAATTTTTATGGCAGCTTTATAATAAGTGTTAAGTACAGATTCATTAAACAGTCTTTTTTTTTCTAATTATTTCCTCAACTCTTGAATGTTAGTAGCTCTCTCTTGACTCTAAGTCAAGTTTTTCACAGAGCTAAATAGGATATGAAAACTTTTCCCTCTAAACCCCTGTTTTGGATTTCAACTGCCTTTCCTCTGAGATTTTTAGGTTCGCTGGCATGACCTAGGTTTTAGCTGCTGTTACAGGTCTGAGCTAATAGAGTTTACTGCAGAACTTGCAGTAAACTCTTTTTACCATCAGTTACCATAACTACATCTTTCTTCATCTGTAAGTATATGACCCCAGAATGTTCCTGAAACCACGAAATTGGCTTACAAAACCATTCCTAAGATCTAAAAATTGCAACCATTGCCATTCTTAGAATTCTAGCTGCATTTTTCTCCCTTCCACAGTTAAATTTTCATGTACAACGAGTACACAATATCTGTCTGTTCTGCCAAATGAAAGTAAATTATTTACCAGACCAAATAAACTGCTATGATGAGAAATGTTTTCAAACCCAAGTGAACATTGTATTTGCTCAATTTATTCATTTCTATATCTATTTGACAAAGAAATGGAAGTTCTTGACCCATGAATATTCAGTGAATCTCATAGAAACATTTCAGAAGAACATTCTGTCAGTGAAAGTCTAATAATAGTCCTTCAGAGTCCTTTAAAGCTGGGTGAATGTAGGTCTTGGGACTCAGGTTTTAACATGTGCTTTTCTAATTGCTTATTTTCTACACTTTGAAACTCTGTATTAAGTAGTAATAGCACTTTAAAAATCTCCTTTGGCAATAGTTAAAACCACAAAATACTCCTTTTCTGAATTTTCTCCACTCTTCTTATTCTTAACGTCTTCACTGCAGGATTCCATTCTCCACTTTGTATGTAAGTGGGAATAGGTGTCAGTTGTGTTTTCTGGCAAGGATAGCATGTCAAGCACATGGCTGGAATGGAGGAGCATTATTTCAGCAGTGCTGCAACCTTTGCGTAAGGATAATTAGGAGATCATACTGTAGATCTAAAAAGACTTTACTGTCCTGCTCTTTCTGATGGTCAGTGAGAGATGTGACAGTCTTTTAGGCAATTTGCTCAGGTTTTTGTGGGCCTCTGCGCTACTTGCAAGGGTTTAATCAACAGAAGAATACTGTAGGAATCTCTTCAGTATATATGATTTCTTGTCTTTCCTAAAGAAAAGGAAACTGGTATGTATAGATTTTGAAAATAAAGGAGTTAATTTCCAGAGGCAGTATATATTTTAAGATGCCTAAGTATTTTTACTCATCTTTTTTTGCATTGTACTACTCAATATTTATCACATAAAATCTATTTCTGTTATATCACATGAAAATTCTTGCAGACATTTTTATATAGAGTTAGATTTGTACACAAGAAATGAAGATTTAGGTACATATGCAATAGCTATTCCATATCCTTACAAATAGACTGAATTCTTCAATGCCACTTATTTTGTGTGTTAATTTTGTGTGTTAATTTTGTGTGTTAATTTTGTTTTTGTGTGTTAATTTTGTGTGTTAATTTTGTGTGTTAATTTTTGTGTGTTAATTTCTGTGTGTTAATTTGTGTGTTAATTTATGTGTTAATAGTGTTAATTTGAAATACACACAAAAAGGAACAGTGTAATGAAATAAACTGTATTTTCTCATGAGTTTCATTGCAGCACAAGTTACAGGCAGGGATGAGGATGCACCTTGTAAAAGAAAACCAAATGCATTATATGAAAAAGTTCTCAAATACAGTACTAAAGAGCATGTTAAGGGAAACCTTGATTCTATCAGCCAGCATATTATGTATGTTTCCAGTTGTTTAAATTTCTTTTTCAAATCATGTAATGACATGATGTTTTTCTTGTCCTTGCCTAGGGAGTACATCACCTGGTGTGTTTGCATAACACCCTGAACATCACCTACAATAGATATACTTTCACAGCTGAAAGAACTATGTATAATACTCAAAAAGTCTTTTACTGCTGTCCCTTTAGCCAAAGCACAAATCATTCAATCCTATGCCCTTATAAAGCTGATCACATTGTCTAAATAGCATCTCCTCTCTCATCTAAATGGAAGATAATGTTGCTAGTGCTTGCAAATTTAACATAAACATAGACATTTTGCAAGTGTCCTTGCAGTTGCATGTGAGGTTTGTGCTCTCTTGTAATATTTGTGAAGCAGAATGGAAGAAGCCACAGACCCCATGTGTCAGTTTAATGGAAAGTGAAATAAAATACGGCTCTCCTTTTTTCTTTACTGCTGACTGGTGCTAAGATTTCTGTGGGTTAGCTCTTCTTAATACACATTCAGGCCTACTACCTGGGACAGTGATTACTGTTCACCCATTTAAATTATCTCATTGGGCTGTTTTAACAATAGATCCTCAGAATCTGCTTTATCCCCCATGTCTTTTGTACCACTACTCTTTCACTCTTCCTCAGCAGGTCTGCATGAAGCAAAGATGTTCTATAACTGCAGCTATTTTTGCTTACAAAAATATTAAAAATAATTAATAATTTTAAAAAAGAAAAACAACAAACGAACACAAAAAGTATAGACCAAAATTCTGTTCCAAATCAAGAAAATAGCAAAGCTTTGATTTTTATTTGATAAATAATTACTATCTGGATAGATAACTTCGATAGATAACTACTATTGCTAGATAATTTCATGTTTCTAGCTTGGAGGAGCTGCTACTAGAGTGTAGTCCCTTAGCAGCTCTAAGATACAAACACAAATATCCTAGTGTTAGAGTCACAATGAAGTCTTACAAATGTGCATATCCTGTGGGTGCTGCCCTTTGTCTGGTGTTGCTATAGGCATTGATCTATGTTGAAATGGAAGCAATTCTTCCCACCAGTTACTTTAGCTGCTGAGTGAAAATATATAAACCAGTTCCGGAGATGTGGTGGTCTATGTGAGGAAAAAATTTCATCCGGACAGGTAAAAACCACAGTGCAGCACACTGAACTAGTGGGAATCTAGAAGTAAATCTAGATGTTCTAATGACATTTTTATACTGACAAATTTATTATTTACATATAACATTGACAGTCCTTTAAAGAAACATTATGTTATGTGACATTATGTCATATTTAGGAGACTTTGTGTAAAGACTGCACAAGGTGTTTTTTCTATATCCTCAGAAGAGAAGAGTTTCTCATGAAAAGATTACCATTCCAGAAAGACAAAGTAACCAGATATGTTGGAAAATAGGTCTCTCAAAGCACTGGTCATGAGCTGTTGAAGCTTTCTTCTGTAAATAAGTAGTCTTGATAGAAATTGAAATGGTTGCATAACTGCTAGAATTATGATCGTTACTATAAAAAATTTTAGGCTTGCTTCCTACACATTCATTAGCTACACTAGAGATTTTTTTATTTTTTAGCTGTCCTATTACATCTCTGTACAGTGGCTGTTTCCAAAGAGCCAATCTTTTTTGGATCTGAGAGCAAAAGCTTAAGTGATGAGGGGCAAAATTGCCTTCTAGCAAAGACATAATCCCTCATGGCCGCAGAAAGGGAGAATTATAAACTTGCAGACATGTAGTATGCATTTTCTTCTTAAAAATATTCAGGCTTGGACCAATCACACGGTTTGGAGACTGATTTTTAAATATCAGGTTACAGGTTTGAAATGTTGGGGTAGAATACCCTGGTTTGGGAGGTAAGGTCACATTTCATAGAATAATAGAGTGGCCTGAGTAGAAAGGGATCTTAAAGATAATGTAGTTCCAAACCCCTGCCATAGAGAGGGTTGCCACTTTCTTTACATGGACTTTCATGAAATGCCATGCCATTTCTTCCATGTCACTGCATTATCAAGTGTTTGTATTTCCAAAGAGCATTTAATCTCTTTCCAAGGCTTTATCATTGTTAGCCTTTTCAATTAGACTTTTTATTTTTTTTTTGTGAACAGGAAGCAAAATTAAGGCCAGCATATGTGGGTGCAGTTGCTCAGTAAGGAGTGTGCCAGTTTAGAAGTCTGACAGCATTGATCCTGGGTTTAGGGTCTGCAAGCAGATAGTCAGAACATGTTTATTTCCTGGGGAATGTATGCTTAGGAACTAATCTAAAACTTTCCAGACATAATCCAGGCCTCAGAATTAAGAAGTGACATAGACATATTTTTCACTTTTATGTCATCTTAAAAAGGTTTTATCAGATGCTATGTCAAAAGCATAGAATGCCTCGTTTAGCAAATTTATTTCATTGTTTCATTATCATGTCATACATATTGAAATTCAATCACCTTTTGTTTCTTGCCTTATTAATTAAATTTTTCTATTGGAATACTTTGGTTATCCTCTTCAGTTGCCTGGCTTAAGGAACCTTTGCTTACATGTGAATATCTTGAATTAAAAATAAATGAAATTCCTTTTTGCTGTCAAAACCAGATTGTGAAAACACATTGCATGGCTTTGAAAATCAGTACACTCTATTAGCAGACCTGTCAATATAAAAAGTGCATTCCATTTCCACCTCTTGCTCTAATAACCTTTTCTATGTTACTCAGAGGCAGTTCACATAATCAGAGTATATTGTCAGCTTACTGGAGCTGGGGAAGCATGAAATGAAAATCGCGTTAATATTGATCCAATTCTCTTACTTGCAAGTGTCCTTGATGTCCTTTCCACTGAGTAATAACTGTTGGTGTGATGTAGATATTTTCCTCTTAGCTATTACTGTACTTTTTTAAAAATGGCTCGAAGCACACCTAGGAAAATTTTATTGCTCTTAATTATTTTTCCTGTGTATCATCTTTGCCTGTTGAAATTATCCACAGAAGAATTTGGTTCCTTTCTGCAATTTATCAAACTACAGTATACACCAAAACACTGCCCTTCAAACTGTCAGGGATTTGTAAAGGTTGTCAGTCATGAAATATGAATCCATTCCTCTGTGTACAAGTTACAGTGGCAAACTACATCTTAATCCAAATATAAACATTTGACTGTTGTTAGTTCCCACCGGTGGGACTTCCTCTGGTTCCAGTCAGAATGGGGTCTGCCTTTCAGGAGCCTGAAATGCATTGGAACATTTGCTGGACTGGGAATATCTGACTCTGTCATCTGTTGGCTGTTTATAGTCAGTGCTGAATCAGTGCAGGATCCCTCTTATAACACTCAGAAATCCTGAAATCTCAAATACATATAATGGCAATCTTGACAACTTTTAAAAATAAATTTCATGACCTCTCTGAATCTCAGCTTTCCTATCTGGGAACCAAAAAAAAAAAAAAAAAGAGTGCTCAACATGGTACTTTAACCTTTATTTTTATGAGGGACCCTTTTTATTAATATAAAGCATTTTGACTACAAGTATTTATTTTTTTAAAAGCCCTCAGCCTCATGTGAGAAATATGTTTATTTTGGCCTTGTCCATATTCTCAATCTTCTCATTGGCATAGTCTGTGTCAGTCTTGTTTTATAGTGCAAAACATCTGAGAATATGAAAAAGAAAAACATATAAAGCAGTTAACTATTTATTTACAGGTGACTTATGTGAAGAAGATAGTTTGGTCAGATATTAGGTATAAAAAATAGAGAAAAATGGATGGCATGTCTATGATTAATTTTTCAGGTATTTATCCATTATGGGAAACAAAAATGTGATTTGGTTTTACTTTTGGAGGAAGTAATTTCCAATACAAATATATGCAATTTTTAATTTCTATGCAATTTTCATAGTTTTTCTTCCTCATTTCTTCAAAGCTCCCTAATAATGAAAATGTGATTCAGATTTCTCTGGTTTTTATTAAATCTATTAAAACCAGCCTTCCTTTATCAACAGTCACTTCTCTGATTCTCTGGGGAAACTAAATTATATGCCAGTCAAAGCTGCCCATTCAAGAAACACATTGCAATTTAAATAACAACCCCAGCAGGCACAGGTGGGGACAGCTTATTGGAGTTGGCTGTGATGTGCCAGCACTGGGCTGCTACGCAAAGCCAAAAATTCAGCCTCTTGAGCAGCCCTAGCGACAGCCAGTGCAGGTTTCCCATGGAGTGTGCACAGCCCGTGGAAGGCTGGCTCTGTAGTCCTGCAGAAGGATACTGGGCTGAGGTAGAATGGTCAGCATGTCAATGATTTAATCTTACTGGGTTTTGCAGAGGTCAGTTTACAGACTCCCAGGCAGCTGCTCTCCATAACTGTGACCGCTGAGAGGGTACTGGTGCCTAATCAAGTTACTGAAGATTAGCAATGAAAGCTTTATGTATGTTAGAATGCACGAAGCAGGAAGATAGATTATCTAGCAAATCTTTTTTTCTGTGTATTTTCAACTATTATTAGTATTGAATGAACAAAAAAGCTAGATAATAGTGGTACATTTTTATTTTGTCCATAAATAAGCTTGGCTCTTCCTGTAGAAATTAGTTTGTGCAATAAAGAAAAAAAAACTGTCAAAAAAATGCTTTGTTCTTCCAAACTGTTGATAAATTGTATTTCACCTGTGATACAGTTTTGTGGTTCACATCATGAACTGTCAGGTAGCCCCTAGTGAGGAACGAATTCTGAATTCCTTTATTTAATAAAGTAGTGGAAACTGCCTTATGTGATCAAAATTCAGCAGGAAAATAAGTGTTCTAGAGAGCAGTACATACTTTAGGATCTGTAAGGAGTAAAGAGCAAGTTTACCCTTAAAACTTTCTGAGGAGAGCTAAGCTTCACAGAAACTCTACTTTAGCCACTATAAAAGAGAGTTTTTAATTAAACACAGCATTTTACTGTAAAGAGAACAGACTTTACTTATGTCAAACGCTCCTTTAGAAGCCACATAAAACTGTAAAAGACAGTATATGAAAAAGGTTTCTTATAGAAAAGAAGAACACCATCCCACAAAGCAGATTTCCAGATGTTTGGAAACATTAGAATTTCCTGTCAGTATATTTAGGTAACATTAAAATGAGGTTAACTTTCCATTCTGCCATCTCTGTTCAAAGATCAAAGAGCACTCACTACATAAATTGCCTTATCGGTAATTCGTTGAAGTAAACTATGGAAACAACTTTATAAGAAGCAGTAGTCTCCTTTTGTTGGCTATAGTATTACCAAGCAAACTTTTTGTAAAATTAACCATATTTTTAACCTCATTTTTTACTAAGTGCAGAAAGAAAAAAAATATAAAACACTATATTTTGATATATAGTAAATGAATAGAAGAGAGAGCTAGAAAATCCCTTGCTCTGTTCAACTATATCATTGTAATTAGTTTAATTTTTAACGAAATAAGCACATAAACATAAATTAAATAAATAATACACTGTGTACTGCTGATTTTAAAATTGTGTTTAGGGACAGTTTTTGTGGATCTGGACCCTTACAGTGTGTTTGAAATGTAGATTGCATCCCTAGAATCTCTTGTGGCCTACAGAACCCAGTAGGGAATTCATTGATTTAGTTGAAAATAGAGACTCAAAAATTCAGATAACATAAGAAGAAGACCCACCCCACCCACCTCTGCTGCATGTAGTATTGCCTATATTAAATACTTCTAGTGTCTGTAGCTGAAAATTAACATGAGAGTTTCCTGTTCTTATTAGGGAAATTATTAGGTTTCTAGGGGTTGTGGTAAAGGTTTATGTGGTTCTTTTGTTTTCTGAGATTTTTTGATTGGTTGGTTTATTGGTTGATTTTGGGGGATTTTTTTTTTTTCTTTTTTTAATACTGGTCTAGTTTCTGTTTAAGGAAAAGTAATGCTACTAGAAGAGAGATTAGTACATTCTTGGCAATACTGAACAAGTTTGCTGTGCAGCTCATACAATCTTTCAGACGTATAAAATACACACCTTCCCAAGGATATCGAGGTTTTGTAGAGGAATGTTGGTTGGTTTCTTTAATGTCTTTTAAAGGTGAGCTGTTTTCTGTTATCCTGAAATTACAGTAGAAAGACAGTTTGTAACATGCACATTTACAAAAAAATCAAACTTGTAATAAAGAAAGGATTTTTTTAACAGCTTATCTAGTCCTGTGCACACATTCTTTTGAAATATTATTAAGGCAGAGCATTTAAGTTTGAAGAAAACAAGTCATCAAATTCAGCTGGACTTCAGTGCAATCTGAGTGACTTATTGCCTTCAAAACCTTTGCAAAATGTGGTTTTAAGAAGTACTTAGCTGCTTCCTTCGAGGCTCCTTTCCAAATCCCAGTCTATCCCTTAAGTCTATCCCTTAAAATATCCCTTAAGAAGGACCTTGATAAGGACAGGAGCTGACAACATCTGCCAATTCTAGTTCTGGGCCCTCCAGTGTCACAACATTGCTTTCTTGAAATGACATCTAGTTTTGTTTTATTTTTTTTCTTCTTTTTTTTTTTTTTAATTGGATTTGAAACATATTCTGATTGGACTTAATACAATTTCATTTTGTGTCTTTAAAACACAGGCTCCATGTGTGCTAAAAATTTTGAAATTAAATGCTTAACCATAGCCATAATTTTATAGTAATTTTGCTGAAGCTTTCCAATAAAAAGAAGAGTTTTGATTTTTTTTTCCAACACACTGAAATATCAAATATTCATTTATTCATTTCTCCTTTTTATATCACTGTTAACAATATTAGACTTTGTTTTATGTCATATAATTTTTTATTCAGTTTGTTGTCTGGTTTTAAAGAGACAAGTTGTTTTTCTTCTTACTCTTATTTGGAGAGTTTCTCTTGTTTTAAAACCTTTTTGAAGTCATCTTGAAATATAAAAATAGAACATCTGTGACAGATCTGTTTTGAACGTATTTCAGGATCCAAGGAGATCTGGTGGTCTGTGGTATTAGCTTGTTAATTTCTTGATGAATGGGTAGAAAGGCCACGAAGTGCACTCAGTACAGCATGTCTTCCGAAGATAGATGATCTCAAATAAATTCTATTCCCAATCAGTTTTTGATTTGTTAGGTGTT
Source organism: Certhia americana (assembly GCA_018697195.1). Taxonomy (NCBI): domain Eukaryota; kingdom Metazoa; phylum Chordata; class Aves; order Passeriformes; family Certhiidae; genus Certhia; species Certhia americana. The sequence goes on from CM031857.1 coordinate 49,973,421, forward strand.
AAACCATTTCTTTGTAAGGACAGTGTTTACAAGCCTTGTAATGAGACAGCCCTGTGAGACCTTACTCTTCTTGCTGTAATTTTGATAAATGGAACTCTAATTCATAAAGGATATAGTGATTGAAGGGCAACTCCAGGTCCTGTACACTTTCATTTAGATAGATGTTTGGTACAGTACAGCAAAACTAAGGTGCACTCAACAGAGTGATAAATTTTAACAACAGCCAAATTAGAGGGGTTTTTTTTTTTCCATCAGGACAAAGAAGGACTATTTATTATATTTCATAGAAGCAAATGTATTTTTAATATTATAATCCAGAATGAATTATATATATTTGTCTTGTTGCTAAGCTCCAAATTTGCCAAACTAATTTTATGCTTTCTACTCTACCATGTTTCTTACACCTGTGTCTGGCAATATTTCTGCACTCTGGTGCACTCGTCACAAGGGATTTAAAATACCCTGAATTTCAAGTTCTTTGGATATAGTTTAACTGTTAGTAATAACTTGGAGCTTGGGACTTTCTTCCTGGTAATTTTAAAAATAAATTTTCATGCATAAATAATTTTATAGAATTGGCATTAATCAGTTACTGCAGAAACGATTGACTCTTACTCCGGATTAGTACTTTTTAATTTGTTAATTTGAAGATTATCACATTTTATAAAGCTCAGAAACTTACATAAAACTCATTAGAGCTACCAAAAAGGAAGAGAACTGTGTTTTGATGCTTTCTTCCTCCACCGTGTTAGTTCATCTCAGACCTGGTCTCCTCTGGTGTCACATGCTTCACAACAGGAGATATTATTTGTGTCAAATGATGCTTAACTCCCTTGCTGTAAACAGAAGTGCATCAAGATCCTGACCTACTGATTTAATATGCAGAACAATTCTGATGTAATGCAACTGAAAACCTGTTACAGCACATTAATTTTTTTGTGGTTTATTCCTAACACCTACCATTCTTGCCTCTTTTCATGAATAAGGAAAAAAAAAATACAAAACAACTTTAAAAAAAAAAAAATCCAAAACTTGTACTAATATTGAAAAATTTTCCAACAATTAGTTAATTGAACCAGTTTAAAATTGGGAACATAATTATAGTTAGTTGAATTAAGTAAAAACCTATGCAAGTGAGGTAATTATCACAGCCTAATAAGTGAATATAGCAAAACACAACATATTAAAATACAGCATCACTGTCTTAATCATGATCAGAATGGTCCTAATGGAGACAACAGTAAATAACTTCCAATTTTGAGATTGGTGAAAATAATGGGGGTTTGCTTACTTGTTTCTCTTCACCTTTTCAGAGTTTCAGAATGTAGTTTCAGAAATAGCAATTGAGATAATAGCAATAGTATCCACAAGGTTAATGTCAGGCCATGTAAAACATGAGTTATCTCAGCCTGTGGTGAAGTGGCATGTTAGCAGTGATCTTCAAACAGCATAAACACACCCACAGAAGGATATGCCCCCAACATTTTTATTTACGTGGTGTGACTCTCCTGTGCACAAATTAAAAGGCTCTAACTAATTTTAAGAGAAGGAGGTAAAATCATAACACCTTCCCAACTGCTTTTAATAACAAAACTGCCCAATACATCTAGTCCGTTTCATGTATCAATCTTCACTAACCTGTCTGCTTACTATATTCCTCTTAGTAGTTGTCCTGCATTAATAGGGGACCATAAGTCTTACTGGATTTTACTTCAACATTTTACATCTGCCACAATAGTTTTCATCCTGTTTAAGTTCAGGCATTGTGGAAGACAAACAAAATCCACATGTGCATAGTTTTGCCTATTTTCACACTCATTCTGTGGCTTAGTGGGAAGCAAATTTTCAAATTATCCTATAAGAAAAGAGAGATAGTTTAGGGGGGTTAATTCTTGATTGACAGAAGTGGAGATGCCCAGGTCTTGTATGGTCCAAGGTGAAGATGCAGGGTTTTCTGATTAAGAAAAATATAGAAATCTTTCTTGCCTGAGGCTACTGTGAGTCCATAGTACTGAAAATAAAACTTATGACCTCTTTCCAGCTAAGAGAGAAATACTATGAGGAAGTCAACAGTAACATGAAAGGTATTTATGATATAAAACCTAATTATGATTCTGTCATTTGATCACTAGGATTTATTTTTGCATCATAAGAATAAAAACGGGCAGGTTCCAGTAAGACTTTCCCAAAATGCATTAAGTTAAATCTCCTACAATAAGGAACCATCAGGCTGAAAAGAAAAAACCAACTGTAGTCAAGAAAAATGAACATTATCCATGAAAACCTTTAGGTAATTGGCACATATCCATGTACAGCCATTTTTATTGTGTTGCTTAAAAATACACACACACATGTGCTCCAAAGTTCTCTCACCATACTTGTCTTTTTTTCAGTCTTTTCTGAATCTCTGCAAGCCTACGTTGTTACTCTGTATCAAAGATAAACCAACTCCTACTTCACCATCCTGTCTCTCCTATTTGAATAGACAAAAATCCTGAGAGATTTTGGTTCCTGAAAGCAGCTTCTTTATTTAGAGTAGATGGCTTGTGCTCGTAGGTCAGTCAGAGTCAGGGCACCAGGAACCCAAAAGAAATTCCTGCTGAATTTGTTGCAGGTGGGAAACTAATGGAACGACATTGAACACAAAGTAAATAGCAATTATTAAAACCAGGAGAGTCTTTGTGGAAAAGCTTGTATTTTATTTGGGACAGGACAGAAAACAGAATAGGACTGCATATTTTGTAAACCTTGGTAAAGTTTTAGAAAATATTCCTTTTTTTTTTTTTTTTTTATAAAGATGATTTATACTGTAATGTTTTTACTTACTTGACTGCCATTGTTTTATATTTAAAATACTATTCAGGTAAATTTACAACATTTATAACTTTTTTTTTTAAGGCACTGAAGAGGATGTAGTGAAGTCAAAGAAAACTTTCCGAAGTCAAGCTGTGGTAAATCAGAATGCAGAAACAGAGCTTATGCTGGAAGGAGATGATGATGCTGTTAGCCTGCTCCAAGAAAAAGAGATTGATAACCTTGCAGGTAATTATACATTTCATTAGAATTAAGATAAGAGACAAACGGCTCTTTTAAGCTTGTTAGTTCTCAACCTTTGTGGTTAATGTCTTGATATTGCAGCTAAGCATACAATCGCAGTTTAAACAGATTCTTTGTATTTCAGATTTTATTGCTTTCTCTCTACTTCCTTGAGGTATGGGCAGTGATTACAAAGCGTTTGCCCACTGCACAGTCTCGAGCAGAGATGTGAGAAATAGCAATATCTCAAGTGCTTTTATTAGTGAGGGTGACTTGTTGAAAAGTCTGTAAATAATGTGAAACATCTCGGTTTTCTTTTTTTTTTTTTTTTTTAATGTTAAAATGTAAATGCGGACTCATTCCACAAGTCAGAGTCTTGTGAGTCAGAATGTGCTTGTGCCTGATCCCAAGTGCCACGCAGCTTGTGCAGAGACACCTGCCCTCCTGCTGGCACCCAGTTCTCTCAGTGATGGAGTAAAGGGCGATCTGCAGTATCTCAACCCATCTGTCACAGCGAGAGAAAAAGTTGCCTGTTTTAAGAAAGGACTAAGAGAGAATGAAGCTGTAACCAAGCTATGAACTTTGGGAGTTAGCATATGAGCTGGGAATGAGCCCTCTGTAAATATGCACGAGAGAGCCCGTCTGGTCCTTTCCTGGGTGAAGGAATGCAGTGAGATCGGTTTCATCTGTCTTCTAGCAGGTTCTGTTACAGCTCTGTCTTAGAGGTGATACTACCTCTCCTGGGAAGCAGTCTGGAAAAAAGGGCATGTTGAAAGTTGAAAATTCACTCTTCACTCAGATGAGATAAAACTGAGAAGTATGAAATGCAGTGTGAATTTTTTTAGATTAATTTACTTAGGAGTACCTTTATTAAACTACTCCACTAAAGGAGAGTTTTGGATGTCATGATTTTTTTCTGCAACTGAATTTCTAAAATAGCTATCTTTGCTCCTGCACTATCTTCTGATACCATAGTAATAATCTGTAGCAAAGATAAGACCATAAATAGATGATTTTAAAAAATAAAAATAAAACCTTAGCAAAACAAACAAGAAAAAAGGAAAAAAAAAAACAACAACTCCCTACATGGAAGTTAGTCTTATACTTTAGAACTAGAGCAAAGCAGAGGGGAAAATAGATGCTTTTATTTGGGAGCAAAGATCAGTATATGATTATCACTGTAAATATGTCTCTCTGCTTGCTTTCTCAATCTGCAGTTAGCTGCTGCTGAGACACTGTTGTCTAAAGTCAATAAAGTAGTGCATCAAGCAGGACCATGAGTGGGATAATTTGATCAATGTCCTTTTCTCTTTTAGAAGGAAAACTCAGTACTGCTTTGGCTAAGTTCTTATATCTAAGAACAGTGTTTTCAACTAAATATGCATATGGTAGTTTAAAAGGCTGTTTAGAGGCAGAAATATGCATTTGAATCAAAATACTGATAAAAACTGCAAAGTGGACATGAAAAATTCTTACCCAGTCTGGAAAATCTCAGTCAGATATGAAGCTCTTCTCTATGCCACAACACTGACATTTTGTTCAAACACACTGATGCAATAATATTCCTATAGTTACATCCCTCTGCAAAAACCTAGTATTTCAATGTGTCCTTAAGAATTAATGTGACATTTTTCCTTTTACTCAAGATTGCTGCTGGATGGTATCCCCTGCTCCCTCAGGACATGGCACAGTCATTCTAGTCTTTTTTTTTTACCGTTTGTAAGACTGGGAGATATTGTCAGTATTGCAAAAGCAGAAATAATAGAAAGTGAAAAAAAACCCAAACTTTTGAAATATTGACAGGATGCCCTTGTGTTCCCTACCAATGCTAACAGAGCAAGCAAACTGCTTCCAAGTGTGGTGAGGTGATGTGATGTGATGTGATAATGGCGCCATATGGTACCAAAACCTGAGAGCTTCTCAAAAAGAACCCACAGTCTACTACCTCAATTTTACTATTAGATTAACTGCAGCCTTTGTTACTCAACTTTCACTCATCTTTGGAGCTGATGTTGAGAGTTAATGGTCACACACTGTGTCATACATGTCTTCTGTAAATTTTGCATTGGTAAAAAAACCTAAATTCCATGATACCCTCTCTTTAGCTGCTGATTTTGCATGATTTTTCATACAATTATATCACTGTTTTTCCCAGTATTCAGTATATGGAATATGGCTCTGAAACTTGAGTCCAGTAACTGAAATCAAGAAAAGTGGTAGGCAGAGGAGGTGGGGTTTTTGCCTAAGAAGGTTTGAACAATCTCTGACAGCTCTGAAGAGCAGGTCCAAATAAAGCCACCCTGTCTGTTCTTGTCTAATTCTTAAGAGTTATGTACATTCAGTATACATGATCTGGAAATCTTTGAGATCTATCTGGTTATGGTAGAGCACAGAATCATTTATATCTAGTTACTGCTCACAGTGAAATGACACATAGGAATTTCTATATTCAGATATGCCTCCAATTTAACTTTAAAGCTTAAATCAATTCAAACCTGATTTACAATGATTTGGATTGTCTCAGTAAGAGATAGGAATTAAACAAAATCTTTATAAACCAGGTTTCAATTGATTTAAGGTTGTCCACATTTAACTAAAACAATTTAGCATTGTTTATTCCATGAAACTAAGGAACATTTTAAAGAGATGAGGCATTGGGTTTTAGAAAACTTTTAACTAAGAGAATATAAATAATAAAATATTTTGATTTGTGAACTTAAAACTGGAAAAAAGAAAAAGGAAAGTTTGAAACAGATTGAGATTGTTCATACAAAGTTATCTGTACATACCTTTTGTTCCAGACACTCTTTATAGTTTTTCATCAACCATGTGGCACAAATCAATGTAAAGTTCGCTTTGATAAATTGCATATGGGATGGAGAATTTTTAAATAATTATAGCCTGAATATTATTATTATATAATCTTAGTGTTCCATATGTTGCATTGGAGTTGGTCAGATTTCATTATATTAAGTAGCATTTTAATAAAATATGAAAATCTGATTCTGTGTTATTATGGTCTTAGGATCATGACTTATAAGTTTGAATCACAATTTTTAACAAAAAGCAGTATTGAAACTGTCTTACAGTATGAGTTAGCAAAAGACATTGTTCTTGTTTTAGCATTTATGTATTAAAATATTTCACATGTTTCTGTTTCAGTTTTAGCTCCTTTTCTTCCCAGACTGTTCACTTCAAGAGGCAAGTCACATCTCTGTTGGAACTAACAATTGAGATAGCCCAGTCAATTTTAGCAGTTTCCTAATATATTGTGAATCTCTGGGTAATATAATCAAATCCGCTGTAGTGACTTGATATTACTAACTCTTGTCCTTTTCCATTTATATTTCCTAATGCTGCAGTAGGGCTCTTAAATACTTACCTTTGCTCTTAAGATCCTGAGAATGTAAATTTGCTAACAGTTTGTCTCCTGCTTAGTAGGTGATTGTTTCAAAATGAAAAATATGTGGGTGTGTTCTAATATTATAAGTTTGCATTTTTACAGGGAGATACAGTCTAGTAGCGATGCAGTTTTCTTTTATCAAAGTTTGTTCTTTGGGTTGGGTTTTTTTTTAGGGCACTGATCCTGCATTAAAATAGGTCATTAAAAGAATCAAATAAATGTTGATCTACTCAGGTTTTATGAATTCTATATTTTAGGAAGATGTTCTCTTCTCTTTGTTGTGAAGATGCATTTCACTTGCTGAGACTTGTTTGTGTGCATTTGAGAACAGAATTTAGCCTTAATGACATTATTGAAAGATACATGTTCTTAACTGGAGCACATTTCATCTATTTTGTCATAGAGCTAATGACAGCAACAAATATGCTCCAGCAAAGCAAGGGATCCTTAATGGAATCTTTTGCTACTCTCTAAAACAGTATTTTCTAGAAAGAAACAAAGGAAATAAAAATAGGAGGATATGATGCTTTGAGTTATTTTAGGAAGACAAAGGGCTTTGGCAGGCATCTGGTAACTTGCGTGGGCTCAATCAGCTCAGAAGCTGACTTCCTCATCAGCCACGGTGAATTACAGCCTCACAACACTCTTGCAAGAATAAATGCATGTCATTTGCTCCATTATATGAGCAGATTGAGCAACTCATCTGAATAAATACAAGGAAAGCCACTAGCTGCCTTTAATGAATTTTAGTCTTATTGTATCATAACCTTCTCATCAGAATCTTCCCCTCTTCTTGGACATCTGCCTCAAGGTGGAAGGAGCCTCCCCCCTAGTGCAAATGGGCCAGGAATTTTGAGACAGATGCAGCATCCCAGCACTGCCATAACTTTCAGCAACTTTGAACTTCAGAGTAGAAATATTTCTAGAAAGCAGCGCTATTACTGATAAACGAGAGCTAATCTGCCATCTGAGCCAGCATGAATAGTGAGTCCACCCTGGCCTGAGGACTAAATGTGAAAAGCCTCCTGTCCAGACTTTTTGGGAGTGTGCTGAGTGTGTTGACTTACTGCCCTGTGCTAAGGAACACACTAGGTCAGGGGGATTTGACAGCTTGTATTATTATTAATGAGCTATAAGACCTTTCACTTCCAGGTCATCTGTTTGAAGTCTAGACAAAACTGGAAGTAGCAAAACATTACCAAGGTCTGTTTTGTGGCCTATGCAATATAAGCCTTTTGTCTCATTTCAGATAAACTAACAGAAATCATCATAATTTTGACCCATTTCCAAATGAAAAATATTTGATGCTGTCATTAGAGGAAATTGGAATAGTGCCAGAAGTTGTACTACATAGAGTTACAATTAAAGTTGAAGAGTAGTAAAAAAAAAATGTAAAAAAAAAAAAAATAATTTAGCCCATGGGGAAATTTCCTATTCCAGATTTCAACAAACAGCTCATTTACATTTCTGAAATTATTTTGAAGTCTTGCATAGGACCAGATGCAGCAATAAAACACTAACACATTAAGGAACTGCATCTAAAGCCACAAATAACTTGCAAAATAAGTATTTTTAATGGAAATGTTTATATTTTGTACTCATCTTTACAGGAATAATATGCATTTCACATTATACATAAACAGTTTGAGTTATGGTAATATTTCTTTCAGTCAAAGTCTGACATCCAATTTTCTTTACAAGAGTTGACCAGTGTAGATAATCTCCAGTAAGCAAAGCTGTTTGAAACTTTTTCTTACCTATTCCAAAGGAGGAAAGGAAGATCATATTTTCTTGAATTTTCCTCCGTTGACGTTCTCAAAATGTTAATAATATATGCAGTATTATTTCTATTGTTTTTGTAATGGACAAAACAGTTCGACAAACTGTAGATTTTCTTAATTTAAAAAAAAAAAAAAAAAAAAAAGAACACAAACTTGAACCTTTACTGAGAAGGCAGATTTTCAAATTAGTAGAGTTTTTAGGCATACAAAAATAATTTGTTTGAGGCCAACCAGAGAAATTTTTGTTGCATTATCTGTATTATGAGAAATGGATTGAAAGAAAGGACTAAATAGCATGGCTGTTGTCTCCAGTGACACAGTGTAGCAGTGACCATAGCCTACTCAGGAGGTTTAGGGGTATAGGAAAGGTATCATCTTCATCCTTCTCCCTCCTGAAGAACAAAGTATGACTGGTTCCAGGGTTGATCTCCTCTTCCCTCTCCAACCCTTCTCCTCCTGCCCTGGTGTGTCCATGGGACTGAGAGAGCCCTGTTGTCCATCACATTCTCCTGCAGCTCTTGCCATCCACATGCCAGTGGCTCTGATGGACTGGAGTGGCCAGAGGACAGAAAGCAGCAACCATAAGGGAAACCCAGCAAGGACTCTAGCAAGTACACAGTGATGCACCTGAATAATTCTCTCTCAGCCTCTAATAGCTTGTACCTCTAATACATCCAGAACCAGAGATAGTTGTTGTTAGTTTGCATCTTTCTTCCTTTCTTTCTTCCTTTCTTCCTTTCTTTCTCTTCCTTTCTTCTCTTCCTTTCTTTCTCTTTCTTTCTCTTTTCTTTCCTTCCTCCACGCCTTCCTTGCTCTTTCTTTCTTCCTTTCTTTCTCTTCCTTTCTTTCTCTTCTTTCTTTCTCTCTTTCTTTCTCTCTCTTTCTTTCTCTCTTTCTTTCTCTCTCTTTCTTTCTCTCTGTCTTTCTCTCTGTCTTTCTCTCTGTCTTTCTTCACCTTCCGTGCCTTCCTTCCTTCCACACCTTCCTTCCCATTTTATCTCTCTCATACACTCTCACTTTCTTTTTCTCTCTGTCTGGAGGTGGCTAAGGTACCTTAAGCTTTGCCATACTTTATGCTTTTTTTCTTTAAGAAAGTATGTATGTGTATGTGCACACACAAATAAGTCAGTTAAGTAACAAATATAAAAGTTTCAATAGAAAATATAAAAAAGTCTTAATATTTCTCCTAGTTTTTCAAGCTTAACTATGGAAACTTCACTGAATTCAGCATGCACTACTAAGTAGTTTGTGTTTTTTTTCCTTTCAAATTTCATTATTATTGCAAATTAGCATTCAAGATAGGAATTTCATTGGGGCAGTTGCTTATCTGGGAAACTGACAGGAATGTGGAAGAAGAGTGATTCCGTTTCCCATTCTATGATAGATACATAACCACATAAGCCTTTTACTTCCAAACATGGAAATTTAATTCAGACAGATTTCCATAGTTTCTGTTTTTTATGTTTTCAGATTTGGATCCTCCAGTCTAAGTATAAAAAAGAAAAACATATTTTTGTGAGTTTAATTTGGAGTATAGATTCAGGCATAAACTGAAAACAATTATACTTCTGATATGTAGTTGGCTTTCACGCTGAAAAAGGCCCACAGTTTCTATAACATACTATTTTTAGACAGCGCAGTGTTTATTCTAATCATTTTTTCCATATTACTATCCAAAATAGCTTAATATTTTATAAGGTGGTTGTCAGTCACATACGATAGTGCTCCTAAGCACAGCTTTGAAGAACTCTTCTCTTTATACCTTAGTACACCCACTCTAAGTCTCAGCATCTTTAGCTTTTAAAATGGCAGCCAGATTTCCTGCTTTCCAAGCTTTAAAATTAAATCAGTTCAAACTCTGTTGGATTGTCTTTATGAGTGTCTCTCAGAGTGCTTCATGTGTTGTTACTGTCCACTGATACCAGTCTATTTTTTTTTTCCATAACTTGCAAGACTGTTTTTATTTGAAATTTTTAAAGCTGCAAAATTAGACTACAGTGGAGCCTATGACTTCACAAGTCTGTAGCTTCTCCCTTTTCTGAGGTAGCACACCCTGGATGGAACTGGTTAAAAGGTCAAGCTGATGAGTTACCTGATATATAGGGGACTGTGGAAAGACAGAAGGAAACTCCACTATTTTGCATCTTATTTCATCTTCACTGTGCAATTGGTTCCCATGCAAAAATCCATTTATGCTTCATAGGAACATTTTGGGACTGACCCTCCATAGATTAGTTGAAGGAATGTGTCCAGAACTATGACAGTATCTATGTTTAAACTAAGCACTTTCATTGACCTTTAGACAGGATGGGTATTTTTACTTTCTTTTTTTCCTCTGGTATTACAGAAACAAGTTAATAGATCAGTCAAGAAGACATTTTGGTTAGTCTTGGTTTAGTTAACCAGAAATTGTACCAGAGGCAGCCTCATCCCATGCTTGTGGCTTGGTTTGCTAAAGAAACAAGGTTTCTGTAAGCACCCTCTGTTAGTCTACCTTTTTAACTTCTGAACCTGGAAGACATTTTGAACGAACTTTTAAACAGGAGTAAAGGCTTGAGAAGCAATAAAATTCCAGCAATGGAAATCGGATAGTTAAGGAAAAAAGGCTGAATGTCACAGCCTGCCATGTCACTTCTCCTTTCAGTAGGTACCAGAGGATCTTTGTGGAAGAGTCTTCTGGATTACCCTCACTGTGGGAATGCAGTACATGCAGTCAACTAGTAGACACCATTGGACTAGAGTTGGTTCTGGTGTTGTTTATAGATACTCGTATTTTCAGAAAATTTTGAAGTTAACAACTGTTGCATCTCAGGTGATTTTTCCAAACATACCTGTCAAGTTATATGCTGATCCAACAACTGATGTCTTTATTCCCACACAGATATAGGATTTACTACCCATATAAGTGAACTTTAAAATATCACGAGCGATCTGAACATAATATTACTGTTCACTCTGGTCTCAAGAAATACAAGACTTACAGTTTATCTGAAGAGTTTTCCATAATGGAGACTGGAAGGAATGAAAGCTGAAGGGCTTATTTCCTTAGATTCCTGATCAATTGAGCCCTATGGGCATGACAATGTACACAAACTGGACTGTATAAGATACCTGTCAAGTCTGGTTTGCTCAGACTGGCATGTGGGATTTGATCCCTTGTGTTCCTGACTCGTTAACCTGAGTTCCTGTTTCAGTGGTATACCATCATAGCAGTCTTCTCTCTCTGCTTTCTCCTTTCTTCCTTAAATGAACATTAAATATGTTCTTCTTTTGAGCATTAAATACGCTTTTCTAAGGTGTATTTTTTTCTGTTACTTTTTGATTAAATAGCTAGCTATAGTGACTCTCTCAGAGAGAAAAATTGTTACTTATGTGGGCATGCTCAGCATCACTTAAGGTTTTCTAGGTTTCAAAAAGTATCTTAAGTTTTACCAGAGAATGAGGAGGGAGCTAATGCAGGTCCCACTGCATCAGTGTAGTATACTCACATCTGGGTGCACTGCTTAACAATCGAGTTCTTATGTTTCTAAACCACTGTAATTTACTCAGTCCTTCCAAGTCTAGCTTCAGGCTGAGCACACTGTATGAATCTAATTTTGAAGTGGCAAATGTGTGCATTGCAGTAGTGAGGTCGCTATCCCAAACATTTACATTTCTGGCCAGGTGTAAATCATTAAGGGAAGTCTTGACTATTACTAATACCTGATCATCTGGCAGGTTGGCACTTGGACACATCCTGGAAAAATGTTAAAGCCATGTAAGCCATTTGGAACATCATCACAGTTCAAAAGTTCTCAGGCGTGCCACAGAGTAAATCTGACTTCTTCTGCAAAAGTGGGAAAATGTTGCTTTTCTGAGTTACTTTAGAAAAGTAGACACACAGCTAATTATTCCACGAGACCTTGAGTGGTTCAGTAAGACTGCTTTGGTTTCATGTTGAGTTTGCCTTTGCATCTTCTCTAACTGTTCTATTAAGTGGTGGCTTTCTATCACACTTGGAACAATATAAAGAAATAGTTATTCCTAGGAATATTGGCAGGCATGTTTTCCCTCAGGAAGAAGTACTATTTTGTATTTTTCTTTTAATGAGACAAGGAAGGTGTAGGACTAAAATAATATTAATTTACGTGTGAAAGTGCATATGCAACTTAATTCAAATAAGTATGTATGTACATTTGAGATAAAATTACTTTTTTTCTTCTCAAGCAACACTATTTTCACAATCTCATCAAAACTATGTAATTCTTTCTTACTATTTTATTCACAGTTATAATATGCAAGATTTGTTTTATTTACATTTTCTTTTTAATCAAACACATTTGCTCACTGTTATGGCAACAGCTTAAGAGAATTGAGTTGCTGTAATTGTTTAGTCATTGTTGTTGGAAAAGACCATTTAAGTTGATCTTTGATGTTAGTAGTAGTAGTGCTACATGCTTTATGAAGGAAAGGGGGGAAAAGTGGGGAAAATCTTGAATATCAGGGCCTCTCCACACTGGCTATGACATTTAAACAAACAAAAAAAAAGTCAATCCCTCTCTCACAATATGAAACATATGATTGTGCAGGAGTAAAAAGCCAACAAAACAAGCTTGGATATCTCTGAAAGCAGGGGAAATGAATTTGGGGTATTATTCAGTGGTCAAAGAGAAAACCAAGATCATAGTCATATTTAGACTTAGATTCTGGTTTTTGCATTTTAAAAGTGGTGCAAATTACCTTTAATGAAACTGTTGAAAGTGATGTCTAAAGGGAACTGTATATGTAGATTCTTAAAAGGGCCTTCGCTTGAGTAAAGTTACTGCCTTCAAGTATTTGCTATAGCGGAGAACAAATTGGGGGCAGACATCCTCATGTAAGTTCAATATATTTACTGCAGAAATCTTTTTAAAGGGTAGTTTGAATCAGATTTATGATGACAATGGGAACAAAACTAGACTAAATTCTGTGAATTGTTTAGGAATCTTACCTTGTTTACTTGTTATTTACTTGGCATTGCATGTTATATTAGATCTTAATTGGTTGAAATATTTATCAGACTAAAAAGCTTTTCCCAAAGGATTCTGGTACCTATACCTCTTTCTACATCCATGCTATTGACTTTCATTTCAAGAAACTGAAGGTTTTGTGTGCTCGTGCATGTGTAACATCTGGTTTTTTAAGTGTAAGGATTTTCATACATTTCAAATACAGCTCAGTGCCAGATACACCTGGCTTTACAGCTGAAGTGCTGAGGAAATTTCAGTTGTCTTATTTCAGGTACCTTGTGAGTGTTTTCTGGTTATTATTCCTATTATCTAAAATTCTTGTATTAAGAGTCATATCAAATTACAAAATGTAATTTATGCAAACTATTTTACATAGTAAAAGTACTGGTTTCAGTTAATCTATGTTGAATATACATATATAAAATATCTATATGTTTTTTCTTTTAAACCAGCATCAGTTAAAAATTAAATGTGCCAACATCACCCTTTTTTTTCCAGAGTAATTACCAGTAGATTGTAAAATTAAATTAGTTGAGCTGATTGGATATCTTTTCAAAGTACTTGTCCCAGCAAATACTTTTTTCTTATGGGTAATCATCAAAATTTTATTTTAAAAGTTTGACTTTTAAGTCTGCGGCAGGTAAATTTCTTTTTTTCATAATTCAGCATATAAAAGCATGTACCTTATCCTCTTTAGGAGTAATTGTGCCCAATCTTCTTAGCAGATAGACCTCCAGTGTAATTTTCAGGCTCATGAATGTAACATGTTTAGCTCTTACAGCTAAAAATGACAGTTAATGAAAATGAAAATATTTGAAATAATAAGTTCAGAATACCACTCTTTAGCAGCTTTTGTTAAGAGGTGTAATTTTACTGATATTGCATTAGCAGATAGCAAACTTTTAAACCTAATAGAACTTTTCTCTTGGCTTGATTTGCTTTACTTGAACTTGAAAAATACAAGAGCTAAGTTACAAGAACAGGGAATGAAGTCTCTGTTTAACAAAAATTACACGGGGGAGCAGGGAATTTACATTCTGCTTTTATTCACTGGGACCTTCTAATTTCACAATCATTTACTTTTGGAAAGAAAATATTATTTTAAAAGGTAGATGCATGGTAGAGTTTATTTTAGAAATGTAAATCACATGTGCTGACCACAGGGCTCAAGCAGAAAGGGAAAATTCACCATTTGAACAGATTGCTAGACCTGCGAGGTGTGAAGTGATTTCTGGTCTCGTTTCGAGGCCAGAACTTCTCTGGTCGGTCGCTGCCTTTCTGTTGCGGGCGCCCCGATCGTTCGGAGAGGTGTGGAAGAGGCAACGAAACTATCCTTAAAAAGAGGTGCTTTTGCTTAGAGTCCCAAGAGTTGACAAGCACCCAGGACACGGGTCCCCTCCACAAACGCCAGCTTGTTGGGCGAAGCGAGGCAGCCACAGGTTGGCTTTTCCCCCGGAGCGGGAAGGGAAGCGCCCTCGGTGCCGCCTGCGGTTCCTGCGCTGCGCGGGGAGCGCCCGGCAGCATCCCCGGGTGCGGCTGCTCCGGGTGCCTCTCCCCCGGGCAGCACAGCCCCGGCCTTCTCTGGGGCCGCAGCCGCGCTGGAAATGAATATTTACATCCCCTGGAAAAGCGCAGCTCGCCATCGCCGAGGGGTCGGGCGGAGGCTGGAGTCGAAGCTCGTTATCCTTCCCGAATGCGAATGAGCCCGTCCCGCGGCTCTTGGCTCAGGTGTGTTCAGCTTTTGCTTCATTAGATTACCAATTGGGTTTGGGAAGGAGACCCAGAGCTTCCCGGTAGCTCGGTGCCATATGGAAAATCTGCGCTATTTTGATTATGCTCTATGTAAACATTTTAATATCGGATCCTTAAAATCCAGAGACTATCCCAAAGGGGATTAAAACATAATCCTCTCTCTCTATAGCTGTAGTGGATTAATTTCGTATTCTCTCAGTGGCTGGCTTGCTCCCTGAAGGCTACAACAAAAAGACTCAGTGCTCCTTAAACATGCTGTGGAATTGCAAGTTGTAATTGGAGATTTCCAAAGGACAAGTGTAAAAATGAAACACTGCTAATACCGATTTTTTTATTTTGTGCTTTAAGAAGAGAAAAAGTCTGTAAAGATTTTTTTTTTTTTAAACTTAGTTTGAACACCCCCTTTCCTGAAATCACATAATGTGGCTGCTATTTTGCTTTCTGGCTTTTGAGGGTTTTTCCTTTGTTCGTTTGGGATTTTTTTGCTTTTAGTTTTGGTTTTGGGTTTTGGTTTTTTTTTTCCCCCGATACAAAAAACACAAGAAAACATTTTCTCATCTGGAAAGTACAATGATGCTTGTCGTATTCTGATATCTCTGACATGTTTACCTTGCAACAAATCTAGGGTGTCATTTGAGTAGAACGCAGGGCAGATGCCAATGTACCAGTCTAGGAGGGAGCTCGGAGCATTTTCTCGGGAGGAGTAGAAAGCCAGAAATCCCCGATTCCCCCTGCCTTCAGTAAGGGGCTCAGAAGTTCCCTTTCCCTCCACATTCACCCCTGCTTTTGCAGCTCTGCCCCTGCTCCAGTCCGCGAGGGCACAGCACCCGCTAACCGGGGCTCACCATTGTCTTCGCCTGAATGGCAGATTACAGGGTTTGGCCTTTTGGCCATTAAATAGAGGTGGCTTTATTTTTATTTTAGCCACACAACACCAGGGAAAAGAGGTAATTGGATTAAATTGATGTTCTTCCTTCTGGGATTCAGCAAAGCCCACAAACGCCTCCTTAAAGTGATAGAATATCGGGTCGTTTCCAGGACGCGTCTTTCCAAGGCGCTTTTCTCCCCACACAAAGGCCCGGGAGCCCATCACCCTGCGCAGGGCCAAGTGTGCCCGAGAAGGGTCAGAGGAGGGGTAGGGCTCTCTGCTTGAGAGGGCAAGTGCATCTGCAGGGCAGGGAACCGCCGGCTGCCCAGACCCCCCTTCTGTAAACACAAAGAAAGGGGGCCTGGGGAATAGAAACCCAAATCCACTTGTAATCGTACAAGAGAATCGGGCGTAATTACTTGAGCAACCTAGATGAAGATTGATGAGGCTTTAAAGCGGCGTTTCGGATCGATCACCCTGCCCTTTGGAGCCTGCAGCCGGGCTTCCGCGGCTCGGATCGGCTCCTTTCCCACCGCCAAGGGAGGGAGAGAAGATGGAGGCGAGACTGGGAGAGCAGCAAGGCAAGCCCGGCGCATGTGATTCCGATCAGCTGACTGGGGTCAAGAGGCTACCTCGGTTTATTAGGAGATGGAAAACAATAAAATGAAAGAAAATAGAGTTTGTATCAATATTATCCCGTCCGCCACGCTGGGCTGCTGAAAGCTGTCACTGAAACTGTGCGTTTTAGCTTTCCCCTGTACGCACAGTGATCCCTGCCTTCCTCTTTATTTATTTTGCAACGTAAATGACAAAATATTGTGCAATAAGGGCTCAAATTGAGTGTTACAGTAAAGTAAAGCATTAACAACATGACAGTTAGATGCGCCGATACAGGAGTAATTTGGGCTAAGTGAGTAATTTGAAGTGCAGCTTGCAAGAGCTGGTAGTGTAGTGTTCGAGCAGTGCCGGGGGAGGAGGAGAGGGCGCATCCGAGGCATTGGCCCTGGTGCGAGCTGCGGCCCAGGGCTCGGCTCGGCCGCGCCAACGCCCGCACGGCGCTGCTGGAAGGGCGAGCAGCAGGGCAAGGCAGCGGGAGGCTCACGTCTCTCTGCCCCCTGAGCAGGGATCCCCTTATTGCAAGGGAGATTTTTTTATCTCCGTAAAACAACCAAACCCTGTTTAGTACCTCCCGAGATGGTCAGCTTGCCAGTTTCTAAAAGGTGCATCAGTCAGGTGTTGTACCCAGCTTCTCAATACCGGAGTTTTATTATTGATGTGTCAAATGCGTGTTTGTATAGGCATGTGGCTCTGTGTGTTTGTGTACGTGTATACAAATTATCCCACAGGCTTTCGTGGTTAAGTCTAAAAGAATATTTTTTATATAATATTTTCTTCGAAGCAAGTAAGCTTCCTAAACACGGCCGCTGTCAGCTTTAACAGAAGATTGCATTGATACTGAAGATAAGATGGTAAAAAAGCGATCCTCTTGTCTTTTGGATTAAAGAAGAGGATTGTTTAGGTTTTTGTTTTCCTGACTTAAAATCTAACAATTTGTGTGGAGAAGGCTGCCTTTTACAGTAGGTTTTCCCCATCCCATCTTTTCAATGCCCGTAAAAGCGTCTCGTTAAGGAATATATTTGAGCGAAATATTGTTACATTAATTTTAAAAGGATAAGCGGCAGCGAGTTGAAACAAAAATTATCTTGCCGTAAATGTATTTAACGATGTGTGCGTGGGGTATTGAAATAGGTGAAAAAGAAAAAGAAAAGAAAGAAAGGGAAAAAAAAGAAAGAAACCAAACAACTAAACAAAATCCCTCCGATATTTGGCGTTACTTGTCCGAGGCGAGGTCTGGATCCAGAGTTAAAAATAATGCCCCTAGGCCTCGCAGAGTCAGTGTGGCGGGCAGGGGCTGCGGGCTGCCCTGCCCTGCGCCCCCGGCCCGGCCCGGCCGCCGCGGGGACCCTGGGCTGCCAGATCCAAGCGGTGTGGAACGAGCCACCGCTATCGCACATAAACAGTGATAGTGTTAACGAGGAGCAAAAGGGCATGAAAAGAGAGGGGACCTTCTTCTAAGAGGCAGCAATTTTTCACCCTAACCCCTCTGAATTTCGCTGCTGTGATTTATCTCGCAACCCCGGAGCTCACCAACTCGCTTGTGCCCCGGTCGCGGAGTTCAAAGAGCCGGCCGCGGGCAGGAGGGGAATGAACACGGCGTTTACAAACTGGGTTTACGAGGGGGCTCTCCGGGCGCTGGCCCGGCGGAGGGAAGGGCCACCGGGGATGGGCCGGCCGGGCGCCTCCAACCTGACGCCGCTGCCCTTGCCTTGCAGGCCCCGTGGTCCTCAGCACGCCGGCACAGCTCATCGCCCCCGTGGTGGTGGCCAAGGGGACGCTCTCCATCACCACCACAGAGATCTACTTCGAGGTGGATGAGGATGACTCGGCCTTCAAGAAGATCGACCCCAAGGTGAGTGCGGCGGACGCGGTCCCGATCCCCTGTCCCGGCACACGTGCGCCGGGGCCGCCCCCTCATTCCAAACTCCGCTCCTGTCTGCCGCCTTTCGCTGCATTCAAAAAAAAAAAAAAAAAAAAAAAAAAAAAAAAAAAAAAAAAAAACCGCAATGTATTAATGATGTTAAATCCTCTATTACGGCAGCGTGCGTGTTTTCCAGCAGCCTTTCGCGCGGTGCCTTTGTACGAACGCGGTCAGATTTAGTAGTTAAGCCAATTGCTCTGAAATCCCTGGAGGGAGCAGCAGTCCTAGCCCGCAGCCTTCCCGAGACATAGCGGAGGGGTTTTTACGCCTTTCGAGGTTATCGGAGAACCCCGTTATTTCAAAAACGTTAGTTTCCACGTGAGAAAATACGGCGCATTTTGAGAACACTTTGTAACTGCTGCAATGAAAGTCAATGCTTGTTTTCTGGGGGGAAAAAGAAAATGGGGGAGGGGGGAATAGTCATGTACCGAAGACTTAGTTCCTGGGAAAGCTCTGTTTTTTTCTGAAGTCATTTACTACTACCAATTCCCCAGCGCCGCCCCCCTTCCCCCCTCCCTTCCGTGAAAACCTCCGGCCCAGCCGCAACAGCGCAGGGGTGCGTGACTTGAGCGGAAACCTTTGCGTGGCTTTCTCCCCGCGGGAACGGCTCGGGGGATGCCACGCGGGGGAGGAGGGGGCAGACGGAAGGGACGTGTCTAACAGGGCGCTCCTCTCGTCTGCATTTCTTTTTATTCTTATCGCTCTTGCTTTATTTCTTTGCTGTTGCTCTGGAAAATGTTGGAAGAGAGGAAAATAGGGGAGGTACTTTTACAGAGACCTTGAGGTTTGGAGTTTTTCATGCAGAAATATTATAAATAATTTCCAAGAAAACTCCTCGTCTGAGTACGTTTGCAATGAAGTGATTTCTCTTTGGCGAATAATTTGTCAAACTCGGAACTTTCTTTGCAGTGCTGAAGTAAAAAGTTTCTGCCAGAATCTCTGGGCATAACAGTTTCGATAAAAAGTGCATCCACTGGAAATAGTTGCTAGTGGATGTCACACAGGAGATCGACTTCTTTCAGCACTTGTTGACTGTTAAAACCGTAATCAAAATCCGCGTTGTTAATTTGCGTTTTGATTTAAAAGCCTTTTTAAAGAAAAGCATCCTGAGAGGGACCAGGCAGTGTGGTACAGACGGGCGGCTTTGGATTGCGTGCAGTTTTGTAAGCACGCCCATGTTATTCCCTCTGAATGCCCTGGGAGTTCAGGGGCTTGATTTCTGGGAGTTCAGCTGGCAATCTTATCACATTCGTAACGGATTTGTAGGTCAGTAATATTGCTGTTCACTTTATTGGTGCTGGCTCTCACCTATAAATTTTATTTTCTGCTTTTTTTAGTACTGCACCAAATTGCTACTTTTATCAGGATCACTTCTTATTCAAAACACTACTTCACAGATACGTTGTGTTTCCTCAGTTTATTCAAAAGCCAGTAGAAACACAACAGCACTGTACAATAAACCCTTCAAAACAGACTTCTTTCCTGACGGCTGAAAAAGTGTAACTGTATTAATAAGTACTCTGGTGTCTGACAGTTGCTGATGGTGATCTGGAGCCTAAATTCCAATATGTTTGTACAACCAATATTTCCCTGTTCTACAAAACTATTCAAAATGTAGAGTCAGGAGCTTGCCCTTAAGTTTTCTGCTTTACAGGATTTAAGCAACTATCCACAGAAAGGCAAAATCCACAAAACATAGCTGCCTCTGGTTTCTCAAGTGAAAAACTTCATCCGATATTGAAACGCTTACCCATATGCATTTTACTTCATTTATTAGCTTGTAATTAAATAAATCAGCAACAGAAATTAAAATCTAAATCACAAAAAGTAATTATCCAGTGTATTTCAAGTGCATTTTCAAATATATAATTCCAATATTCAAGCGTTATTATATAAGCAGAATCCAAATTTCTTTTGAATATATTTAAATAACATTTCAAGTATATTTATGGAATGTTAGAAATAGAACAAGCAATATATATGAAACGAAAAATGTAAACTTGTTAAGTTCAGACACTTCAAAAGACAATTAACAAAAGTACCGTGATAAAATCTACCTTTTTAAATGGTATCTTCTTTTTAGCAGAAAATGTCCTTGAAGTATCCAAAATGGCAATTTAACTTCTGTTCACCAAATCACAAAACACCAACATCCACAATTTCAAAGACAATGTGAGATCACAATATTTGATACAAATTAAAAGGTACATTAGGGTTTGTTCAGGTGGCATATCCAAATATCTTTTACTCACAGAAGCCTGACATAAAAATACCGGGTTTTGTTATAATCCGTTGGTACCGTTTTTAGGCAGAATGGTCACAATCAAATTACGGCAAATTTTCCTTCCCAGGTAGCACAATTTCCTTTTTTCTTTTTCTTTTTTTTTTTTTTTTTTTTTTAATTTTCTTTTGGGTTTTATTTTTTCTTTGTTTTTCCCCCACGGGGAACTGCAAAACTGTGACGAAGAGGAACGATGCTTGCTGTTCTCATTTGCTTTTCTTTCTGAAGAGCCTAAACTATATTCCTTTTTAAAAGAGAATATTATTTGCATTGTCAAGTGGAAATATAAGACTTTTCAAACAGGCATCTTAAACTTCATCAGGAAATTAGCAGATTTATCGGTCAGGCCTGTTTTATAGCTACCCTCTAAAGTTTCTCCAAACTTTTCGGGTTGGTAAGTATTTCCCTAGCCAGTCGCCACGTTTGTTTGGCCGCGTTTTCCAGGGCCGAGTGAGGTTTGCCCTGAAAGAGGTCTAAGTTGGGCAAGAAGTAGTGCGGGCACCTCCTGCACTGGAGGCACGAGATGAGCTGCAGTAAAATCCCGTTGAGCCGGTCCCCCAGGCACGACTCGTCCCAGTCCGATTCGCGGGGATGCTTTTCGCATTCGTAGGAAACCAGAGTCTTCATGTGATAATTATTCAGGGGCTGGCCCGGCAGCTCCAGGTGACGGTCCCGTAAGGTTTTGAGGATGGAGAGGCATTTCTTCCTGCAGCCGCCCATCTGCAGTCTGTTCTCAGCTTCCGCGAACTGCAGCACCCAGGCATCGCTCTCGGCCGAGCTCTGCTTGCCGGCCAGAGAGTGGCACTCCTTGGACAAGAGGTTGAAGCCTTCCGCCTTGACCTCCGCCACCCGGTTGGGTCCCGGCCAGGGGATGTGGGGAAGCGGCCAGTGTGCAGCACTCCGCGGCCAGATCCCCGTGCACTTGAACGCCGGCGTGATCTGCACGACGTAGCGATCCCTTATCCTCAGCTTCACTTCGCTGGTGTCCGCCACCATCTTTACCACGTCTCTGTAACTGCACTTATCCACGGCTTGAGCCACCAGAGTCTGGAATCTGGACCGGATTTTGCGAGCGGAGAGGTAGCCAGACGCCGTGATGAACTCCACCCAGAGGGACATGCTCCTCTTGCGCCCGTCGCTTAACTTTAACACAGCGCACCCCGGCAAGGAGCCGTCGTCCACGAAGTTGAAAACACCCATTTGGTTCAGATACAGCACGACTTCAAACTCCGTGGGGGAGATGACTTCCAGCCCCTCGTAGCGATTGTCCATCTCGTTCAAAGAACTGATGAAGCGAGGCTCCTGCACCTCCACCTCCTTCAGCACGTCCGACACCACTTTGCAGACTTCTCGGATCGTTTTGGCGATTGCAGCTTTCCTGGCTTGGCATTTCTCGTTGTAGTATTTATTCAAATGATACACCAGCTTGGCCTGGGCCGCGATCATGTTGGGGCAGAGATCCGGATTGTATACCGGAGTCTCGCAATAGGCTGTGGGATCCAATGCGGCTGCTAAGGCTGGAGCCAACTTCAGAGGAGAAACAGGCTGCCGCACTCTGAAATGTAACAAATGTTTTTCAAAATGCGCCGGGGCTGCTGCTCCTCAGATGCTCTCTTCCTGCTTTTTTAGATCAGCCGTCTTGAAGTGTGTGTGGCGGGGGGGGGGGGGGGGGGGGAAGGGAGGGGGGAGCGGGCGGGGGACTGGAGGGGGCGATATTTTTCCTTCCCCTTTTTTTAAAGGGTCCGTGAGTGAGAGGAAAGCATCGAGAGCAGCACCTTTCCCAGCAGCAAGAAAAAACAAAAGTTGCACTGAGACACAGCGAGGGTTCCAGTAGTCAAAATAATAAAACCTCTTCGTATTTATTTATGTTTTCCCGTAGTAATCACCGTGTGTATGCAGGGCGGTTAATCAGATGGTGGAAAAAAGTGCCGTGTGTGTATGTCAGAAGAAGCTGGCTGTTGGTTTGTATAAGAGCCCAGATGCACTCGTGTGGAAATTATAAAGGCAGGGCCAGGCAGGCGGGCGGCCAATCGCCACTGGGCTCGTCACTGCAGCCTCTTTCAGCTCAAACCCGGCTAATTAATCCCTCTCTAGGAGATAGATATGTATACACAGCCACACGCACACACACACGCAGGCACATATAGAAAGGTAGAAGGTTACTGGCTAAAACAGCCGTCCCGGTCCTCTGTACACTCGGAAATCAAGAGAAATCGCTCTCCTTTGGGTGTAACTTGAACGGTATTGACGTTTCGAGAGGACTTGGCAAAACTGTGCCGCTCCGTACTGAATCCCTGCGTGCCTCCTCATGGCCGGGACGTGAATGCAGGTGTATTAATGGGCATCCATCAACTAGGGAGCTGCAGCCGGGCTCGCTCCGGCAGGAGCACAGGCGTAAATTCATTAACCCCCACTCGGCGTCGCATCACGCTGTCCTTCTCCTCATGATAGTTGTCTGTAACTGCAAGCGAGAAGTAGGTTTGGATTATTTTTTCTCTCGTGAACCGGCCAGTGAACAAGGCAGCGGATTCACGGCAAATTTAGTGTTCTCTAGAATAAAATATTGCTCAGAAGTCCACGATTTGTATTGTTTTAAAGGGTCTTCTGACGGGCTCTAATCGATTTTGAGGTTTAATACATTTCGGCATTGTCTCTGTCTTGCTTTTTGTATTTGTACCTTATGAAGGGAGAATCAATCGCTAAACGTATCTGCCAGGTCTTTTTCACGTTCGTTCCAAAAATCAACTTGCAGATACAGACGGTAAATCTCCTTTTTGCCAATTCTTAGCGTCGTTTTTATATTCTGTATTACGCTCTGGTATGTTGCGAGTAGTGGATGTTCGGCTGCTTTTCGAGACGCACTATATGTACCTATTAATTTCAAACCTGGAGGATTTATCGTACAGCTAACTGTGCTAGCAAGCTGCGCTTAGTAAATGTGCACACGGGAGGCACGCTAGCGACTGCAAACATGCTGTCTTGCTTGTCTGACAGTTTGGGGTTTCGCCTGTGTGATGTGTAATTAGCAAATTTCGCCTTCGGTACTTTAAGTGTTGGTAATCGGGACCTTTATTTGCAAAAAAGCTGGAGTGGTAAGCTCTTCGGCTTCACAGAAGAAGCTTCACTTAAAGAGAGCCTTAAATTATATATATATATATATATATATATATATATATGTGTGTGTGTGTGTGTGTGTGTGTGTGTGTGAAAAAAACCGCAAAAAAACAACAAACAAAACACCAAAGCTTTTGATCGCTTGGAATCTTTAGACAACTGACCGATTACCTTTTCTAAAGTAACTGTCACGGGCTATCAGTCGCTGAAGAGAAGTCAGACCACAAAGAACACTTCACGACATTTATTCAGCGGACGAATGCGACCAACTTTATTGCACACAGCGGAGAATTTGTGACTGTGCGCTTGGCTCCCTCGGTCTAGCGGTTATGTGGGTGTTCCCGAGCCGCTGCCGAGGAGGAAGCCGACCGGAATCCTTTCCTGCTCATGAGCTGAGCAGGGCTGGGGGCTGCCGCTGAAAAACTGCAGATGACAGGTCGTCCTGAAGCAGCTTACCTCTTCTCGGCCGCAGCCCTTGGCCGCTCGGAGAAGGGCGACCACTTTCTGGCTGTTTGGGGCGGAGAGGAGGCAGTTTCCTCCGGGGCTCTCTCCCTCCTCCGCTTAGTTTCCCGGCCGGGCGCCGGGCGGGACACGCGTGCCTCCCGCCGGCCGCTGTGGGTCCGGCGGCGGCAGCGGCGCAGGGCGCCCGGTCCCAGCGCCTCCCGAGCCTCGGCCGAGGAGCGCTGCCGCCGTCCCTACGCCGGGCCCGGGGCTGCCGCCTCCATCCCTCCCTCTCTCCTCCCCCGCGGGGCGGTGGCGTGAGCGGCCGCGGCGCTGCGGCTCCGGGGGCCGGCTGGCCCAGCCTTCGGAGCGGGCGCTTCCAGGAGTTCGGGCTGGCTCCGAGGGGACAGGCGGGCGCCTCCCCGCCGCTCCTGCCGGCGGCTGCCGCCGGCTGCGCGGGCAACCTGCTCTGCGGCGGGGGCGAAGGTCGGCCCCCTTCCCTCTTCCCCCTTCCGCCGGGGCCGGCGCACACGGGGCTGGCTCGGCGGCACCGCCACCGGCCCCGGCGGCGGGCGGGGAGGGGGAGGCACCTCTCGGGCCCGGCACATCCCGCCCCACAGCCCCAGAATGGGGTCCGGCACGACCCAGCCCGCCCCTCGGGCGATGCAGGTCGCGCCGTGCCCTCAGACCCGGGGCGGCGTTGGCCGCAGCAGGGCTCGGCTGGGCTGTGCACAGGGAGGAAAAGCGGTCAAGTTGGGACCAACTCCGTCGGGCGGGTCCCGGGCACCGAGCGGTGCGGGGGAAGGCCGGCGGCGGCCGCAGTGCCGGTCCCGGTTCCGCCCCGGGCGGCGGCCGCATTCCCGGAGCCGTCCGGCTCCAAACCGCCGGCGCTGCCGTGTCGGGGGCGGGATGGAAATGTCAAAGAGCCCCTTTCTCGCTGGGTCACAGACCAGCGCCGGGTAAAACCGAAAGTTACAGCGGGCGGACAAAAGGTTGTCCCTTCCTCCCTTTCCGCAGAGGGAACAGCCCTCTCCTGCGGTGGGGGCACCCCTCAACTTCCCAGAGATGCAGGAGTTAGCGAGCTGCACGTTAGCGATGGGGATGTTCCTGGCCAGGTTTTGTTTATTTTTGCCCCCTGGGTTTTAGCTTGGCAATTCCAGTTGCCAAAGGCAAAAGTGGAAAGGTCGTACCTTTAAGCTGTCAGAAGTCGTAACATTCATAACGTGGCAAAATTAATTTAAAGAAAAATTGTGTCCCAGATACTAAATCAGAGGTTTCAGTGTGTAGTGCTAAGATTAAGCTGTGATATCAAATAATGCAGATTTACGTATTTATTGTATCTCGGTGGCTATGAGAAATATTAGATTTAAGCTTGACTGGATGATGTTTAACACTGAAGGTCGCTATTAACTCCACTCCATCATTTCGTTTCACACACCAAACATTTAATAGTTTAAAAATTTGTATATTTATGCATCACCGACACCAGTGAAATGTGACTCTAGAAGTGACCCAATCGTTTAACATGACAAGAAGTCAGTTTGGTTTAGTCATCGAAAATTATTGTCTATATGAGTATATATGATATAAAAATATAGATATTTTTCAAAGTTTCTGACCACTTACTGCAGTTAATTTTTCTCTGTAGTTATTAAAGCATCCTTGGTAAACTTTATTACCGTTGGGTTTATTGAGTATTAAGTTGTGTTGGAAAATCGGGATTAAAGTCACCTCGTTAAAATCATGATTGATCATTTGTCATTATAGTGGTACCATATGATATTGGTGACTTTTACCAAACTGCTGTTTTCCAGATATTTCCCCTAATTAGGAGGTACTCTAACAGTATTTGTTGAGCTCTGCTTGTTATTTCAAATCTTTCAAACTACATTGCCTTGTCATGTAGTGCTCAAGTTAGCCAAAAAGCCAAATGGTGTTGAAAATCTTTGTATTCGCCCACATCCCCAAATTGCAATTTATGAAAAGAAAACCCAAAAAAACCCTCAAAAAGCTGCCATACGAAAAAATTTAACCAATAATTTCTTTTTCGTATGGTGAAAAGTGTGAGTTAAAATGCACATGCACATGCATAGCTACACAAAGGGCTTGCATGGATATCACTTTATATTTCTTACTATATAGTGATAGTTCTTCCACACGCTCATGAATTTTAAAGTTTTATTTTTTAATATCTGCCAATTGCACTAGGGAGGTAGGAAGAAAAAAATGAAGCTGAGTTGATTAAATTATTTATCCCTACTGCTGAAGTGAGTTTGAAGGCTCATTGAATGTATCTGATTTCTTGGCTCTTCTTTCTCCCCTTCCCCCCTCAATTCTTCCTGGTTATTTCATCCATATCATCCTGCCAGCAACAATAAATTCACTTGTTGTTTTTTTTCAAGTAAGAGAACTAAAGACAGATATTTGTGCTGGGTTTGCTATATGTGTCACATTTTATAAAATAGGCAGCGGGGGTTTCTTTTGTGATAGAAGTTGACGGTATCTTCAATTTTCTGTATTCTTATTTTGTATCTTACTTTTTGCCTCCACTTTCAAATTTAGGAGCAAATGAAAAGTTCAAATGTAAGTTGCTATAATGTTTGCAAAATTGCAATTTTAATAAATTTGTACATTTCATTGATAAGACTTGTGGTTATCAAGTTCTGCATATTTTGGTACACAAGCCTTTTTCCTCTGTTGTGAACAGTTTCATGCTAATGTTTTTTATTTTTTTAGAAATTATGACATAGTTCCTTTTACAGTACACAATTACCATCCATTCGTGTTAAACTTAATGTGTATGTATTTGCTTCCTATTAAAAATTAAAGAAAAACATGAAAAGAGTTTGCATTACTGTTAGATTTGGTCATTCTAGGTCTTATGGATGAACTGTAAATGCTTTAAATTCCTCTAATCTGCAGTCTGTTAAGGGAAAAAGCAGTAATTGATTTGTTTTCTCTAAAATGTTGTGTCTCAAAAGTAAACATGGAGCTTGCACAACTGTGATTTTGCCTAGAACTGCAGAAACGTAAACCGGAAAAAACCGCATTGAATTATTAATTTGGTTCACTTATCCATCAGCTTCTCCAAATCCAGACATTCCTTATAGTACAGCATTTTATTTAAGTAGTCTAACGTTGGAGTTTTTTTGGTTTTTTTATAAGAGATTTCTAGCTTGGAGAATGTTCTTTTCTTTTTGCTGAACTGCTAGTGGAATCAGTGGGGATTAGCTCCTTTTAATCTACTACATCTGTAGTGGGTCATCCAACACTGCAGAACTCTCATTACTCTCCATTGCTGTATATGATTAAGTGACTGAAAACATTGAACATTGCCTTTGAAAATAAAGCTGTATGTGTTGGATGAGCAGCTTCTGAAGACTTCATGTCTAAACTAATCTTTCCCCTCGGTAACTTTAGCCCTGGAATACGAGAGAGGACTAGAGTGTTAGGAAACGTAAGTTGAAATTGAGATATGGGAGCATTTTGCAATGCATCATTATATAAAGTATGGTATCACTTGAATCTTATGGCACACTTATGTCTTAGGTGTAACATAGCATCTTATTAGCCCAGTCAAAATGGGAGGGTGGTATGTCTTGAACATACTTATTTTTGTAGCTGGTGCTTTTCTGCAAGCTGGTTTCATACTGACTAGCAAACTAAACTACATCATCTCATTGGTAGCTGCTGAAGATAGTGAAATTAGCAGAAGACATTGTTTAACACCTTTGAACACTGGCCAATAGGAAGTTATAAGTAAGCACCATTTTTTTTTATACATTTGATATATTATGTATTTATTACTAATTTTCATGGTGCAAATACTTTGAGCATCTTAAGTCCCTCCAACTCAAAATGAAACTTTGCTCTCTCTCTTTACAATTACACGAGTATGGTAGATTACCTGTGTAACTCATTTCATCTTGATTTAGCTATGAAAGGACATACCTAACATATTTCAATGCAGACTTCTAGTTTTAATGTAGTGTGTAGCTCTCCAATATTTTCTTTCCAAATAATGGTGAAGGGAGGAGTTGA
>CM031857.1:50001674-50108622 GCA_018697195.1 Certhia americana
GGATCAGGGCCAAAACACTTGGAGGTTAACATTTGAAGAGGATGAGATATAGTGAGCCCCTAAAATATCTAATGTATCAAATGCTTGCATTGGTGAGAAAATATGGTTTTGGCTCTAATATCTACACTTCTGTCAAGCAACACTTCCCTATTAATTTCATTATGCTTTAGCCATAGTGTTAAAATAGCTTCTTGAGAAAGGAAATTGCTGTTTTGTCCATATTTTAACAACATGCTCTCGCAAAAATGCTCCCCCCATACACTCTAAAACCCTTCTGAGGAGGGTGAGCTTATTCAGAGAAAGAAATGAGAGATTATGCTTTCAGAATCTCCATTGAAACTCTTATTTTTTCATCTACTTTCACATATTCAGGACTGTTTCTAAACTTCCTAACGCTACAGAGTCTTTTAGCAGTCTTAAATATAAGCAACCTACCTGCTAAGGATACTTACTCTTCCTAAAAATATCCTAACTATAACTGTAATAGAAACATATCAACCAACTTATTTAAGGAAAAAGAGATGAGATCTTCTCAGGAAAAACATAATACTTTTAAATATTTTGGCTTTTAAAATATTTTCCCACCACCACTCTTAACTTTTTTTCTCTCTCTTTTTTTTTTTTTTTTTTTTTTTTTTTTAAGGTGGTGGAACATTGTCATTCTAGAACACAATATTTTATCTGGGGTAAATTTGAGCCTCTTAAGCAAATCACTCCAGTTGCCCTCTTATTTGAATTTGAAAATTTAATCCTTCCTACTTTTCCCTGCCAGTTTTTAGGCCAACTCTAGGACAGAATATACAGAAGAGAATCCTTTGTGGCATAGTACTGGTGTCCCTGAAATGAGAAAGGCTATAGAAATAGCATGTCGTTTGTAATTTCGTAAATATCCAAACAAATTGTTGAAAGAGAAATACTGGCTTGTGGAAATATCTGTTTATCTGAAAGGAATATTACTCTCAATTTTTCTTGGTAGTTGAAATAGATTTTGCCTTTTAGACAGTTATCATTTGTAGTATATTAGTGCCATTGAAAAGAAGATAAAAATTTACAGTGTATCTGTTAGGGTAGTAACAGCATTGTCTCTTAAGACTCCTTAGTTTTAGATGAGGCAAAGAAGGTATCTTTATGACTTCACATCTCTAAATCTTATTTATTTACTGTTTTAGTTGATACAAAATAATTATTTTGTAAAATTAAAGGAAACTTTCAGGTGAAAAATTGTGGTGTTTTTTTTAAAGGTCAATGCTGATTTTAGTGGGGCTATGCAGTATGTACAGGCCTACTAAGAGAGACGTTACTGTGATCAACATGGTTCTATCTTATTTTCAGTAAATATTTTACCATTTCTGTTTCTTGTTTTCTTCTGCAAATTTTTTTTCCAGGAATAAAGTGGCATAAATTTTCACTTCTTTTTTTTTTTTTTAAATAACCTTATCAAAAGGAACAATTAATAAGTGCAGAATTCTTACGAGCCCTCTGAAGCACAGACAAGTATATGGCATATGCTAGGCTGTGCCATAATGCTTGCCATTTTCACTTAAACTTCAAGGCATTGCTTCTTTAAAAAGGTAAAAAATGACAGCAAATATGTTGGACAACAGTTTTCCCATTGTATTCTATGAATACATTCATTATGTATTGTTAGTCTTTAATTGTAAAGATGAAATAATATAACCATTTATCTTGGCATGACCATTATTTATAATCTGTACATTAGAAAACTGCATGGATCTACATGGATGTTTTCTTCTGTATGTATATTCAGATTTTGGACATAGGGGATGAGGAAAAACTTTTTAGGCTAAATCTGTGGCTAACCTAATCCACTCTTTGTAAGCAAACTGTATCTCAACATGGTAAAAAAAGTCCTCTCTTTCCCCACCCCCCAAAATTCAGTTCTTCATTTGTTTTGTTCACCACGCTGCATTAACACAGTTTTCCCTTGTGTGCATCTGCCAGTGTACAATTTAGCCACGGGCATCTGTAGACCTTGTGGTGATCAGTATTGCAGGCAAAAGCCATATGTGTTTAAATAAAAAAAAAAATCTCTTTATTTCATTTGCTGTTTTAACTGGATGGATAACTTCTGTGCCTCAAGACAGAGGAAGAGAAAATACAGAAATAATTAATTGCCTCTATTCTTGAGGCAGTTTCATTTTCCCTCTCCAATATGGAATGCTTGTCAGCTTCCCTGATAAATGACTGCATGTATTTGCATAGATTTTGCATTAACACAAAAATTAGTTTTATTTGTGAAAAACTATTTTACATAATAATGCAAAATCTAGCATTATGGATTATGTTTCCAAACTTGAGAGACTGTGGAGAAATGAGGTTTTTTTTGTGTTTGCTTTTTTAAATTTTAGTTGGTTTGTGTTAGTTGGTTGTTTTGCTGGGATTTTATTTGTTTGCTTGTTCCATGTCAAGGTATATTAATTTTTAGTTTTGTATTTTGTTAAAAAAAAAAGAAAAGCTAGTCAGGATCTCTTAATGTTTATAAACCATTTATTCAGTCTTTCATAGGTTGAATTATTGATGGTAGTATGAGAACAACTTTTTTCATAGACTTCTAACCCATTCCATGTATCAAATACAAATTAAATATGAATACATTTGCTAAATTTCATGGAACTGTTTTGAAAAAAAAAATGTCATCAAATTTAGCTATTAAATAAACTATGAGAATATACTTTAAGTTTCTAAAGCTGCTATTAAAATAGTTCTCCATCAGGTATTCTTTCAGAGCATTAATGTTCTGCGTTAGCTTGTATGCCAGTGTAGGACTATTTTTTTCCCTATATCAAATAACCTGTCTGTTTTAAGCAATTAGGCACTCCTAGCTTGGAGTGACACTACTATACCTCTAGTTAAAAACTGTGGTTTATTCACGATTTGTCATGTCCATAAATAAAATCTACAAATCAATCAGTCTGAAATATCTCTGAATGAAAATATACTGCCCTAATTTTAAGCCAATTGTAGTTATTTTCAAGTGACATGAATTGGATATTTGCTCATAGAATAAACCTGGTGTCTTGTTGTCTAAAGGCAACTGCTAATTGTATATCAGCCAGTTCTCCATGGGAAAAAAAAAAAACAGATGCATTCACTGCAGTTATATCATGCTCTGTAGCAAGAAGAAAATATTGCTCCTTATGAAACGTGCTATACTTGATGGCAACTTAAGGCAAAAGAGTGCCTTTGCCACTTCTTAAATCTGGGACACCCTAGGTGCCAGCTGTCACTGCTCAGCTAATGATGACAAATGCCCCTCTCTATGCAGATTGCAGAGCTTGCAGGCTGCTATGAAAGGCAGTCAGATTACCTTTCTTCAGATAGTAACTTAACCTTTTAAACTCAAGTGTCAAAATGAAATTATTAGCTGGGATAGTTTCAATATCTGTTTCTTTAAAAAGGGGAAAAAAATGAAATGAAAAGAAGGCAGTGACTTCAAATAATACCATAGCACTCATATTCACAAATCGTTTTTGCTTCTCTGATCTTTTAAAAATGGGAATTTGCTGCCAGTGTGCCTGTGAGCACTCTATGGAGTTTGCTGGCATTGAATGCATGAATGCTGAAGCTGACCTCTCGGTTGCACTACACAGAAATGGGGCCAAGTGGGACAAATTCTGTCCTTGCTTACATCCACACAGTGTTACTGATGCACAGATCTGACAGATCACAGGTTAATAGATGCTATTTGTAATAGACCTTAATTGATCTCAGGTATTGTGGATATACTCAGCTCTCTCTGTGGCAGTTCATGTTAGTTACCACTTTAAGTCTATGAACTTCAGCTAGATTCCACTCTGTCAAAATAACCACATATCTATTTTGTGGGTAAGAGTGGTTTCACAGAACTGAGTCACATGGTTAATATTGCTAATTTACATATATTCTACAGTCAGAGGTTTGGAGCTGCTTCCTGGGTTTTCTTGAAAGTAGCGAACAGATGTGGAGATGTTACATAGTTCTTTAACAGCACGTCAGAAACGTAGCACAGTACAAGCACTGAATATGCCACCTAAAGGTGTAGGGTACTTTTTGAATGTGTGCACATACATCTGTCTGTTTCTGAGAGTCTATTTCCATGTGTTTATGCACTTGAATACAAAAGTGAACAGGCATAGGTGCATTCATGTCAGTATGTGTACACATGCACTATACTACACATGTACTATCCATGCAGTATATATTTCCATGTTTATATTAAAATGCTGACATATATGAGCATGTTTAACTAGAACATTTTATTTGCCATTTAAAACAGTCTGTGCAGTGAACTGCATATGAATATCAGTTTCCATTTGAGCTAGAGCTTATTTTTATTACAGTAAAAAAGTACTTCCACTGATATTTTTCAGGAACACATCTCCACAGCAGTGGGCAATAATAGAAAACTACAGAAAGGATGGGGAAAGACTTTTAATGAGATGACCAGGAACAGTATGCTATATGGATGCAAAGAAGTAAATTGTGATAATAGGAGGAATGTCCCAGACAAAAAAATTTATTATGATTTTCAGAAAGTACAGGAAGAAGAAAAAAATGTACAAGTTTACAGAGAAAGTTGAGATCAATGTTGCAATAATTGCAATGTGGTTGATTCTGTAGTAATCAGTAAAGGAAAGGTAATTTGATTCATGAACATAATATTAATTATTATTTTCTCCAGAATATAATAGATCTGATTGCTGATATGGGTGTTCTTAAAGAGCCTTAGCATTTACCTCTCTTGTAATATGATGTGTGAAAGGGAGATAATGGTTAATATTATATTAGAAATGTTTTGCATTGAAATTTGAGGACGAGTGTTTGTTTTTGCCTAAGTATGTTAAATATAACATCCTGTCTTGTTTTGTTGCACTGTGTTTCTTTTCTGTAAGTAATTATGTTCAAGTATTTAAAAGGATGCATTTTATTATTTTTAGCAAGTGTAGCACAGTCTGGGAAATGAAAAAGACAAAGATCTAGTGTTTCATACTCAGCTTTCTCAGCTTGTTGGTTGAATAGGCATCAAATGAAGTCCAATGCCTATACAAAAGAAATGTTCCTTGTTTGGATTTGCCCCATCTGTGTCATCTGGTGGCTTATGCAATAGGAGGTGTTATCACATGAATCCAAATGCACAAGCCAGTTGTTTTATGGACTCTTTCTGTGCTTGGAGGAGTTTATAAGTTGCCCACTCTATTGTGTGTCACTCCCAGATGACACGTGTGCATTCTGCTGAGCATATTTTGGGGGTAATTATAACTAATGAAGCCTGGTACACAGCTTGTTCACAGAGTGATTTATTCTGCTCCTGTCTGATTCCTGAGAGTTCTGTAAAATGGTTATATTGTGCCCTCCACTTTGGACATGTATGGGAGCATGTGGTATTGAGTCCATCAGAGAAAATTTGCTATTCAGTGTCCCACAGACTAATTACAAAGATATTGGCTGGCTGCATCTGTTTAAAAATATAGAGTCAGATTGAAATTATAAATGGGATCTGTAACTTCAGGGATATTGACTTTTTTATGGCTCTTGTTTAGTCATTTACTCTTTCCAGACTGGCAGTAACCCACTTAGATGTGCAGCTGTTAAATGGCTCAGAGCTTCTCTGAACCCCATAAGTTAAAGTTAGGTTCCCTTCATTCCTTTTAGTAAAGCAGATTTTATTATGCAATCTGAGTTTCGATTGGTGGGGATATTTTGTGGAAAGGTGGATTTAGAACCTGGAAGAAAATACCTTGTAACTTTGCAGGTTTCATAAAGTAGCAACAACAAAAATTCATTACTGAAGCCTGGGTGTCAACCTTTATTTAACATTAGATTTATCATTCTCACCCTAATTTATCTTGATTTACCAGTCTCTCAGGCAAGTAAATCCACAGATATTAGTAGGCCTCATCTACTGTACAAGAAATATTCATACATTTTTTGCCAGGATGATTCTAAAAATCTGTTTTCCAAGATGCTAACATGCCTCTGAAATCACAGAGTAATGGTGTGCACATAAGCTTCAGGATTTGTCACATCATCTACCAGATTCACAGCTATCCAAGGAGGCTGGATGTTTTTATAAGTATCTTGGCATCAATGTTCAGGAATAATAGTCTTCAATCATATCTGTCTTCTGTTATATCAGTTTCTTCCATCTTCACTCATAACTTTGTATCCAGATTTGAGAGAATTTTGCTTTCTTTTTTTTTTTTTTTTTTTTTCCTCAGTACTTCAACAAAATATTCTTTCTTTCTGTCCCAGTTAAAGAACTGTGACAAAGTACAACTGGTATATTAGAAAAACCATGCCTGTAAATGAGCAATTGTGTTCCTTGGAGAAAGATAGTCATAAATTTATACACTAGTTAACTGGAATTATGGGTTTGTGCTATTCAAATAGTGCAGTTTTCAGGTGTGGAGTTGGCTGCTAAGTTATCTACTCAAGTTTAGTCAAAGTACACCTGTTCTATATAATTTAAAACATTTGATAAAGTATTTAAGACTAATGGTTCTAATCAAGCACTAGCTAAAACAATGACACTAATTACATCAGATGTAGTTGTGTCAGTGAAAGCTTATATGTCAGTCATTCTTTTGCACTGACCAAACTTTCAATGCAGGAATTCATGTCTTTGTTGGCCTCCGGAAGAGTTTGTTTCAGAACAGAGTGTGGCCTTCCAGAAACTGTAAATTGCAGCTGTTGTTTCATTCTCTGTACTATTTTGCTTTCTTCTGTAAGCAGCATTCATTTTATTTCCATTTTTCTGCTGCTTTACATGAATTTCGTGACAGAAATTCCTATTTAAGCCACCTTGATTCTGGAAACTTTATGCTATGCCATACTATGGCTAGTGAGTATGATATGCTCATCAGGTATGGGTAGATGAAAATAGTTTTTCATATGAGTATTTAGGAAATAGTAGTAAAGTACTAGTCATTTGTATCTTCAGTGATAACTGGCAAAAATTGGAAACAAAAAGCTGATTCTGGGCTTTAAATTCTTACCTTGTTAATCTCACCACTGTTAGCAACTAACTTCTGTTTTTCCTGGTAAGCCATTAACTTCCACTTTCCCTGGTAGTCTCCCAGATTTGTGGGAACTGGCTGCCTAGTTGGACTGCCTGTTTTCCAGAAATTCTGAAAAATGGCTGAGAAAAGAGAAAAGTGTATTTGCCGTATTCCATACGTGCTGATCAGACATTGGACTGCTTGTAAAGCAAATGCTGGCCTCTTTCACTTTACTAAATGTATAAGGAATTTTAACTCCTAACTCACACTGACCCTATGGCACTGTATGTGTTGTTCAGTCAAAATTACAGTGATTCCATGAAACCCTCAATTTTTATACCACTGTAGTGAAGTTTATACAACTCTGCGGAATAGAAGAAATAAATCACAAACAAGGCAAGCAAAAAAAAAAGCTGTGTTTTGGTTAGAAAAAAAAGTGACTGAATGAGCTGAAGATCAGGGCAAAGAGATCAAAGAGAATGAATTTGAAATGGAAGACATGAAAACTTTTCAGGCAAATTTAATTTAAAGATGTCTAGCAAAATTTGTTTCATTGACGGGACTGGACTCAAAAAACAATATAAT
This sequence comes from Certhia americana, assembly GCA_018697195.1. NCBI lineage: Eukaryota > Metazoa > Chordata > Aves > Passeriformes > Certhiidae > Certhia > Certhia americana. The sequence continues at coordinate 50,009,258 of CM031857.1, forward strand.
ACTCCAAAAGAAGGAATCCAGACAGAGGACAAATTAGGAAGGAAGAAGTAGAAGGAAGAAGCAACTTCTTCTTTGCTTGAAGAAGTTTGAAATAAAGTAGAAACTGTAGGGCTTTCTTCCCATAAAGGTAAATACCATGCTAAGCAGAAATCCAACTTTAAAGAGTATCTACCAGTACACCTAATCACAGTTGGCCCATGTGATAACTATGATGTGAATATGCTGTAAAATGTCAACTTTCTCCAGAATTACTCTTGGCTGTGCTTGAACTGAGCCAGCCTCAATGTAGTTGCTGCTTTTGTGGGCAGAAGTCATTGCTTTGTGAAAGCAAATAAGGTAGTTTTCCAAGAGCTGCTCTCCAGGGCCCCAGACATTGACAGCAGTCTCTTCATCATCCTTCACTGACCTAAAGGTTAACCTGTCCAGAGTCTTGCGAAGTCTATACAGTAAAGGAAAGCTTTTTTTTTCATACGGGAAACAATGTATCTGAAGAGGGGGACACGAGAGAAAGCAGAAGCTTTAAGGAAACACAGGTAATGAAGTTCATGGCAAACCTTTTGAGTGTAAATAATTATATTGACACCTTGGCTGGTATTTCCTTTTTTCTAAATCAAGTCCTAATGAGGAGGACTGAACAAGACCTTTGTATATGCACAAACTGCTGAACTTGCTTCTTTTGCATGTTGCTCTATGTTCTTAAGAAAATGTTACTAAACATGAAACTTGTGAGGGCTGCATTCACAGGCCTATGTTATTTGTTACTGGTCTTGTTTAATATTTATAGAGTGACACACATTTCTGTGTTGCTTTAGAGGAAAAAAATGTTATTCTGGCCTAATTTTACTGTCTAATTTTGGTGAATGCAAGAAGTTTTGAAAATAAATAGAAAGGAGACATAGTGTAAAGTGTAAAAAAAAGGTCTTAATTGATAGAATATCTATAGAACAGATGACTACTTCATCATGCAGGAGGCAGGTAGATCTGCTTTTTTATTTTATTGGTTTTTTTTTTTTTGATGTCAGTATAAAATGGCATTTATAAATGGACACTGATGTAGGAAAGGAGTTCTCTTTAGGGGTTAGGACTGGCAGAAGCAATAGTTGAAAGACAAAGGTAGAAGGTGTGAGAATTAGATTTACCTTTGATGTTTTTTCTGAGGCTGCTGAGAATTCAATCAGGGGTGTTTGAACAAGATGCAGTGGCTAGTAGAGGAAGGAATATTTCACTTTCCTGGTTCCCAGGTGGATGAGTTGAGGACCAAAGGGTAGGCAAGCTGCAAGATAACTGAATCAAACACGAATGGTGTCAAGGTTTCCCAGGAATGCACAGTCCAGTGAATGGACACAATACATTCAGCTGCAAAATTTACATGTATATAAGAACGTAGGCTAAATCTCCAACCCAAGAAAACCCAATAGAAAATCTTGGCAATCAAGGGCAGGAAGATGATGGCATTGGTGTTACATGATAATACGTTATTTTTTTAGACATGGCTGCAGTAATGCATCATGTCATCTTTTTGCAATCTCAGTCCTGTATTTTCTCACTCCTTTTGATGCACACAGTGCTACTGTGGGTCTTCAGCTTTGAGAGATGGAACACTAATGTATCTGAGTCTTCCTTTTGTCCTTTTTACAAATTGCCATTTCAGCCAAATACTATCCTTCTAGTGTGGTGTTTCTCTGATATTTGATGGTATAGCAGAAACTTTACTCATATTTTTTCAAGTGTTCAGTGAAAGATTGATTCATCTTTTTAGTCATACAGGCTGCAAAACTGTTCAGAGTTCTTCATAAATGCTAGCCTCATAGTCTACCTAGAGTACCTCAATGCAGAAGCAAAAAATCAATTATTTATACTGCTTGTTTAAAGGAAGCGTTCTAAAGTATGAATTTTCTCTCTTCAACAGCAAGAGGTATGAGCTTTGAGTAGAGGGTCTAAATATCTAATTACAATAATCAGACAAAAGTCCCCACAAAGACTGAAGTATAAAATTTCTGTATGAAATACAAGTGTAATTTAAAGGGGATGAAATTATGGCATAAAAGCTGACTGATTTTATGATTTTTGTGTGATCTTAAGCAAAATAATATTTTGCATTCCGGAAGTGGTGAGTTCTGCACAAGTACAATTTGTTGTTTCAGGTTTTCTGCTTAGCTGGCTCATGATAAAAGTATGCAAACTGGTGGGGGTTTTTGGTTTATTTTGCTATATGAATGCAGCAAATAAGATGCAGTGGCTGCAATTCCAGTTATTAAACCTGTTTCTTTATTAATGGTAATCATTAGGTGGTTGTTAATCTGACTAAAAGGACACACACCAAAAATGTTTTTTTAATGAAAAGGCAGCTTTGTCTCAAAAAAGGGACACTGGATGTAGTGCTCTGCACAGTACATCTCCCAGAAGCTCATAGGATCTGTTTACCTGGTTGAAATTCAAATTGTTTTATTATGGTGTCAATTCTTTGGTTTTGGCAGCACTTCTAAAGTGTCTATACACAAAAGGACTACCACAGTGAATGAATGCTAGTGTTGACACCACCTAACAAGCAGGGATTATGTGTTTACAGAAGAAGTAATATGATAGGTCAAGTATAAGAGGCACTTCTCAAGAGCACTTCACCACATAATGAGTGACTGACTAGAAAGTGCGGAGCTGCCACTCTTTGGCTTCGTTTCGGTGTTGATGCCTGCCTCTCTCCTCCAAAGCCCTCTTGATCATGTTCAGCTGCTCTGTTCTCATGTGGGGAATAATAGTAGAGTAAAGCTGCTTTTCTGTCTCATTTTTCTTGCTAATTTACACATTCAAGCCATTTTTTGTTTGCTATCCTTATTTGCTATTCCCTTTTGTCAAGGCACTGTTCTCTTTTTTGCCTCAGGCCTAGGAACTAATTTGAGCTTCTATAATTACTTCATGTTTTACACCTGTCTGCATATCATGCACCCCTTGTCTCAGTGCTTAAGCTGTATATTTCCTTGGAAGGAAGAAAAAAAAAGAAAGAAAGGCTAGTTTTCATACAAGGAATCCCCAAGTTTCTCCTCTCAGTCTTCCTACAGGAGAAACACAATTAAACTGTTGAGATGTTCTCAGCAATGCAGCTGACCTTTTGGGTTCATGAAGGACAAATGAATGCTGTCTGTTCAGACAGTTTGTGTTAAGACATTGTTGAGCAAAGAGCCCTGAGCTTTGTTCCTCTTGAATGAAGCAATGGTTGTAGTCATTTTAAAATCATTAAGGGCCTGAATGCACGGTATCATTCTACAGTGTTTGCTCTACAGCTGCTCTTCTGCTTTAATAGCAGCTTATTAAATTTGGGTCAAGCACACTCTGAAGAGTATCACAATGAAGAAACTGTTCAAAAAGTTACCTGTTTAAAAAAAAGGCAATTGATTAGATTTTTAACTTAAGTGACAGCTGCAATTCATTGCCTGTTCTTTGTGGTGTCCTGCAGCCAGAGTGGAAGCCTTTTGTAATTTGGTCTTCATTTTGTAAAAGCTTTCTTGAATAATCCAGGGTTGCTTTCCACTCTGAGACCGCCTCAATCCAATTAGGAGTTTAACAAGGGTCAAATTAAGGAGACTTTACACTTCATGTTTGCATCATTAGCCATAAGACTGTTTTGTGTGTGCACGACTGTGTGTCGAGGGAGGAGGGGAGGCTGCAAGATGGGGCAGACACAAAGCTGTCATCCACCATGTGGTGCATCCCGCCGCTGAATGAAGGCACAGCGGGCTAGGAACAACATTTCCAGTTGTCTTTTGGGGCTGTCGTCATGTGGATTTCAGCTGGTACATGGCTGTTTGGGGTTACAGGTGCTAGCTAGAGTCGAGGAAGAAGAGTGCGTTCTGCGTCTAGTCCTTTCTCTCCTGGTAGTCTATTGTTATCGGACAAATGGCTGGGAAGAGATGAAGTTAGAAATCTCTTGAGCATTCATTATTTTTGATGAGATGACAACTACCCCAGTTCCTTGTTCTCACTACTCATGCTGTTTCCTGTTATTTTTCGAAAACATTTTTTTTTTTTTTTGCGTGTTAAGTGTATGATACAGTGGGAACTTTTTTTTTAATATCAGTACTTAGCAGGCTTTTGATAATCACGTGTGTATACAGGACTACAAATATTCTATTGCATTTCCTACAATAAGAAGAAATCTAAAAATGGTGATGTTTTACTTATGCAATTTTAACTACAATTAAGTTTTCCTAATGAATTATTTATAAAAAATGTCAAAAATTAAAGAGAAAGCCATAAGACACTCTTTTCTATACAAGATTGTTCTTAATGACAAGAAAAATTCTCCCACTAATCAGTGTTTAGACGGGTGGGATATTGCTGGAGAACTGTTGCAGTGTCTCTTTAGCAAATGCTTTGTGCTGCTACATACAAAGTAACGATTTATCTAAAAATAACACTTTCATTGTTCCTCCCCCCCTAAACCCATTAATAGGTACTTTAGTATCATGCGAGTTTTCATAGTTTAATCCCTTTTCAAAAGCTTTTCAGAATAAAAGCTCTAAATGGTCCTCAGTATTAATTTGATGTGACTTCTGTACAATATGGTTTGAAACTCTCAGAAGCACATTTTTACAGCTTACCCCTTTTCACTAGATCAGTGTGTGGAAAATACCAGCTAAATGTTTCATGGAGTCTGTGCTGTAAGCCTTTTTTGTTGTCTTGCAGATGCTATAGCCTTCTAGTGATTTTTATTTAGCACCATCGTTATTAGATAATACTTAAGCCAGATCAAAAACTCTACATAGATTATTACTCATTGAATTTAAATTTTAGGAAATGCCCCTTAAAAGTTATTAAAAAAAAAAAAATTAAAAATTGACCTGTCTCTGGAATCTTATTTGTTGAGAATTTACCTTCAACAGTAATCTGTGCATAATAAATGGTGATTGCACTTAATGTAGTCTGCTTTTGTAGTCAATCAGATCTTTGCTTACATTTAGACAGGAATAGCTGGCTGTAGGGTTTTGGGCACCCATAAATAAATACATTTTTAAAATACTCAGCTCTCAGTGAAGTATTAATATGATGTGTCTGATGAAAGTAACAAGAAATAATTCAAAACTTGTTCTGTCACCCTCTATCAAAATGGGGAAGTATTTTCAGTTTGGATTGCAGTGGGCACAGTGACTGATGAAATAAAATTCTTGACTATATAATTTTTTTCATAATGTATACCTCCCATGGTGATTTTGTTTCCTCAAAACCACTGCCTAATTTTGGAATAAGAGGGTTAAAATAGTAAAAAATAGGGTGTGGGCATGTATTTTGTTTAGCTTTGTTTTTTATCCTTTGTCACCCCATCTTTTAAGGCTTTTGCATAAATTAGTATCATGAATTAAATCAATGTGAATTGTATGATAAAAGCTTTTTTTGAGATATTTGGGCAGTTCTGAGCTCTAGATAGACAAGAGAAGCAGGATTAATATGAGGTTCCAAATGCCACAGGTTTTGGTTCTTTTTTACTTGGTTTCTTTAGTTCAAGGAGAACCCAGCCACTTGAATATAGAAACATTTATCCCAAGTACTGTATGCCATGTCCTGGTAAAATAGGGTGTCAAAAGATAGTTTAATATTAAAGAAAGCTTCCATCACTGATTTGTAATATGGTGTCTTCCTGACTGTCCATTTTATCTATCTGTTCCGCACATACCCATTTATTGTTTTCTTAACCTGGTTGTCTTCAGAATGGTATTTCATTTTAAAATTTCAGCATCCTGCCTGAAAAGATGATATTTACAAAATTTTAACAAACTCAAATGAAGAACCATAGTAGTTATTAATAATTACATTAATATGAAACTTATAGTCTGATAGATTGTGCTTGACAGGCTGAAATGTGCTTTATTCATTCTTGAAAATTAAACTAGAGAATATCTTCATCTCTGCTGAGTAAAAGTCCAATTCAGCCTCCCAGTAGATCCTTTTATTAAAGTTTTTCTTATATGCTTTGGAGCAATAGTGGTCTGCAGGGAAAAGGAAAAGATTTCAAAGCTGCAGTGACAGAATTCACAAGTTGAAGGAAAAGTGGGTTTATGATTGGTGAACATCACAGTCGTTAGTTCGTATATATCTTCCAGAATACCTAATGATAGGAAAAGAATTAATTTTGTTGCTTCAGTAGGATGTTTTACAAATGTACATGTGAACTCTTGTATATAAAGAAGGTACAACATTTGAGCTCTTGTGAAGTTAGCAGAGAAGCCTTAATATCACATACCTTTGACCCTCTCCATCAGGATTTATATAGCTGTAAGAGAAAAGACAACAGCATGATTTATGCATCTATGTAAGTTTCCAGGAGATCACCCAGTCACTATTTCATGCCAGTGTCACAGAGATCTGAAGATGTGAATGGTAATCAGGCTGTTCAAGTAAAGCCTAAAAATATCTGTCAGGTTGGAATTTTAGATAAACAGGATTAGAACTTGCATAAAGTCAAGAATTAAATATTTCTTCCTTTACAGTAAGCCTGTATTCCATAAAATCAAGAAAGCAACGAAGCTTTAAGGGCTGCTAATCTAAACTTTGAAATTTCCTGTATTGGTGTGTACATTTTAACTGCTATTTAGTTTTATACAAATGTTTGCCTCATTTTAAAAATTACAGTTTTTCCTGTTTCTGTGTTGGTGCAAAACATGTGTATCATATATATCTGTCTATATTGAAATATGGAGTTATTTTTCTTACAACAAACTCACCAAATACCTTGTTTGTTTGGTTTTCCCTTCTTACTTCCAATGTACAAAACTGGTTGCTAAATCCAGTTTTACTGTAAAAGTAACTTCATTATAAAACTGATTAGATAGTTATCCAGAGCAGTGTCAGAAGCCAGCTTTATTCCTTTTAGAAGGACTATCTACACTTCCTTGTGTACAAGGAATTTCATTCTATTGAAAGGTGCTGGATTGACAGCCCTGAAGACCAAAGTCCTTTATTTATGCATGAGCAGCAACAGTTCTGCCTTTCCCACACTGCCCTCCTGATATGCTTCACCCATGACCTGAAGGATCCCCTGTAAGGGTGACAGCTTAGTAGCCTTCATACCAGTTCTCTCTCTCCAGTCCTCTGCTGAGAGTGCCAACAAGAATGCCAGGGTGTGGTGACTTTTTGCTGTGACCATTTGATAATTTGCAACCTTTGAGGTTGCAGTGGACATCTCATTTTCCATAGATTATTGAAAAGCAGTCCAAGGGTGACAATTCTCAGGTTCTTTGGTGTGATGGCAAAGTAAAGGTCTTAAGGTAATTAAAGGCAAGACCAGGATTTGCTTCAACTATTGTATGTAGTCCAGTAAATTAGAGTTAAGGTCCCTAGTCCATTAGCAATTTCCTGATTGAGCTAGTCCTCTAGGACTTTTACAGCACTATTAATGTTTTTCAGACCCTCTTTTTACTCACTGAAAAGAAAGAATGCTTTCTGCAAGCCCAGGTCACAAATAGCTCAATTTTCTTCTGGCTTACAAATGCAAAGCATAACTAATTTGATAGTGGACTGTACGAAGTTTAATTTGACTCAAAGACCTTGTGGTTTAAATGAGTATGTTTCTGATCTCATTTATGGTAAACTAATTTTAAATTCCATTTGAGTTACGCTAGATACACATGTGGGCCTAAGCATAGGATTTGGTTCCCTCTGTATCTTATGTACTGGATGTAGGTCATTAGTCCTTTCTGAGACATTGGATACAAATGTATATTTGTAAATGTAAATGTAAAATTATAATGATAAGATGGTCTAGTGCTAGCAGAAACTCTTAACTTTTTTCCCTGTAACAAATGTATTTCTGATGTTTTGCATCAGCGATACGTTTATGTTGGAAATATGTGCATCTGAGCTGCAATTCAATTGCCCACTTCTGCATGTGTTTTGAGAAAAATGTACAAGGAATTTGATTTTATATCACTAGTTATTCCAGAAAGTAACACACATGTGTTTAAATTAAAAAAAAAAAACAGCATTAGAAGAAGAAGGAAAAGAGTAACTGTTGACTTCTGTCAAATGTGCATATTTTCAGTATTCAGTGGAGTATTGAAATATTCCAAACTCTAAATAAGAATATAAGACTCTGTGCACATGAAGACCTCCACATATGAACTTATTTTAGAATCCTTAATGGATAATTTAAATGTTTGTATAAGATAATTCATATATATATATATATATATCATAACATACACATATGTTAAAGTCATTAAATGAAAACCATGATTCTGTATTTTGGAGTATGAGAACCTACATTGTATACACTCAGATACATGCAAAGTGCTCATCATATTGCTAAAGGTTATCCATGGCTCTTGGGGGGGAGGGGGGAAAGCTTCCATTTCAGTCTGATTAATTCATATTGTCAAAATTAGTGTGTTCTTAACAACCTCTTTTTAAAACAAGCCAAAGTTTAAAATAAAATTATTTAAAATAGTTTAATTTGGGTTTGGAAAATATTTTTCATTAATTTAAAATAATTAAATTAAAATAATTAAAATGACAGTCAATCTATTTATGAAAAAAGTTATTCAGCTAGAAAAAAGTAGCTGATAAAAACCAGTCTCAAAGTAATTATCTCAAGGGTTGTAAGCTCCTGAAAAACACATTTGAGAGCATCACTTCATAAAGTTGTTTATAATACTGAATTATTTGTTAAAAAGTGTATAATGGTAAAACAGTAATGAAATGGCAGAATCATAGTGATCATAAGTTATTTTTCTCTCCCCTGTGCTCATTGATAAAAGGCTGTGGAGATATCTAGAAAAAAAAATATATAAAAATATTTTCCTCAATTTCTGGACTTTGCATTGCAGGAAAGCAATAAATGAGAAAAAAGTAGATTTTAATTTTATATCAAAGAAACCCTTGAGGTGGAAAGTTAGGGAAAGCTGCATTGGTTTGTAGCACACAAAATGTCGCTTGAATTTTGCTGCTCAGTAGTTTGATATACTCATTTGCTGATGCGAAATGACGAGGGCTTAGAAAGCAGGGTTTTGTTTTTTAGCTGTCTGCAGACCTAGTGGGGCCTTACAGAACCTAGTCAGCAGGTCATTAACTCTGGAGAAAACAGCTTGCATTAATATGCTCTAATCCGGTATAATTAGTCAAATTACTGCACGCCGACCGGCTTGTCATGTGTTGTCAGATTTGGCATGCAGGCAGGATCGCCAGGGTCCCTCTGGAATGCCACCCTGGATCAGGGAGAAGGGCTCGTTTGTAGTAGTGGATTTCTTGATGAGGAAAGCAAATGAAATCAGCAGCCATAGCCTCACAGAAAAGAAAAGAAAGGGAAAGAAATCCCAGACAATCAAAAAACCTGATCTGTTATCATTTTGTTGAGAAATAGAGAATTCATGTCATGGGAGCCATTCACAGTTGATACCCACTGTTGAAATTGGAGCTGCTCAATTGCCTCTTATAACTTCTATGTATCTAACAAAACTGGAGATCCGCTGTACTATATAAGATTAGCATTCATAAAAAGATTTAAAATAAATAATTACAAGAGGATCAGCTACAAATTACCTACCACACTGTGACACAGATTATTGAACTACCAGCGTGTGTGGGTGCTAGTGTGTGTATGTGTGTGCTTGTGTGTGTGCATGTGCCCCTTTTTCCAGTAGGGGAGGAGGTTATTAAACTATAAAAGGGCCATATTAGCATAAATTTACAAGAGCTCTTGTTCTGGCGGCATGATAAAAACCTGTGTTACCTTTGCATTAACACTGAATTGCTTGTTGTGCTTTTGGCAATGACAGATAAGTCAGTGTAATTCCCCATCGCAACGGAAATGATGCTCCAGATTCCAAACGCATCCTGAAGATGTCACTGACAATAATCTTCAAAGAACGGCCAGTGAAAGTGGGCTGTATGTTTGCAGGATGATATACTGCAAATGACAGGAAGAATTATGTGAGTGAAGACGAATCTGTAACATATTATTAAGCAATTTCACGAGAATAACAGGGATAAAAGGATAATGGATGAGGGTGTCATTATTACCTTCATGTAGAGGGAAAGCAAAAGCAAAGGTAGAGAGACAAGATTAATTGAGGAAGGGTGAAGCATTCATTGCTCATCAGCTCTTTTGTACTCTCTGCTCCTGAAATTCCAGACAAAAAAAAAAAAAAAAAGAAGAAGAAAAAAAAAATTGCTCAGGGCTGCATTTTAATGCAGCTGGCAAGCCAGAGCTGAAAACTGACAGGGCACTTTTTAGTCACCTCCCTGCTTCCATAAACACACAGCGGCTATTACTCCTGGAGTCTTCCTGTGATCAGAGCAGTAAACTGGTGGGATGTTCTTTTTTTTTTATCACAGCTACTGTTTTTAATTGTGCTTCCGAGCTCAGCGGTTTTATCTGTCGATGGTGTGGAACTGAACAGGTCATTCCCTACACATTGTTTGCATTGCACAGTTGCAAATGGAAGCAGACTGTACATAATAGATGTCAGCAGAGGGGTTTCTTCCGAGCACAAAGGCAAGCTGGGGTGTCCTGTGACATTAGTGACAACATAAAATTATGTCAAGGCATCAAGGTTTTACAGGTTTTAATATACAAGATGAAGTAACAGGAAGTCATTTGGCAATTGTGCAGTCCAACCCTGCAGTGTTAACTCAAGTATAATTCCTGTTGAAGTCAAGATTTGCTTACTCAGAGAGTTATCACTGGGTCAATAATTTCAATTACCATCCTTATTTTCTATACATTTTCCATATAGCAGCTGATTTTAGCAGCAGAACATAGCTGACTCTGTAGCAGCAGAATACTGTTTTTAAAACATGCCATTTGCTTTTCAAAATCTTGATATAAACTACAATTTTAAAAGTCATTATACTATTGTATAGATACAGAATATTTTTACCTGTTAATGACATTATCTCTGGGTACATTTTAATATCAAAAAGGAATATCAGAGACCTGAATAATTAAAGAGTATATAGATATTTATATTCAGCTTATATTCAGCTTATGGATTCTGGGGTTTAAGCCCTTGAAGATCAAAGTATTGAGCCTCCTTGATTTTCTTTTCTGTTTATTTAATAATAGTGGTTTAATGAAGTAAACAGTTGTTATTTGTTTTATTTTTCTTAACTGATTAAAATTATTTCAAAGTTTTGACACAAAAAGAAAAAGAAATAAATTAATTTCTCATCTGCTATCTGTTAGGGACCTTTTTGGTGTAAGGGAGACAGAGGAAAACCACCAGTTTGATAAGAAGAAAAGGCGGGGGGGGGAAAGAATATGCCTTGATTGATTTTCTGTTTCCAAATAAAAATTTGGTTTGATTTCATAAAGTTGTGTTTCTTAGACTGAACTGCTTCTGTGCAGTAAAGGGCATACACAGGATTTCAAATAGGCTAGCTAAGGTCAACAGCACAGGCCTACTCACTGGAAGAGTCTAGAACTGAGACACTGTGGAGGAAGGATTTTTTCTGCTACCTCTTGTGTAATGGATTAGGTTGGGAGGGGACTGCACTGTATTGCAGTAGATTTATCTATCACTGATAAATATGTGTGTGAAAAGTATAGATAGCAGTTTTGTTCAGTTTATACTTTGATATATTAGCACAAAAACACAAGAAGGTTGTTTCAGCAGTGTGAATGTTGTTCTGCCTGAGAATTAAATGATGGTGTGAGGAGCCTCACAGGACCATAGGACTATTCTGGTTCATTAAAAAGATTTTTTCAGTAATGTAAGGGATCTCAAGCATAGACCTAGCACTATATCTATTGCAATAACCTGCTTGAACAATGTAACTTGGAAACTGGGTCGTCCCACATACAGAAGACATTTCTGGGCTTGATAGGTCTGATCATGTGCCTTTTTGTGGATTTTATTTTGTCCTAGTGTATAGTACAGTTGCTGTTTAGAAAAGTCTAAAATCACTGCCATTATCAATAAATAATTATCAATACATTATAAGTTATCAGATAACCCTTGTGAGTTTTCCTATTTGTGCTAAACAGAGTTGTTGCTAATGCAAATTCAGACTGCATAATATGTCTGACTGGGGATATCAATTTCATTCTTTTATCTTATATTTTAAATTTAAATTAAAGAGGTGTTGACCGATTGCAATTAGACTGCAGTAGTAGTGGCTACACTCCTTAACATCAGTGAAGCCTTTTCCCAAAGCACATAGTAAATTTGTGGCTCTGTAGGAGGTTGCAAAGATTCTGCTCCTAACACCCACCTCTCTTGTCCTGAGGAAGAGAATACAGTTGGTCCACGCCCTACTTTTCACTTAGCTTGGCCTATTCTGTTCCAGTATTCAGCAGTGTAATGTCTTGAAATAAACTCATGGAAAACTGACCAAGAATCATGGAGAAAGTGGGAATCTAATTGAGCTCCTTTTGTCCCATCACTGCTTGGTGATGTTTGTTTGTTTGTTTGTTTGACTTTATTGCGCCTGTATGTTATAAAGGAAAAGGAAGCCGAAAGAAAAAGCATTTGGCCTCCGGAGATTTTAATTTGCTATGACCAGCAATGCTCAAAAGAGCACAGCAGAATTCTTCATGACTCTGTACTTAAACTAAGCCATGAAGAAATGTATTTAGCTTTGCAGACAAAACGCAAACAAAAACACATTTGCATTTTTTTCCCTCTACAGTTTCACCTACCAGTCTTTTGAAAATCCTGTACCTCAATTTTACCATGTCAACATGTGGCATACGCCTCAGGGGGCTTACAGTCACTAGGGACTTTATGCAACCAGGAAAGAATCCAGTTTCACAATGAGATTCTTAGATGAGTTTGCTTGACTCATCATTATAAAAGAGGTTGCATTCTTTTATGTACAAATTGTTCATATGTGGGCTGAACTAAGCAGGGTGGAACCCACTGACTCTGTAGAAGTGTCTTCATAGAAAGTTTTGGACAAGTATCTGAACTGATGTGTTCATACTAAACTGAAGGTTAATTGCCCAGGGAATTCTCTTATGCAGGGAACCAGAGGGATGTTCTGACATGACATAGTGATGCCTTCATTGTATTACATCAACCTTTTTCAGAAATACACCTTTCTGTGTATTTACAGAATGCAGCAGTACTGTAAAAGATCAGGATATCATGGTTGTCTTTAGTCTATCCAATGGCCTATCTTTTCTCTTATTGCTTAATCATTCAAAGAGAGGGATTTGTTCACTTTCTTCCTGTTTTGTTGTGTTTAGTGCTGCTCCCCCCACTTTTTAATAATGTTTCTCCAATCAGAGTCTCATTTAATCCAGCACTGCTGAAATCAGTGCAAGGATGTGGAACAGCTTCAGTGGGCTTGGGATAAGACACAGTCCTTGTAAAATCAAGCAGCTCTGTAATTCTCATCAAACCTTTTGCAGTTCAATGTCCATGAAAACCCTTGGATGTTAGTGGGTTCTGGAGGCATGAATGTACTACCATCCTCATTGAACAGGGTCATTTTTCATCAAAGAAAATTCAGATAATTAAAGAATACAAGCTCCATCTAACTTGAATTGCACTACTATTATGTTATTGCATATATAACCAGGAGTTTTATTTGAAGTATTTGTTGAGATGTATAATGTTTCAGTTCAATATTTTAATTTCCCACTCCTTGCCCTCTAGTGGACAAAGGAGCTCATTATTGTCAGATCCCGACACATTTGGGACAGTAATAGCCCATAAGCAGGTTTTTCTTCTTAAAAAGAGTGATGTTTTCAAGTAAAATATATTTTGGGTTGTTTTACTCTCTAGTTAGGACCTATGTAGTTGTCTGTACTTAGGTGGGAAAATATTACTTCCTGGTGTTACTCTCTGTATGCTTCTACAAAATTGGAATGGCTTTAGTATTTTGCTCAGTCTCATAAATAAACATCTCAGCAGAATGAGACAGACTCTTCCCATAATCTAAATTCTTAACAATAATTTTGAAAAGTCATTTTTGTACATTCATTCCACTATAAAATGGCAAAAAGTGTTTGAAGTGTTTGTTTTTTTTATAGAACTAGTTGACATTGTCCATTGTGAAAAATTTATAGTTTTTCATAAATATTAAAAATACCCAAAGTTTTCCTGCTGGCAGTGAAAGCTGTTCCAATACCAACCAATTGATTTTTAAAAAGCTCTTCCAAGAATAATAGTCTCACTAGATTTTTTTTAAAAATACAACTTGACTCCCTTATTCTCCATGGTAAATGTGCTACAATATAACGATGCAGGGGACTCATGTCAATGTTTTACAATTGCGTTGGAAGGTTGAAATGGCCAAAGGGAAGGTAACTGTTTTCGTTCACTGAGGCATTTCACAAATTATTGTGGCCCTGTTTTGTTTATGTTTCAGAGTCTTTTAAATGAATCATACCATGGGCACTTAAGGATAATTGGTTAATACCAAGCAGGAGATATGCATGTATTATTTCTCCACCTGAAGCAAAAAGGCTTTTCTTCTCAGCAGTTCCTTATACATGGGGGAAATTTTCTTTCATGGATCAAGCAAGTAAGGTCACTCTGTAGGTTCCTGATAGTGGGCACCTGTGTGTCAAAACAAGTTTAGACTTTCTGAAGTACTTCCAGATTCTACTTCAAACTTCCAAAGATAACAGCTGTTAAGAGCACTCAGCACTGAAACAAATCAAAAAGCAGCATTAATATTTATAATATCTAAGTATCTAATTACTTAGATTCTGCTTCTGGAATGACAATATAAAAAAACTCTCATGTATTTTCTGTAGTGTTAAATTTTAAAATTATTTCTAGTAATTTGCGCAAAATGGCTTGCTCTGTCAGCAATGCTGACATAGCTCATTCAATTAATTTGGTAGGATGGCATAAAAATATATGTAGGAAAAGATTTCTCCCAGTGCAGGCTTCTTCTCCTTAATTCTGCTATATCTTCATTTTTCCTAATGATTTTTGGCAGAAGAGGAAGGCAAGTGATTGTGGAAATTTTGCTTTGCTCTACATTTTGGAAGTGTGCCCTCAGCCTTGTCTTAGCTTCCTTCTCTACCTTCAAAGGAGAAACACATCTTTTAGCTAACATTTGAGAGTACAAAATGGAAAAATTGCAAATACACAGAGGAAATAATGCTTTTTTAGGGGGATCGTATGGTTTTGGCATGTACAAAAATGCTCTAGTACTACTACATTCAAAGAGGATATATAGATTTAAATTACTTTTGTGTGCTTGACAGAGATAGCTAATAGTGAATATAACATTATCATAAGATGTGGTGATTAACATTAAATTTGGATAGAAGAATGTTGGATGCTTATAATGATAGAAAAAAGGTTAATATTTTAAAGTGAGGCTAAAGGTTGACAGGAGAAAAATTGAGTTAGTTTGCGAAAAAGAAATTTGTTTCTTTAAGTGAAAATTGGGGTCAAGAGGCCAGCACTCTCTGCTTCAGCATGAATGAAATAAATTAAATAACACCACCATAAAGCAGCAGTGTATAAGCTAATGATTAAATGGTACATGGTGGTTTTGAGAAAGATGTTGTCTATGAGAAAAAAATCTGCAGGAATGCTCTTTCAAATCAGTGGGGTTTGTTTTGTTTATTTGTTTCCATTATTTTGAAATAGAACATCTTTTTTTTTTTTTTTTTTTTTTTTTCAGTTGGATGGTCTAAAATTTATGCAGTACCTTTAATTATTATAAAAGGTGGTCTGCTGGTTTACAGAGAAAATCAGCATTTTAATAATTTCATTCTGTCTAGCAGAAATTTCTGGCATTTCATGTGGATGTGCTTTTCTGTTGCACTTCATGGCCCAACTGGTGTGAGAAATTAGATGATATTTCATCATCTTTAATCAACAGGAGTTGATTGTGTTTCTTTGGTCTCTGTATATGTGAATAAATATAAGATATAACATCAATCTGTAACTAGTCATATACCAAAATATACCAAATATAAGAGATAGGAAATCAATCAGTGTCATTTCCCTTCATGTAAATGTATGCCTTTGACAGGCAGATCTGTGAGATAGTTTACTATCATCATGTCCAGAATGGCTTATCATTCTTTCTGTTATAATAGGTAAATTTTTCCCCATTCTCTTTAACAAATTAATAAAAACTAAATTTCTTAAAAAACTATTAGAAAAAAAAAAAAGAAAAGGTCCTGAATATATTTCCTATTTCCTACTCTGAAAGATTTTCTTGCTGTCTAGGTAGCTATGTAACAAAATACTAATAGTTTTCCAGGTAGCACTTGCTTTTACTGTCACGCTTTTCAAATTTTTAAGATGGATAGTGGATTACAGATTTAATTATATTTACATTTATACCTATGTTCCTTGCAGAAGTACATTTATATCTAGACTGGTCACAGGACTTATTTCCATTTGTGTGTGTGCAAGAACCTTCTTCTCTTTGACTTTTTTTCTCTCAAGTCTGCAGATTGATTATGAATAATGGTCAGCTCTGCTATGTATCCTCCTGCATGAGTTTGCAGATTGAGTCCCTAATGGGGTGTTTTAGGCTTTGCTGGAAGGCTGAGAATCACCACTTCTCCCTGGCATTGTCAGTGGCATCTACATCTGGCGTGAACTACTTTTTTTCTTTTTGTCAGCTTTAGCTATAGTCTTTAAATTGTGAAAGAATTGACTCTTTTTTTTTTTTCCCCAGGAAAGTAAGATGATGCCTCATTGAATACCTAGTACCTCAAAATGGAAACAATCAAAGTCTTATTAGTGCTTAGGTTAAAAAAAAGTTAATGAATCTTACCGATTTGGCCATCTCATTCATAGAGAAACATCAGTGTGGCTGTGCCTTTAGTCAGCATATATTTGGCAGCTGAATCTAGATATTACCCTTCTGTCTGGGGTCATAGTTTGTCTTAAAAGAGTTATGTATGAATTTTCTCTAAATTGTAGCAGAGGGTCATGAATTAGTGTCTAAATGTAGGCTTGACAAGATTATTATAGTCTGTACTTCATGCCAGAAACAAAGATGAATAGAGATAGCAAGCTTTTAAACAGACTTTCTGACATCTATAATGTCAACAGAGAGTGAATGAATGGCAGGGTGTAATAACAAATCTTCATTTTTTATTATTTTATAGGGATTAAATGGACCTATGCTCATTCATAATTTCTTCCTAAAATAATTACTAAGTACTACATGAATCACTCATTTTCCATCCCAGTTCACTTTCAAATAATACAAATTGTTTGCTAAGATATACGTACACCGAAAGATAAATACATTATGATTTACACTTAGGAGTAGGTAGGACGTAGATAATGCTTTGCATTTTCATTTTAGCTGGATGTTCATTTTTGAAGTAAATTTGTGTCTAGACCTAATAATTTGTTTCAATGCCTTTTGGGGGAACTACTTTTTCAAGTTATTTAAATAATAATTTTCAGCCTCTCTTTCTATGGATTTACTGATTATTAGATTTCTGGAGCAGAGGTCTATCTTAGCAATTTTTGATTATTAAATTTCTGGAGCGGAAATCTGTGTTGGCAATTTTTGAATGAGAAAGACAGGATGCCTACCAGTACACTACTGCCTGTTCATTATAGCCCTTTTGAGGATACATGCTCAAGGTTTTCCTTTTTCTTTATTCACAGTCTATGTGCAAATAAGAAAGAACCAACTATGTTGAGGCCAAGGGCTCTAATACTTTTGTTTAAATTTTTGTTCCTTTTTATGAATATTCATAACCATTTCAGGAGCACAAACAGCCTTATCTTTTGTACTTTGTCAGTTTTTGCCCAAATGAGAATATGAATTGTAGAGTGATGGCTGTGAAGAGATAAAATGTTCAATGAGCCCAGTTGTTTTGAAATAATAAAAAAAAACATACCATAATTCACACATTTTTATAAATATAGATCCACCAATGGTTGCAGGTAGATTTATGTCTATAAACGTGTTGGAAAAGAGTATGTATGCATAGTAATAAATGTAGCAAAAACATATCCAGGTGCCTTAAATGCCGTCTCATTTTCACTTATTTTTTTTTTTTTTTTTTTTGTAACTGCTGGCGATAATATCTGTGTTGATCTTATTTGTGTTAAAAGAAAGACAGAAACAGTTCCACTAAAGGAAACCAGCAAGCAGCACTGCAGCTTTAAAAAGTGTTCCCTGAGCCCACTCCTCTTCCCCGTGCCAAAAAAAGGTTTGTAATTGAAACAAAAAGCATTGTTTGGATCCTATTTTATTTTTCTTTCTTTTAATTTTTTCCCCTCCTTTTTCTTTTTCCTTGAGCCCATCCTGTCAGGCTGCAAGCGTGAAAGTTATTTTCTGGTGGCGTGATTAGATTGGGGCTGAACTCTCCAGCTGGCAGGCCTGTCTGTGACTGGCGGCGGCCTGTCCCCAGTGCTTGTCATCTCCTGACATGCCTGACAGGATGGGGACAGCAGCCCCAGACAGGTTCATTAGATGGTGTTTTCTACAGCTGGGCTAAAAATAAAAAAAAAAATAAAAAAAAAAAAAATAAAAAAATAAAGTGGGGGAAAAAAAATAAAAAGGCCATGCTTTGTCGACGCCCGAGCTGTGGGGGCCCTTCTTGTTGGTTTAAACCAAGGCCTTGTTTTGACAAATTCTGATCTGTGCTGTTTTTAGATTTTCTGACACATTTTTGTTTTCTTCCCCTTTGGCCTGCGCTCTTTGCACTCTGCCTTGTTGCTGCTTCAAAATCCTAACGCTGCCTTCCCGGGAGAGCAGGGAGAATGCTGGTGGAGGGCTTGGAAGAAAAATAGAGCACTACAGTGAAACAGCAATAAGTGTTCATTTCCATGGTGATCAGCCCAATGGCACAAAAAACAACCTTGGGACTCTCAATAAGCCAATTACAAGAAAGGTTAAGGGGTTTATAGTGCCAGAAACATGCCATCTACATGAGAAAATAGTATCATTACTAGCAATCTATGCTGTTAAATACATTGCTGTCTGGTGCTGCCAGAAACATAAGCTGTTTATGTTATTTTGGGAGTTTTGGAAGCTGCTAGAGTTTTCCAATGGTATTGTCAGGCTTTGGTGCAGTATGTCAAAAATCTACATGGTTAGATTACAAAACAGGTAAAACCAGTAATAAAATGATTTGAAAACATTACGCATATTGAATTGAATGTCACCGTGTTAACCAGATGGGTTCAGATTATGAATTTCCTACAGATATTTGTATCAGATTTTCACTTTAGATTTTTATCATAAAGACAAAGGATTTCTACATCATGTATAATTAAAGAATCTTCTATTAAATTTTTGAATATAAAAAGATAATACCTTTATTTTTTTTCCTACTACAGTCATAAAATGCAATTTGATGTCTTTAATTTATGAACTGGTGGCTGAAGATTGACTCCAGGGTAATCTACTATTTTTCTTAGGGTGTGTCATTTAATTCTGGATATTTTAGGTAGCTACAACATGCTGGAATGTAAACTACTGCTGAGGGAAAAAAAGGAAAAAATTTACTATTTTGCTTACTTTGTCCTTCTCCTTAGGAGTGAGGAGAGTGTTACAGCCTTTTATGTTTTCTGCATTTAGCTGCTTGCAGTGTGAGCACTGCGGCTGCAAACCAAGCCCTTCATTCATAGAAATCCTACCACTTACCTTTCCTTTGTATTGTTAGTTACTGCTGCTTTAGTTCATGGTCTCTATGACAACTGTTTAAATTGGGATGGGCAACTGTCATCTGGAGTATTACTGAAAGAAAAGTGTTAGTGAGCACACAGTTCCATAGATAGAGCATTTCAATATAATCCAATTTTAATTGAGCTCCAGAGACTTTGATGTGCTGCCGAAGGTTGGGAGAGAGCTATTCCAGGGAGAAATTAAAGCAGCCCGGCAAGGCTTCACTACTTCAGACTGTCACCATTTTAAATAAGCATTAGCATCAGACTTAACCTTCCCCTATGAAAGATCTCACTTTTTTCCCCCTAGGTTTTTTTTTTTTTTCCCTTCAGTATGTATAAAAGCAAAGACACTTTCATCTTTTTATATACATTTCTATATTCCCTTGATTAAGTTTGAAAAGCATGTACTGGACCTGAGATGCATCTGAGGCTGTCTATTGGACCTTGTATTACCGTTCATAGAAAGAAGTCAAAGCAGAGTGGGGATTATTTTGCAACAGTCAAATGGCATGTGTTGGATTTTCTCTCTAAGGCTGCTCTCTAGGAGTACTCTCTAAGAGTAACTCATCATTATACTGTGAAGTTGAGGGAGGACTTATTTTAGCTTGGTTTCATCATTAATTCCCTTTAATGTAAATAAAGAAGAGAAAATATTTCACTGTAGATTTTCTGACTGAGAAAATGAGGGTCCTTCTATAGCTAGCTATGTGTCCACCGGCTGGTGTGGTTTTTCTTTTGTTGTGGTTGTACAGTTTGTTTCATGCATAACAGGAGAAAATAGTCATATAACAGAATAATAGTTTTCAGACTTTGTTCTTGAACAAAGTGAGGGGATTAGAAGGTGACTGTAAACTTCTGAACTGTTGAATTAAAATATTTACTTAATTTAATTAAACTATTACAATCCTTGTGCACCATTTTACTTTTCTCTTACAAATGCGTATACATATAAAAAACTCTAAAAAGAAGGAACTTCATAATAATATGGTAAAACTGAGGATCTCTGTGTATTTCCCAGTATATTAATTTACATCGGACAGCATTTCATGTTCGAGAGCTAAGACACTTTTTTACAAGATTAATTTTCCTGTCTTTGAATCCACCCTCCCCCACACTCAATTTTTTTTCTTTTCTCCTTATATCTGACTTCCTTGGCTTTCAGTGAAAGCAAAGCAAATTTGTGAGATGCTGAGAACACTTTCTGAATGATCTCAGTAGTATGAGATTCTACTTCAAGCAGTGGCACTTGGGATACTCAGTTGCAAGGAAAAGATGCAAAATGGGAAAATGAGTCTATTAAAGATAGTTTGTTACATAGGGTGCTTGTATTCTTTTAAAGAAATGTGATATGCAGTAAATCCAGACTTAATGGCACTAGAAATAGAAACAATCACAGTACAGGCAGTAATCTGGCTATACAGGTTGATAGGGTTTACTTTCTTCTAAAGTAATCAGCCTGTTCTCCCCACCTCCCCCCCACCCCAACCTCCAAAAAATAGGGTAAGAATCTAGTTTAATAGGGGAATTTGAATAGTTGCCTGTTGTAATTACTTAATTACAATGGGAATATCTAATCTCTTTCTAAAACTTGAGCTGAATCCCATTTTATTATTTTTTAATTGAATAAAAGTTAAGCAATTAATTGAGGCTATATGAGACAACCCTTTTTGACTGGGATTGGCGCACTTTTCATAGTTGTGTAGTACCCACAAGTCCATAAAATTTAAATACCCTCTGTGTTGGAGCAGCTTGTAGTGGATAAAAACTGAGGCACATTCACACAAAGTACCTCTACATGCTGACAGGTGTTGCAGTAATTTCATACTGGGAACCTGGAGTTCACCACAGGAAAGCCTGTGAGTATGCCTAAATTTATGATATGCAGGTTTGCATTCCAGTTGGCTAGAAATCCAAAGAGGAGAGAACTGTATATCAAATCTGCTTTGTGTAGATGTTGGAAGACTAACTATGTTCCCCAGAATACATTTTTAGTAGCCAGCTAAGTAGATATTCTTAATATTCTTCCTAGTTTTCATGAGGATTTTTTGAGTAGGATTAGACACTCAAATGTTTTAATTATCTATAAATTTGACATTAAAATTGTTGAAATTAAAAAAGTTGATGGTTAGGTATGGGAAAGGAGGCACAGAATATACAGAATTCACATACAAAATAAAAGTAAATCTGACTCCATTCATTGAAAGAAATATAAAAATAATTTATAGAGCTTATATACACAGCTTACAATTGATACATGTCAATATTTGTAGTTTTTATATTTTCTGTGGGGTTATTTACCAGTCCTTAATTATGGTATCTGATAAAAATATGTTCAATAAACTAGTATAGAATGCATAAATACTTTTCCTGTAATATTAAAGCAAAATAAGTATACAGTGTAAACTAATTAAATTATTATTGAATAACAGCAGGCAGTTTGCAAACACTCCGAGTTAAATTTCTCAGGAGAAACTTTGCTAAACTTTGCTATTCTTTCCTTGCACAGACTTAGTAATATTAGATCACATTCTGCATATAATACTGAGAAGTACAGAAGAATTTTGGATGCTATTGGAGCTGTGGATTAGGTTTTTCCCAGTACTATAATTTCTTGTCTTCTCCAGCAATGCAAAACAAACTCACCTTAAGAACTTTTTAAGTGGATAAATAAAGAATCAGCTGGTATTGCAATATATTATGAAGAAGAAGATACTTTGATGTATGTTCACCATTATTCACAGGCTGTGTAATTGTACTTTAGGGGCTTTAGAAGTTTAAACTCAGACTCCAAACAAACTGATTTCCAGGAGTCCTTGGTGCTCTGTACCCAACACTTCACAGCACAGCTGAGTGTCTGGATGCAATCCTTTGCCATGTGTTCTGGGATGACCCTGCTTGAGCAGGGAGGTTGGACCAGAGGACCCACTGTGGTCCCTTCCAACTTGATTGATTCTGTGATTCTTTGAGTTTTAGAATTTTGAATTCCTTGAGGACTTTGCTTGACTGTTACAAACCGTATTGCAGAAATTTTGGGGATGGTGAGGATGTTGTAGATGTACAATATATATATCACTAAATAAACTAATATATTTCTTTTTACCTATAAAAGCTAATTTTCAACCTATTGCTAAGATTTCAGGAGTAGAATGTGCTCTGATTATATTCCTAAATATTGGGATTAATGAAACAGCTTTTGTATATGAAGTTGAAAACAAAATACTACTGGCTTTTGATCAATATTTTATAGGAAGAGATATTAGGAACATAAAAAAATTAAGCCTGGTAATAGAAAAAAATTGTATTCCATTGACTTTTATAGATCTTAAATCATGTGCATTCTGCACTGAATAAATCAGATGTGAATGTTAAAACGCAAGATGCTTCCACACATCTCCTGTGACAATAAGTTCATATCTATAAAAAGAGGGACATACAACTGTCTTTCTACTTTCATTTGGTAGGAAATGGGTAATGTTTAACAAACCCCAATGTTTACACTTTTCCTAAGACTAGTTATAATGCCTTCAGTTACTATAATGTTAAGAATTTGTGATCTGGTACATTTGAGTAGTTATGCATTTTTTCATTGCAGCACTGCACTTTTGAATAAATATATGCAAGTTCTGGGAAAAAAAAAAACCCAACAAAACAAAACACACAGAGAATTTTATGATTGCTTTATTCTTGGGAAAGAACATATCACATATTTAGGGATACCATACATTCTTTATTCCTCAAATTATTTCTATGTTTTTTTGCTTATTCTGCAACTTTTCCCAGCTAAAATTCTCACAAAGTCTGTGAAATCCTCAAATAATACAAGCTTAACAAAGCTGCATTTTTTGTCAAGGAGCTATTTATTGAATAACTATCCTGCTTTGGTTTCAACTTACAAGCATTTCTGAACACTGTGTTCTCCCTGAATTTGTAAATATTAAAAGTCTTTTCTTTCAGTCGCCTTACTTTTGCTGAGGAGAATGAACCATTTGAGAGAAAAAGAAGCTCTCAATTTTTATTCCTTAAAAAAAGTCTGGTTTTGCTCAGATCATATCAATTTTATGTCTTTTTTGGCATGCCCACTAAACTGTAATTTGTGCGGTTCTAATTGAATTTATTTGATTGCATTTCACTGCTGGGGCAGAATTGCTCAGAGCAATTTGAGTCTGAGATCACCACTCCCCAGTTTGGATTGATCTTTGAGCATGAAATGTAGAGTGAGAATGGAAACACAGTTCTGTTAACATTTCTCACTAGATTTGAGTCTGACATCCCATTGTTGCCAAAGTCAACAAAAAATCATTTTAAACCTTGTGAGGTAACTGACACATTCTGCTTCAATCTTGTGGCTACCAGAACTAATTGTGTGATTCCGCCCCATTATTTGTTTCTTCAGCCTCTGTGTTTTGAGTTGGGCTGTGCTCTAATATGGCTTTTTGTGGCACTAGAATATATTTGCCTAGAATATATTGTACTAGAATGTATTTCCACGTGGGCTGTTGCCCCAGCCAGCACCATCAGCTTTATTCATGGTTTTAAAATTCTTAAATCAGTGGATCCTCTGCTTGAAACAATAATTGCTGAATATGTTTGAAAGTAGGGCCTGAGAAGGGTCTCTGCCTGCCTTTCCTAAGGTGATAATATCTAAATCTTCTACCTCTTCCTGATGCTGTTCTTCCCAAGAATGACAGTCTATTGCTGGCATTTCAGGAGTTGCCTAAATTGTCAATCTGTTTTCATGTTGAATAGAAAGGAAACTGTGCAAGGGCACAGAGATCAAAATAAATGATAAAATAATTATTATTCAGAATTTTGCTTGCAATTATCCTTATATTTAAAACTATGCGCTGATGTTTCACAAATGTAGTATTAGAAATGGTCCATTTAGAATATAGAAGATATCAGAGTTGGTTTTGGTTTTTTACTCTAATTACTTCGCTGCAACTACTTCTCAAAAAATCCTAATATGCTTTCCATTCCTTGCCTAAAACACTAAATCATAACATGCAAAACCATTTTTCTCATGAAAAGAGGAAAATGGCCTTCAAGTGGACCAACTTCAAATAATTTTTCAGATGATTGCAAATGAATGTGGAAATAAGAGCATCTGTTGCTTTAAGCTGAGTGGGCATTGTTTTAATGGATAATGAAGCGGGTATGCTGACCAGAGAAATCAAATTTAGGAAAGGTTTGGATGAACAGAACCTCATGTTTCAAGACAAGGGGCCTCTTGAAAGCTTAAAAAAACACTGGAAGTAGAAGTATAAGCTGAGAATATTTGGCAAGGAAATAAAGTCTAAAACCACAAAAATAATATCTGCATTTTTTAGATCCCTGAAGAGGAGGAGAAAAATGAAACAGAAGTGCCAATATTTATTTTAAAAAAAAAGTCCTAAAAAACACTTTTAAAACTGATGTGAATTGAAAAATTACAATGGCACTCAGATCATCCTGCACTGCATAACATTACAACAGCTACTTGAAGGAAAGCTTTTAAGGCTAACAAACATAAAGAAACATTTTACACAGAAGCATGTTATAAAGAAGGGGAAAAGAGAACTTAATGTAGAAAGAAAGTGAGAACATTTTACTAGACCAAAATGTGCAAAGAAAAAATGATAACAGTATTTTGATGAGATTTTAGAAGTATTTAATATGATTATGGTAATTGAAGCCAAGAAGATGTTAAAATTGCCTAAATGTATAAAAAAGTAGTAAGAAGTCAATGAAACACCAGGACATTAAACTAGTTTGAATTATCCTTTTTGCCTATTTACATTCTCTGTTTCCCATTTTAGAAAAGCAAAATAGAAGGTGTTCCATTATTTGTACTTACCTGATTTTGAATTTTCTTAGTAAATAAAACTTCTTTTTACACTTGTCTATCTTGACATGATATATCCCTTGTTGTAGTGTATACTTATTTTTCCTGCTAAATCTTTAAGTTAATCATACTCATTACTTCATCAAACATTTTGAAATTATAAAATGCTTGCTCAATATGGTATTTCATAAACCCTAGAAGTGGGATTCCATGCCATCAATGTCTGTCATCTCAATCTGTATTTGGAGTACATGAAGCAATCATGCAGTCTGCCATGTACCTATAGCGAACTCTGTGTTGTTAGATTGTTCTGGAAAAGAAAGTTTGCTGTGTGTTCATAGGAGCCATTTGTCTTAACCCATGAGTACCTGCATTCAGAATTTCACATTTTCCTTGCAGCAAATTGTAATGCTAGACAACTCTTGTAAAAGAGAAATCCAAATCCCTTACAGGACAATGATTGTCAGTAATCAATTTCATGCATTTCTCACCTCTAAAAGCATAGAGTGATTCCAAGCTATTCTCTAAATACCTATTTTGTACCAGGTGCATTACCACACTTTGTGGCTGGCTGTAGATGGCACTCTGATGAAATAACCAAACACTGTGATTCGTTTTTGTGAAGTCTTCCATGTTTTTTCCACCACGGAGCATGTTCAGCAAAGGGGAACAGAGCTTGTGAAAGGACTAGGGAACATTTCTTGTGGGGAACAGTTGAGGGAGATGGGGGCGTTTAGCCTGGGGAAAAGGAAGTTTTGGGGGAACCTCACCATTCTCTACAACTCCCTGTGGGTGTAGTGAGGTGTGGGCCAGTCATTTCTACCATGCCTAGAGTGAGAGAACCAGAGGAAATGTTCTTAAGCTGAGACAAAGGAACTTCAGATTAGATATTAGGAAATGCTTTTTTCATGTTTTTTTTCACTGCTCATCAAACAAACCTGCTGAAAGATTGACAAATATATTACATGTTTATGATAAATGCATTTTGAACTGGATATAAACTAAGCTTGAAAAATGTTACAAGTATCAATCGACACTTTCATTGAGAAATCAGGTTAGAATTAAAATATTCTGAAATAGAGATGTGGTTTCAAAAGACAAATGATGGACTTCCACTGAAAACAATGGATTCAGTTCACATGCATAGTCATTAATGAATCACCCCAAAGAGCTATTTTAAAAAAATTAAATATGTAAAAATTCTTTGCAACAGACAGCAAAAGTGATTGTTCTTACTGAAAAGTTAATGACAGAGAATGGATAGGATTGTACAGGCTATTTTCTTTCATTTCTTTATAGCACCTGATTTGTGATTACTTCAATTCCAGAAACAATAATCAGAAGAAAAGAGCCAGAATATATTTTTGCATGCTGTGTCTGGTGCTATGAGATACCAAAAAATAGTATAAAGTAGCAAAAATGATCCTCAGTACTTAAGCGTTTTTTCTGTGGAGATAATCTACTGGGGATTCAAGCAAAATGGACGCTAGTATTTCTGGTCTTCTGGTTAGTGCAAAACTCCAGCTCTTAATTAACAATTCACTATCAATAATTGAATAACTACTGAAGAGTGCTTATGATTAAAATGGCATTAATTCTTAATTGAAAAGAAAAAACATCTTGATTACATCAGAAATAAAATTAAAATAATGGAGCCTTCATATCAGATCCAAGTAGGAAAGCACTTTGGTAATGGTTCCGCTTTTCTTCTCTAGAGCTTTCCATCTGCATCCCATGCTGCTTTACTAACCTAATCTAAGTAAGTGTCACCAAGAGATGTTTTTCCATATTACAGAATCTTGAGTTTTAGAGGCTTCTCGTTCCCTTGTTAGGTGAGAGTTTCATTTTGCTGCAATGAATTCTAGCAAACTGGCATCTTTAAAACATACACGTATTCCTAAGTGAAAAGGTTTTACAAGGAGAAATGAGTTTTAAACCAAACAGCTGCAGCTGATATTAAAAGTGAAAAGTGTGCTTAGTTCAAATGTGGATATTGTCTGGTTGTTTTTATTTTAATAAAAAAAAATTATATGAATTCTGGTCTTAGTTATGATTCTTCAACTATTAAAACATGCCTAGGCAGGAAGTCTTCCTGAATGTTTTTAGGAGAAAAAGTCGTAAAACTATCAAAATAAGGAGTACTGACTTCAAGTATAAACAACAAAGTGTTGGAACTCATGGAAAATCTACCTTCAGATAACTTAGTCACATAATTTCGGTGTATTAGCATAGTGAAGTGATATAGTTACTTCCATGTTTTTATGAATAATGAATGATACAATACATAAAGCCTGTAAAATATGTAAAATATCCAGGACGTCATTCATGTCCTATGAGAAAGAGAAATGCTGAAAATCATTCTGGAAGAAAAAAAAAAGGTGCATAAGCCTTTTAAAGGGTTCAAATTCAGAAAAATAAAATTACTTTGATTTGGCTGTTATGACAGCATAAGAAAGAATCCTGCTACAATAGCAGTGATATCTGTTGTAAATTGTAGATATCTAATAATGGGAGGCTTAATGCATCACATGAAAATGGTGTGAGATGAGTATGATGGAGGATGGTAAAAATAGGTAGTATATCTTGTACAGGAAAATGTTACAACAGAAATACTGAAATCATTCAGATAATTTGATAATGGCAAGATAATCTGATATTTGTAGGACTAATAGATAGTTAAGAAGAGTGTAATTGAGGACATTAATTGAATCATAGACTCCTTTCTTTCCTCTGATTTCCTATTCCATTTTACTGTTTTGCTGGAGTGTTATCATATGTCATTCATTTCATAGTGGGTTGAATGTACCTCTGTGTAGTTGCAATTGCTTTATGCTTAATTAAAAGAGGAGGAAGTAAAATGCAAGCAGTCTATAATTGCTATGCATTGAGCTTTTAGTGTTTATCTATAATAACAAGCTGTAATATATATCAGTACGTAATAAATGTATTATTGTGAATCCTCTAATATGTTCATATATTGGATATAGTTAATAGTAAACTTTCTCTTTACAAAAAGGAGAAAAACCTAGAAACATTTTTGATACAAAAAGTGGTTTCTTGAAGCACGATGCTTTGTCAAGGAACTAATTCTTTGGCAAATTTGCTGGCTGCTGTAGATCTGGTTGCAGCTATGTACATTTCAAACTCCTCCCTCCGAGAGACTGTTCTCATATTTTAGCTTTTTAAATGTGAACGGTTTCCTCAGACTTTCTCCTCTTTAAAAACCTGTGTATTTACAAAAATTATGTATCAGATATCAGCAGAATACATTCAAAGGAGAGTGCTTAATCTTCGCAGTCATTGTTCTTACCCACCTGAATTTCACATACATGGTATCAGCAGTATCCTAGCATCAGATCTCAATGAAAGAAAATCAAGGAAAATTTGGTTTATTTAGCTTATCAAAGAGAAGGCTAAGCAGTGAGTGGATCTGATCTTCCACAAGTCTGTAATTACCAACACAAGGAAAAGATACCTGATACTAGAAAGCTCACAGACAAAAGTGTCACAAGAGCTATCAAAGTAAAAATGAGGTGCAGATTTTTAACCATTGCAAGAATTTAGCATATAAGGTAGCATTCCACAGCTGGCCTGTGACTGAATGGAGGGAGCGCATAGTCTCTTGCACATGTCTGGGTGACCTCCAAAGAATCAAACTCCTTCCCTTCTTCCAAGCTGTGTTTTTCTGAGTGTGGAAAGCTGAGGTGAATGAAACAGTACCATCGGCCACAATGTTGGTCTAAGAGCTCTGTCTGTAACATGTTCTCATGTAAACAGTACAGGGAGAACACTGTGCTCCTCTGACTGGTTTCTATCGAGGACAGAACTAACATTTGAATGCTATTCCGTGTGCTGAAGCGCTTTTGAGTTGTTGCTGTTATTACCATCCTCTCTGAAATAGACTCATCATGGTTGTGAGAAAAAGGTGGTACACCAAGTGCACAAACTTAAATTAGCTTTTTCATATATGGAGACGTGTTACTAACTTGAAGCCGCATCAGTGAAAAGATTGAAGAAATACAATTTCCATTTCCTCAAGCATGAAGGATCACTGACAGCAGCAGCATATGGTCTCCCTAACATTTTCCTGTTCAGAAGTTGGGGGAGGTCATGATTATGGAAAGTAAAGACCTCAGATGAGTGAGTAAAGCACTGTGAGCTGGTGTATGACAGTTTTTGTGTACCTAATGGAGAACAGAGAAATCCAGTCTCTTCAGTCTGAAGCATTCTTTTTACATTCCCTTTAGGGGAGGTGGTCACTGTATTTCTTTGTTTCACTGAGGCTGCAATTCTCTCAGTGGCTGCAGCCTAGATAAAGGCACAGTCTACAGAGCCTGGGAAATGCAGATGGGTGTGGTGAGAATCCCCATCCAAAACATCTGACTCCTCCTAGGAGTGTCATGGCAGAGCCCACCTGAGCAGAGGTGCAGAGCTGAAGGGTGCCTGCCAACTGATGAAAGGGATTGGGAAAAGATTGTTCTACAGTGCGTGATACAGATGAGACAAGTCAATAAAAATGACATCTAATTAAACTGTGTCTTTTTTGTCTATTTTTTGAACATCCAGAACACTGAACAAAATGTGAACAAGATTATTTGATAATAATATCTAGTCTTATATTGATACAGTCAACTAAGAAAATTTAAAACAGGGAAAGCAGTGCTGATTTTTAACTATTTTATTTTAAAATATTTTCACATTAATTTTAAAATGCAAAATTAAAATTGTTAAATTTTGTCCATGGTTTGGGATACTTGATGTATCTAACTTCAGAAAAATTATTATGGCGACATAGTGGTTTTGCTAATTTTTTCTACTTATTAATGGAATGGGAGGACTTGTAATTTATGACCTTGAAGTGGATGTGAATAGCAAGTTACATTATTTTGGTTGTACTTTGTACAAGGGAGCCTCAGAGGTAAATCTGATATCTGATATATAACTGACAATTGTGTCATGCACATTGTTGGAGAAGATACAGCTAAGCATAATTGAAAGTGTGTCTGTTTCCCTGTGCTTGTTTGTAGAGTTTGGGTTTTTGGTGTTTTTGAGGAAATTGACTTGATGTTATGCATGAGAAACAGATCCTAGGAATATCAGGTTACAGTAATTACAGATATTCTTCTAACAGTACTTATTTTTTTGCATTTCTTAAAAACATTCAAGTTCATTTTAACTCACTGTTTTTAAGTGTTAAAGAGACACGATTAACTTAATTGATGGGTAAAATTTCCTCTGTTCTTATACAATATTTTATCAAAAAGTTTCTGCTAATAACTGTCACCTTGACTTTCTTTAAAGGTCCTTGCCTATACTGAAGGCCTTCATGGAAAATGGATGTTCAGCGAGATTCGAGCTGTTTTTTCAAGACGGTATCTTCTCCAGAACACAGCTTTGGAAGTGTTTATGGCAAACAGAAGTAGGTCATAGTTTATATTTGTTGCATAAAATTGTGCTAGTAGCTATATTGTGTTTTATTTGTTAATCTTAAAATTAAAACTCTATGCTTCCTTTGATAAAGTGCTTATGTTTGTTCTATAATGCTTACTCTTGTATGTATTCAGTGCAAATTTTATTAAAATCAATCACATAAATCAATCTCACTGCTTTCTGTGCAGCAGTTAGATTTATTTACAGAACCAGGTCATTGCAATTGGTAAATTCTTCAAATGTTGGATAGGAAATTTGTTTTTTCTATTGTCTCACCCTTCTCCTCAATTGTCAGTAAATACTTTAGTGAAGCATATAAGAGGATATCTTTTCTAATTATGAAATGAATTAAAGTTAAAAAGTAACAGAGCAATAAACAAATCAACTCAGTTTTCTGTATGTGCTACTCTGAATCACAGTTCAGTGTCTTGTGAGGCATATAAGTGGTCTTTTACCCTCAGGAGCTCTGATGCAAAGTTTAATTTCAGCTGGAGAGGGAATTAAACAATTCCTTGCTCCTGGGTGTTTTAAGGAACTAGTTAGAAGAGCAAATGCCATACCAACTGGTGAACAGCTTCTCAGCCTGATAAGAGATTTTATGGGTTAATAGTAAGGTGGTGTTCCTGTGAAATAAGCAACACTCAGGACTTCTGCAAAAGGGGAGATTTAATGCTAAAATGTTAACCAGCTAATTATACATAGGTGTGAAGAATGTCAGGAATTTCTGTTGCACCTTGGATCCTCAGGAGGATAAAAGTGGGACTGACTTCTCCCCTCAAATAAAAACCTGAGCATTTTAAAGTTATATGCAGGTGAAGAAACAGACTTCTGCAAATGTTTTACTGGTACATATTTTCCTTTCTTCATTTAGCTTCTGTTATGTTTAATTTTCCTGACCAAGCAACAGTGAAAAAAGTTGTGTACAGCTTACCACGTGTTGGAGTAGGAACCAGCTATGGTTTACCACAAGCCAGGTAATTTATATTTAATTAATATTAATGATATTAAAAACTATATTAATATAGTTTTTATATTTTGTGTTTATTATATTATACAGTTGATAGTTTCTTAAATGTCAGTTCTAAAACATTATTCCTGACAATAAACTCTGGGGTTTTTTTTTTTTTTTTCCTTAAGGTTAGTATGAGAAATATTACCATTTACTTACTGTGTGGCATGTTAGTATGTGGAATAGAATTAAAAGTATTATAAATTATATAATTAGATTTTTTCCTTTTCAGTTGCAGGAAATAAGCACCTTCTGGTGAAAATACTTAGATCTTATCTCTTCACAATCTAGTTTCCAGTCAGGTTTTATAAATGTATAATCAAATGTTCATCCTTGCTGTGATTGTTATGCAGGATGTGAAATTGAACTTGACTAGTTTTTGTGTTTGCTGAATGTAAATTATTTTATCTATATGAATCTGTGGGATTTTGCTTCATTGCTTATCAGTGTAGTGGCTATTTTGCAATTTCCAAATTTCTTCCATTCATTAGTATAATGCATTCTTCTTTTCTTTCCAAAATTAAGGAACATGTATATTTTTAAAAGAACACCTAAGGTTGAGTTTTAGAGATTTCCACATCTTATGGAAAACTACGGTTTTTTATTTCCTCATCAACATCAACATCAACATCAAATCAGCCTATAGCCAGAAAGGAGGCTGGAAATTGTCAGATCCTATATTGTAAAAGTATTTCTATTTCAGGGATAGGTGAGATATCTTCATGTGTTTTTCACTGTGTTGGAGTGGGGACATTTTTGGTTTGTTTTTTTCGGTTCAGGATTAAATTCTGGTCAAAATGAGACAAAAATAAAGAAATATAAGGGAGTGAGGAAGCAACATAATTTAGCAAAATATGATGCTTTGGGCTCAGACCCCCATTTGGTTTGATTTGGCCAAAAAGCCAATGACCTAATCATCAGTGTAGTGTGTGACTTTCTTTAAGTCATTTCCTACAAACTAAAACTTCACATTGTCCTTATTTTATCCCTGTGCAAAATGTGGAAACACTCCAAAGTGTCAAAGCATTTGTAGAATTGGAGAACTATTTCATTCCCAGATGAACATCATTCCCTGTCATAAGCCCAAGAGCCTCATGATACCTAAGGCTTGATCTCCTGGATGTGCTGAAGTCTTTAGGCAAACTGCCAAATTTCTCAAGTTTTCATTGAGATCAAGGCGAATTTGGGGTGTTTATTTGGAAGGCGCATCTTGTTAATATTTGCATTGTTCTTCCAAATACTAAAGTTAAAGGATATGCTGTCTCTAAATGGAAAGTAATAGCATTCTCTGAAATAGAAATGGCCACATGTTCTAGCACAAACAAAATGCAAATTTCTCAATCAGAATTTCATATTTACAGTGACATTTTTTACTTTTGAAATTCATATCCTTTGTGCATTATTCAGTGAATAATTGTCTGAAAAAGTTTGTTGATATATAATTATTTAGAAAAGTTTCAGCTTCAATATAATATGCAGTTATTTCCATACCTTTTTGATTAAATTTCAATTTGAATCGAAAATGGGCTTTCTAGCCTTCAGAATATATCTGGCATATGTTAGTGAAGTTATTTTTCTTTCTTTTTTTTTGTGTAATCATGGTATGATTTATGCACAATAAAGACTCTGTAATCATGTTTCTTTTCTTTTTTCACCTGTCTACGTACCCTTATTGTCTTCAGTAGGATTGCAGTGGAGTAACTGAGGGGAAATCTGGCTCTAAAACTGTTCTGTAGTCAATCTTTTGTTGATGTTAGAATATAGTGTTCCTTCCTATTAATGTATTGGCTCTAGAATGCTAATTTTTAAAATTATGCTTGTTTATATAACTAAAATAAGGAGAAATTCTGCTGAGTAGCCCAAAAGGAGCTGTTATACTGAGTAAAACACTGTTCTTTTTTTAATATTACAATTTTCCAGATTAAGTCGTACCTTAAAATGTCTTAACAAAAGCAGACCTTTCTGGTTGTTTTGCTTAAGTTCTTTAGTTCTATTTACATAAGTAATACTTCCTCTCTGATACTACTCTGATAAACATCACCTAGAGTTAATTACAGTATCATAAAGGCTTGCATTCATGATGGGAACATTCCAAAGGAGTAAATTATTTTTAATGCAATACATGGTTTTTAAGTGTATTTTTTTTCCATGGTGAAATTCTGTCATTAAGAAAGGTGCAAGGAAGTAGAAGTAAATAGAAATATTTATGATCTAATGCCTGAAAGGATTAGAAGCAGGTGAACCATTATGACTTCCTAAGACTTTACAGACCTGTTGTTCAGTGCAAGTCTTCAGTTTGCCTCTTTGCTGCCTTTCCAAGCAGCCTGTTTAATGCTTTGATTCAACAAAGAGTTCAAGCCTGTGCTTAATGTTACAAAGAAGTAATTACATCCTTGAAATCACTCACATGTTGAAGAGTTCATTTGGTTGATTTGGTAATCAAATTAGTCTGTCTTTGATAGATGCATTTTCACTGTTCCTGAAACATGTTGCATTGATTGTAGATTCCTTCTGACCTTGCCAAATGATATAACTGGGCAGACAGTGTTTTGTCTTTTAACTTCTGCAGCTCTATATGATTCTACGTAGGTAGAACAATATGCACTTTTTTAGCATGGTATTATCAGACTACCTTTTATGGTTCTAACACCTTAGCTGTAATTTACTGGTGTCTTTTTATTGAGGGCAACATCACAGCTCAAAAGCCAACTGTGAGCTGCCTCAAAAGCCAACTGTGAACTGCCTGATGGTTTCATAGCGTATAGAGATCAAACAATTGGCAAAAGATATGGTATCTTCACCACTAAATATACTGACACCTTCCACTGAAATTCTGTGAGTTATTAATGCATTAGAGAAAGCAAGGGCTTCAGTTAATAAAACTAAGAAATTCAAAGGGTTTTTTTTTTCTGAAAAAAATGTATTTTTGATGTTACTGTAACTATATTCGACATCATCTCAGCTCTGCCATGTCAGTAGCTTGGTGATGGAATTCCAGATCTCAGTACAGCTGGTTGCAGATGTCGAGTTTTGTGAAGGGAGAGAGGTAGAGAAACTATGATTTGATGCCATCAAAGTATAAAACCCTTTTTAGAATTTTTATTAAAAGTGAATGAGTTTCTTTTTCTTGCCTTTCCTTAGGAAATTACTTTCCCAAGTCTTTTTTTGTTTGTTTGTTTGTTTGTTTTTTTGTTTTGTTTTTTTGTTTTCTCTGAACAGGAGCAATACAACAGATAATATCAGAGCAAGATACTTGAATATTTTCTTGTATGAGGTTGCATTGTAGCTAACTAAACTAAAAGCGACTGTGAAAGGGGGTGTGTCATATTCCACATATGGGATATATAACATCCCTTCACCAAAATGGCATGAATTGTTTTCTAAATACATTTAAATGTATACAAATTGAAAGACTGGATCATTCTGCTGCACATCAGACTTCTGCAGTTACCATTTTGAGTAGATATGGTTCTCTAGAAGCAAAGGAATCACATTTATTTATGCATCTTCATATTGGTGATGGCATATTGAAGAAAGAAATGGTTTGATCAAAGTTGGGTGGTTTTAGCAAAACAGAAAACAGTGGGTCTGCCTGTGTTAGCTGAAACAAGCAGGTGTGGAACCAATTTATTGTGCATAATTTCTTCCAGTCTGCTGAAAAAAATGTGAATCTTTTAAACACTGTAGGTATGGAGTAAATAAAGATGTTTTTACTATATTTTGATTTTCTGTAGGGTTCACTCAAATCAGGCATTCAAATGCAAAATCCATCACTAGACATTTTATAGATTTTTGATACTCCCTAGGAGATTGTGAATAAAGTCTAAAAGCAGCTACTAAGCTGTACTGATATATAAGTGTTGTTTTATCATAAGAGGAAAAGAAAGTCTGTGACAGAAAGGCTTTGTAAATTTAATGATCTCTTTAGTATTTTTATTTTCTGTGTTTATTAATTTCTATATAGTATTAGTCAAAATTTACTAGAAACCATATGTTTTTGAGAGTTCTACTGTAAAAACAGTTGTTATTCTATAAAATACAATATTAAGTATGATTACATTTGGATATTTTTCTTTAGATAAGTTGTTTCATAAGCACTATAGAAACAACTTTTAAATATTTTGCATTGTCTCCTGTGTACTAGTAAAGTGTATTTACCTTTGGTATGCTATAGTCTACTGTAAAATAAGGCTAGCCAAGCTAGCAAGACCTAATGTACTGTTATTTTGGTAAATACACTTGCATGGTCATTTTTGTATGTTCAATTTGTTAACTGAATTATGGCAGATATTGACAACTTACACAACAGCAATTTAGGCAAATAATTGTAATAACTGTACACTCCAGTTGCATACCAAAACTCACTTATCCTTTCTCTGGGAAAAGAGTTTAGTGCTTCTCTAGGAGTATATACCTATGTATTTATCTTTAGAGGTAGATGGTTCACACTTTTGTAAACATTGCCCACTTTGACACCTTGTATATGACTAAGTTTTAAGAAGGTACTCAGCTTCCAGAGACTAGATATAACACACAGTGTGCCCAGGGTGCAAATGAAAGATGAAGCATTGGGTGTCCCTATTTAGAGTTGATAAATTTATGTAAATACTACTACATACACTCTTTAAAATCATTGAATTCAGATTATGCATTAGGAATTGTCTTGTTTATTGTTATTTTCAACAGGTATGAATATTTCTCTCTTTTAACACATTTCTAAGGTTTAAATTTCTTTTAAGAAAGGCATCTGAGGAGATGAATTTATTTTCCTTTTAAAAATGTCCTTGTCTATTCTTTTTTAGGCAAGAACAATTTTCTCTAGAAATGAATTTTGAACAATGAGACTGCTTTTGCCTGTTGCAGATTTTTTTCTTTCATGCATTAGGCTAGACTGACTCCAGTTCTCTATATTTTACGAACAAGGGACAGTAAATATGATGGTTAATTTAAGATTTGGTGCATGGCATTTGGTTATTGTGATGTTGTCAAATTGAATGTAGAAGAGTTGAGGTTTTCTACTTTTCTCTTCCTTGGCATGTAGTTTAATTTTTTCTCCCTTATCCAGTCATGCAAATTTCAAAAAATGTGAGGAAATTGAGTATCATAGAAGCTTCTGCTCCTCTTCCAAATTTGAATGAAATGCAATTTAGAAGTCATTATGAAGAGACAGGCAGATGAACATGTGAGCAGATAACTGAGTAAAATTTGTTTCTTTCAGAAACCAGGCTATAAATAAAAATCTTCAAGCTTACTGGGATATAGGAAAGAATCATGGGTAGCTGACCATGGAGGAGGTGCAAAAATTGTGTAATAAAGATAGTCAACCCATGTGATGGACGTGCATGTCACTTTAATCTATCACTCACTCACATTAATGAACTTATCTCAATATATCCTTTTGAAACAGGGAAATGGTATTCCTCTTCTATTCCTTCTGGACAAGCCTGGCACCAGGCGGTCTGCAGTTTCTTTTAATCCCAGTCTTTTAACCAGATTCTAAATAAAATAAACCACAAGATATATTTTTTCTGATTTACTGCAATGCTGTAGTAGTGATAAAATAAGATATAGTTCCTAATTTTAGCCATTTCTCAACTAAGGGTAATGCTGTCTTCTTGACTTCATTAAATGAAATAAAAAAGCCTCTGAGAGAATCTGAAATTAATCACACTAAAAACGTTGCCCTAAATCTTAACATTTAATGAGACTCTTAAAAAAATAATTCTTTAAATGTATTTCCTAGGAGAATCTCTCTGGCCACACCCCGACAACTTTATAAATCCTCCAACATGACTCAGCGCTGGCAGAGACGGGAGATATCCAACTTTGAATACTTGATGTTCCTCAATACTATAGCAGGTAAGGCTTCTGGCTCTTTAATCCCTTGTAATATGCTTATGTTTGTCAAAGTCTTAAGCAACGTGGCTTGATAGAATACATTTATCCCTCTAGAATTCAGCTGCAGCTTTGTGATATATTTTGAAACACACACACATTAAATTTTATCAGAAAATGCACAACCTATCACGGAGACTTTAGATTCATGTATTGCTGTGAAGGCTGTTCCATGCTCCCCTTCTGCCATTTCCTCTGCTGACAGCTTTGTCTGAAGCTTTATTAGAGTCAACAAACCATTGCCAGAGAGTGTCTGGAAATAATAATGGGAAAATGTAATTTCGCTACTTCATCATTCTCAGCAACAGCAACTAGACAGCAGAATAACAACAGTATTCTGCCTAGTACAGATGTCACCTGGATTGTGGTATGATTAGATTACAGCATCTTTTCTCATTTAGTTCTTTGAGATGAAATATAATATCAGATTAGGTATTTAAAATGAGAAATAACTGCCATAGACATCCATTTGTTATTGGCAAAAGAAGAGCTTTTCTGGCAATTGTCATTAATTAAACATTCAGGAAGATATTTCCCTTTTCTGTGTGTTAACTCCAGTGTTAATTTTAAATGTAAAAAGCAGCAGTATTCTACACCATATACAGAGATTTCCAGGAGGTTGTCTACTATTATGATTCCTGCCTGTAGCACACATGCTGCTTATGAACCTGCCTGTGGAGAGCCTCATACAGGCATTTCACTTCAGTGAGCTTTAATTTGAAACCCAAATTAAATTCCATCAGGCATCACTTTGTACTCCAGTGTTACAACTCTCATCTTTACTTGGTCCTGACTTTTATGCTCGAGGTTATCCTCAGGCCAGACATAAGACACATGTAAGTGTGAAACCCAGAGGTAGCACTCGTTATGCTGACCAGTCTGGGGACGGTCACTGCGCTCTTCCCAGTAGGGCAGTGGCAGAATTCAGGAGCTGTCAAACTCACTTGCTTTGAACCCTCAGGTTTTGGCCTCCGTGTTTAGATGTTTAGCCATCTTCCATGCATCCAGTCTTATGGATGTTAATAAATGTGTCATCAACTTATCCCAGTGTGATACAGAAATGTTACCACTGAACAGTTGGAAATCTGAGGGCATGTTTACCTTGTGCAGTGGACCAAAAAGCAGAATCCCTGAAACTACTGGAGATCTGGGCTGGAAAGTCCATATGGTGAAGTCCGGTGCAGGCTCACCAGCTTGGTTCCCAAGCATTTTTGCTGTGGTCCTGCAGATCTCTGCTGGAGGAAGGAGCCCTGCTGAGCGTTTATTGCCTCTGGAGCAATGCCAGAATGCTGCTATCCTGCTTCTGGACACTGGCTTGTCTCCAGCTGCTTCGTGCCTCTCACACATCCGCTGCCCTTCCAGTGATGAGGAAATGCAGGCGGACCCTTGCCTCCCTGGCTGCCTCACCTGAACTTGAAGGAATTACTGGAGAACTGGGAAGTTAGCCTAGGTCCCCTCAGTCCTTGTGCAATACATTATCGACAGACCTGTCCTTTGCTGCTAATTTCCTTTTTTAGTATTAATTTCTTCTGTAAGCAGTGAATTTAAGCACTTTAAATGAGAGTAGACAAGAGATAAGCCATATATATATATATATATATATATATACACATATATATATATAATTTTTTTTTTTTTTTAATCAGTTTAAAACTCCAAAGCATCCAAACCTCACCAAAGCACCCAAACCTGGAAGACAGCATTATGTCTGAAGTCATTTAGAAATTGCAGTAACACTTACACTGAAACATCTATCAGTTAACAAGGTTCAGCCTGAACAGTTTCCCTAAAAGTATCTCAGAGGTCTCAACAAAAATATTTTTCCACCTGTTGTTTGATACTAGTACTGCTGGGCAGACTTTATAGCTGAACACTTGGGGTGTTTGCACGAGACAGGATTCTGTCTCTTAAGGTCATTTAGTGTCACTCATTTGCCTTATAACAGGATGATTTGATATTAGCATTCCAGGTTCCACCTGCTGTGCCCAAGGTTTGAAGGATTATTGACTATTTGTTATTGTTGATATGTGTCCATGAATTTCTGTCCTATTTGAAAAAACTGTTTGGTCACTATCCCTAGGAGTGTCTCTCTCTGACTCAAGACATTTAATTTCTAGCAGATTTATTGGTATCAGTCTCTTACAGGTAAATCTCATTTATTCATGTAATCTCAGTGGTTAATTGCACAGGATGCCTTGCTCATTTAACAGCATTGTTTACCATCTCAGAAAATCTTTCAGCATGTGTTTTTTTTAACAAATTGGAATAAAATTTATCCTTGGTAGCTGAACTTGCCAATGACACACACAAAACCTTTTCTGAAAATAAGATCAGAGAATGAAAGCTGACTGAAACCCAACAGACAATTCTACACATGACAATAAGCTCTTTATTCTAGTTTGGAACAAAACCCAAAATTTTCCAACTTTTTGACCGAAGCAAAAAATCCCCTCAAGTTATTTTTTGTAAGATCAACCAGTTTTTGTAGTACTTAATGAAGTCTGCACTTCATCTAGAAAACTCAGTTCCAAAAACTAAATAAGTTCTTGGGGGTATTTGCAAAGAATTTCCTCATAAAATTCTTGGCAAGCCAGAAACCCACCCACAATAAAGTGCTCGTGAGCTCGAAGTCCAGTCGTAGGAGAGATAGCTTTGAAAAAGAAATATATGTTAGAAAGTCTAGAAGTTCTCACATCCCCAGGCTGATCCTGGCTCCACCATTGCATGGCCTTGTACCACCACGGTCTGAGATCTGGGAAACTGCAGGGTTGAGAGCTGTGAGGCAGCCTGAGTGACACCTCTGCTTTTACAGCTGTATTTCTGTAAGTCTTTTTGAAAGGTATTCTGAAAAAATATTTCCCTTACAACAAATACATGTTTTCTGATGAAGCACTAACAAAATTAATAATTCTACAAAAAAAAAGAGAGAATTTGAAACAAAGAACCTCTACTAACTTGTTGCCTTGGTGTTGATAATTACCCAAGTACACCTGTATTAAACAGACACAAAATCTTATATGTACTGTAGACAGGACCCTCAGCAATCAAAAGAAAATACAGGGGTTTCTATTTTGTACACAAAAATAGAGTACTGAATATACTTGTGACCTCCTTTCCTAAGATATATTTTCTTTTCTTTCTTCTTGGAAATCCAATTTCCAATTACAGTCCTAATTATACTCTTTTGTAATGAGATTCCATAAGAAATATTTCCTTATAAGTTACAACTTCTTTGCCAGTAGTTGTTAATGTAGCAGCAATGACCTAGTTTTAGAATATAGCTATTTAAGCAGCATCTTGTTCTCTAACGTTATTATTGTTTTTAGCTATTGAGAAATACATCCATCCTCTTTTTTTTTTTTTTTTTTTTTTTTTTTAAATTAATGTTGCATTAAGCTCCTATGGTTTATTCAGCAAATCTGAGCTATAGCTTAGTCAGAAACATGGAGGTTTTACACTTAAGAATTGTGGATTATCTGCTGGTAAGTACGTGATAAGTAAGGTCAATTCACAGTTTTTTCTTCTCATCCACATAGAGGATGAGGACAACATAACGAAGTGGTTTAGTACATCTTTTGCCCATTCTTTGTAACATCCTTTTTTTTCTTAGAATGGTGCTTAATTAGTCTCTAGCCCTCTACAAAAGAGTAAGAAAGCACTCATGGTTTTTTGTGATCCGCCTCTGAAATTACACAAGAAGCAGTAGCCTTGGAAGAGTGATGCTCAGAAGCGAGGGTTCTGACACAGCTTATTTCTCTGATTGTGACAATTATTCAGCTGGGTCCTTTCCCACAAGAAGTCCTTTGCCTGTTTATTAATACTGTTAATTACGCAGACCGGTTGGTCTGTGTACAACAGAACCACTGAAATAAATATATGAATCTCTTCTTAAATCTCTCCCTGGTTTTCTGGTATGACTTTCCTGGGAAGCATGGCCCCTGGCTGTTCTATATGTCCTTAATATTTGAAGTATCAGCTTGGAAAAAATCCATCATTCTATGATATTTTCTTTAATTCTTACATCATCCTATTACTCCCTAGAAACATTGCCATGCTTCATGTTTAGTCTAATTGTTTTTGCTGTGATCTGTGCTCATGACTTAATAACCTTCTACTTCAGCTCTCAAAGATCTCTCTTTCTAGATCATTTCCTATCCAATCCTGTGTGTGATTGCACTTGCATTGGCCTGATGTCTCATTGCAATTTCAGTGCAAAATCTCTCTCCATCTCCAAAACTCTCTAAAGCCTTATTTCAACCTGTTTCTTTGGCCCTCTAGTCAACTATTTTCTTACCTCCCTCTTCTGTTTCTAAGCTCTTCACCTCTTTCTTGCCCTCTCTTCTGGCTCAAGCATATTTCATCATGTTTACAGCTCTGGGCTTTCCTTCCAAAGGTAAACACTGCACTCTGCTACTTATCAATCAGTCTCAGTGTTATACTCCCCATGCCCCTGGTTTTTGTCCTGGCTGTGTAGACATAAGCCTTCCTGCTCACCTCCCCCCTCCTCCCTCTACCTGCTTCATTCTCAGGAATCATTTTGGTTTTGCTATGATTATACTAATTGTCCTCTCTGCATTGGACCAGCATATATGTCAGCTGAACCCTCTGGGTGATAAAGGAAACAAGTAATTTTTACTATCCTCAATTGAAAGATGATTAAAAAGAGTGCTTAAAAGTAATCCCACTACAGCAAAACGTATCAAGAGGAGTGGAAACAGTAAGCTGTTTTTTGATATGGTTGCACTTTTTTGGTTAGAAGTGTAGATTTCAAATATATTTCTCAGTATTTAACTAATTTCT
This sequence comes from Certhia americana, assembly GCA_018697195.1. Taxonomy (NCBI): domain Eukaryota; kingdom Metazoa; phylum Chordata; class Aves; order Passeriformes; family Certhiidae; genus Certhia; species Certhia americana. Next base: position 50,051,763 of record CM031857.1, read on the forward strand.
GCTGTTCAATTTCAAATTGCAGTATATTAAATGTGTGCTTGCATTTGTATTTATTGGAATTTTAATTCTTTTAAATCCTACATGCCATTGCTTTTAAAAGAAATGAAGAATAATTGCATCCATAATTTTTGTGAGTAATTTCTTCTAGTGGAAAGGGATTATTTTTAAAGGTTTATGGAAAAAATGACATCCTCCATTAGGTAATAAATTCAGATGAACTTCTTCCCCCTCACCGGTGCTTTTTTTTTTTTTTTTTTTTTTTGCCTGTTTAGCATTTTCTACTTTTTTACTCTGTGATGTACAAGCCCTCACTGGTTAATTATGTATATATTTAGCTACTGCATGTGTTGGGCTTATTATTGTCATCTAATTAGATGTAACTCGAACTACTTACTTCTAGAAAAATCATTAAAAATTCTTTCCTAATGACCTAGAGATGACAAAATGTCTGTAAAGTGTGAAGAAGCAGACAAGCACAGGAACATCGCTCTTAAAGAGTGTTAATCCAGATGCTGCAATCATCTAATTAAACAATATTTTGCTGTCATTAACATTTTCACCAAGGAATTGCAGTTATAATTTCTTTGTCAGCTGTCTCTAGTTCACTTTACCTTGGAAACTAAAGTGCCATATAAAAACATTAAATTGGATGGTTTAATTAAAAAGTTTTGTTTTTTTTTTTTTTTAATGAAGAAACATATCCAGTATTTCTGAGATCTCATTTACTATGCCTCATTTTTATTGTTCAAGTAGATTAGTGTCACAGGGCTTGCGATATTTAATATTCATCCTTTAATATTAATCTCTGTAAGCCTACTTGAGGGGAAATCTGAAGGTTCTGAAAAGGTATAGGGACTACCAACAGTCATACAGGTTTATGTTCCATATTTATTTAGCTAAAGAAAGGACCACATAATTCTTGCTGGAAGCATCAGAGAATTGATGAGATGGATAAGTATATTCATCTGCTGACTTTACTCTGAAAATAATCAATTGTGAAGCCAGAACAGATCAAGACAGCATTTCTAATAAAGTGAAACCACTAATATTTATGCATGTTTAGAATTAGGGATTTGTAATCCCATTATAGGCCTAGATCACTGTCCTCTATTCAGATAAGTACAGATGTGTGGTCTTACCTCATAGGTTTGGTGTCCTTTCACAATTTAAATTAGGTTCATCTTCTCGAGTCAGTTTTGCTTGTTGATATTAAGGAGGAAGTTGTTGAAGTGAGAAAAATAAATCACTGACTTCTTTATTAAACAAATTAAGAGCTATTCATAGTAGTTATTATTTTCATAAATAGAACATATTTTATAAAAATTGAAGTAGGAAAGAAGAGAATATTTTAGGTTTTTTCACAAGACTTACATTTCCCAAATGCATAATCTTGAAGGCTTCACTATTTACAACTTATCCTATCTAAGCTGAGAGAGAAGCTGCTTCAAATTATTTCTCACCGTGGGGTAAAAAATGCACAGAGGAGTTACTGCAGTGTTCTGACATGGAACTAATGCCACATGATAATTTCTTTATGTGTCTATATTATAAGTAACCCCTTAGCAAAAGAGAACTCATACACCAGTGATGATCAGGATTGCTATTTCCTTGCCCTATTCACACATTTATGATTTTCCCATATGGAATGGGAAAAAACAGTCAAAGTTTTGTTGACTAAATGTTGAAATTGAATAGATATGAAATTAATGAAATGAGTATCAAAATTAAATAAAATTGCAATATGAAGAAATCTCAGTTTTGAAATTAAAAGTAATTTTGTATGACCCTACATTTCCTTTCAAAATTTGCAAAAGGATGTTCTCACTTTTTAAGTACTTCTATAAAATGGTTACAATTGAAGATTTTTATTAGTATGAGCTCATTTCCATATAAATTTTCATTCTGCAGAATCTTCATTTTTGCTTATGCTTTGTAATAGACTACAGTTCTCTCAGTCACTCTCCTCCTGGATCTCAAAGTTCTTTTAGTCTGCTCTCTGCATAAACACAAATGTCTTTCTATTTTGGAAGCTTTTGCGTGCTCTTCTGTTAACTTAAAGATTCTGATGGTGAGAAAAACATTTATTGTATGAAGCTGTAGTTTTACAAAGGCCATATTTTAAAGCACCCTAAATTTGATAATCTCCAAAAACTTTACAAGTCATATGCAATTTAACTCTTGTAAAAAAAGAAAATAATATTCTTATTTGATGGATGTAGAAAATGAGACAAATTGTCTTCCTTCAAAACATGTCAAGTCCCTTCCCAAAAGTCTAAAAGAATAAATATTGTAGGAGAGAATACCTTTCCTTTTCCTCCCTTACAAGGATAAATTCTGCTATACTTCTTGATTTAGTTGTTTGATGCATTCTTGTTTTGTCCAAGAGTCATTTTGCCTTCGTTCATTCGTTCATTCATTCATTCATTCATTCATTCATTCATTCATTCATTCATTCATTGTTGATATTAAGGAAGAAGTGGTTTTGTTTCTATCCATCTTTATTTGTGTATGTAACACACCCTGTTGGAATTGATTGTTTGACAAAGTTATGCTTTCACTGTAATTTTTTTTTTTGTATTCTTGTGAACATCTACATTTTCAGAGTGTAAAAATGAGGACGCCCAATTATTAAGGATATGCACTTCTGTATTCAGTGAAACTATGTACAAAATAAAAACATGCTTTTTGTTCATCAACTTCTGCTGAAAAAATATGTTTGTAGGGCAGTGAAAGTTTCACATTTTTTCATTAAAGCAGAACTTATTTTTGTGGAGAATTGCAACTGCTACTCAGAACAAGGAAGTATGTGTTTTCCTGTGCTGGGCTTTGTACTCCAGGAATCTGTCCAGAATCTGGAAGGAAGCAGTTAGTGAGACAGGGCTGTAAATCTGCTGCAGGACTGGGAATTGTTAACCTGGATTATTTCAGTCTGTTAATTATATTATATAAATACACGCACACATATATTTATGGCCTGATTTTGGTTTTTAAGATTGATGTTGCATATTGTGTGGTTCTCACTATAGCAATAAGATGGACAGTTCTGTACTAAGAAATTTCATTTGTCTTATCACTGAAATTTTAGATTCTACTAAATACTAGAAAATAAAAAATAACAGCCTTTCCCAAACACATTTTTCTTTGTGATGAATTAATAATTTTTAGTTCACTGCAGTTGCAGATTGTCCTTTTGAAATGGTATCTAAAGATGGTTTTTGCACATTTGCGCTGCTGGGATGACAGCAGTGTTTCTTTCATGATTGAAGAGCCTGGGGTAGTGAGCTCTGCCTATTACACAGGAGAACCGTTTCTCAATTTTCAAAGTGATTAAAAAATAGGGTTAGAGCAAACATGATTTTCATCACTTTGATTCCACAGTTGCTGTGGTATCTCACCATTTCTTCAGTGAAGAAGAACCACAGGAAATGATGGATTAGCATGGACTATCTAGGATAAACCTAGATTTGCAAACCTCAAATTTAGCCCCTTGCTGTTTAGAGTCTTTTTTTACCTTTGCCAGCTATAATACTTCATAAAGTTTCTAGGAAAGTAATAGTCTAGTTCTTTTGAATTTCTACATTCATGCTATAAAAATATCTTAATGGAGATAACAAAGAAAGTGTCTATTGGCATATGCTGCATTTTAGCTGATCTTAAAAGATACTGTGCTTTTTATATTATTTCATTTTGTGTGTTGACTTCTGGTTCAAGATAAGTGCATCTAAATGGCTGCTTTTGTCTGGAAGATTTATACCTTATTCTGTCAAAGTGGGAACATGCAATGCAACAAATATAACCGCAATTTTTTTTTTTTTCTACCTGGAAAAGTGGACACTGTTTCCTAATTCTTAAAACTTTCCTTTTTAATAGGACGAACGTACAATGATCTGAATCAATACCCTGTATTTCCGTGGGTTTTAACAAACTATGAGTCTGAAGAGTTAGATCTGACCCTTCCAGGCAACTTCAGAGATCTTTCAAAGGTATGCTTCATTTTTGTTAAACAACAGTCAGCCAGCCCTTTTAGAAAGACATTTTGTTTTATGTTTATAGTCTATAGGTAAGGTCTTTATCTTAAACTCATAAAAGTCTGAAATAGGCTTTTCTATTTTAGAATTATTTTATACTGAATCTCTACATTATTCTACTTCCATGTCCCTGACTTATCTGGTTCCAAATCTGCAGGTCCTCCATACCTTCTGACTTATGGAACAGGAGTGCATCAGACCACTTGATTTCACTTATTATGCCTCTTAGTTTATAAAAGCTGATCCTTTGGAAATAAAAAGCTTGGACTAATATTTTGCTTTATTTTGCTGTGACTAGAATAGTAATATAGTACCAGGATCTTTTTTTTTTATTTAATAGTTAGTAAAGGAGTATTTTGTATTTTAGATCCTGGACTATCTTGTCCTTATTGTTATTTGTTGTGTTTTTCTCCATCCAACACGATTTGGGCACCTCGTGCTTTATAGTAAAATTATTCCTAGTATTTTTTTCCCTACTGTCACCACATTGTCATCAATATGCAGCTCTGGTACTCTGGTTTTGTTAACAGACTGCAGAGAAGGTCTATCCTGGCCAAGCATAGCAGAAACTTATGGAGGGGCTCTACTTCTGGTCAGCTAAAATAAAAACACAAAAGAGGTCTTGGAACTCAGTTATAGGAAGTATCATTCCTGGTTGCTATAAGAAAGTATATGTGCCGTCTTACCAGTGGAGGTGGCAAGTAGTGCATAGTCCTGCAACATCCCCAGTGTGAAGTTTCTGTTGTCTGGTGTGTCAGCTTTCTTGCATCCTTACCACAGCTCCTCAGCCAAGAGGGGGAAGTTGCTTGTACAAATTGAGTGAGGCTCAAAACCACAGGAAGCTGTCACTCATTGCCTTTAGGAGTGAGGCTGGAGAGGAGAAAATTACCCCCAAGGCCTGTTCTGCAGTCCTGTGCTGCAGACCCTGCATTCCCTTCTGCTGCTGGGCAAACATGAGTGTTTCTGGGGTTTATGCTTTAAGTCTGGATTTCTTTCCTCCTCTCCCTGCAAGCACACATCCTGGGGAGCAAAGGAGACATCCTGCCCTGGATGTTTGACAGTTTCATCTCTGCTGGAAAGAGTGTGCTTGCAGTACCTCCAGATGTGTTGTAACCCTTCCTGGAACCCTGCTTTTGTAAGATGTCCAAAACAATTTGAGTAGGACTTGAATTCATAATAGCAGATAGAGACACCTAACTTTACATTCCCTTTTTTCCTTAGACAAATAAAAAAATAAATAAGCAAATAAACCAGAATTTACAATACATTCACAGTGTGCCTCAAAAGGAAATAAATTGCTTGATACTTCTGTTAGGTTACGTAAAACTTCTGACCTTTCACAGTATTATAGGTATGTTTCACAAATGTGTTTTTTAGTTCTGCAACACCATTGTAATCTGTGCCAAGAACAATAAAAATCCACAGACGTAACTTAAAAAAAGACCTGTGATCATTTTACACTGTCTTGTTCCCTAGCATGTATAAAAGTATTGCTGGTTTAGAGTTGTTCAGAAGGATAAACCTTTCATTAAGGTGCTTACACTTTTCAAAATCTCTCAGACTCACTTTCTATAAGTATTAATAGCACAGCATGTGGTGAAATGCAACAAGATTAGACAGTGTCTCGTGAGTCCTGTGCTAGGTATTTAGTTTGGTTCAATCCAAATTTTTATAGCAATCTACTAAAATATGCAATTGCAACAGGAAGTAGTGTGGTAGCTGAATAGATAGGTTTTCCTCATGAGTTAGTGAAGACTTATTATGGAATTAGTGCATGTATAGCTTATTAAGTATCACTGTACTGTTATTAGTGCTCTCCTCAAAAGGAAATGTAAAATCAAGTCTATGGCCATTTATTTTTCATCAAGAATCCACGCAATGCACCTTTTCTTGCCAATTTGAAAACTTACCAAAAGCTATTCATGATTTCCTCTGGAACAGCTAGGGTTTTGAGCACTGGAAAACCTACACAGAACTAGTCAAGGAAAATTGCCTTTCCTTTCTGGCAATATCTGGACTCCATTTTATCCCATGGATGTATGAGAAAACACATGTGAAATCTCTAAAGTGTTGTGGAATACCTCAAGATAAATGGGTTGTAATTGTTAATTTTTGCAGTGTTCATTATAATATCTGATAAATTTCACTTCACCATGGTTTTAAAAGGAAAAAATAGTTTAATGATTTATTTGAAAATGCGGTGTCTGGTTAATATGGAATGCCTAACTTGGGCTGTTAAATGTTATTTGCATCCTGTTTCAATATTTGCATATCAGTAAAAATCTTAAAAATTCGAATGTCTCTGCATTACTACCTTGTCAATTCCATTTTCATTTTCAATATTGTCCTATATCTGTGAGTCCCTTCTCTTCTTTTCATGGAGGTGAATCCTGAGTAGCCTGGTGCTTCAAAGCAGGAGTTAGTGATTTATTGTTAACAATATTGAAGGAGGTTGTGCGATCAAGCCTCAGCCAGATCTCTGGGGCAGGCCCACACAGTATCCTTTCCATGAGGAGCAACTCCCTTCTGCCAGATTTTGCCCTGCAATGGAGACATGCTCCTGCAGATTTGATGGCAGATCAGAACCTCCAGCTAAACTGTTGATGGATAAAATCTCCTTTGTCAGTTCCTGACCTTGTCTCCCTGTAAATTTTGCCCTTAGTTTCACAAAGCCTCTGTCCTTGATACTTAGTTATTAATAGTCCTCGAACAATCTTTTTAAATTATTTAAAATTTTAACACTAGTGCATATATGGTAAAAGCCCACAAAAGCAATGAAATTAAAAGAGAAATCACCTACCATGGTTTGTTTTCTTAGTTTAAAATAGTTTTTGTTGTTAAATGTAGGTGCTAAATTTAGCTTTCAAAAATTTTTTTTCTCTTCTTGCTCACAGTTCATGCAATACTCTAGTGTCAGTTCTGATAACTGATTACATGATTTTTCAAATTTTTTAATCTTTGGATTCTAGGTTTTCTGTATAAAATATGATACACCACCTTTGTGGTACCACAACTCCTAAGTGAATATACATATCAAATGCAACCCATATGTTTTTTGGAGATTAAATTAGAAGTGTTTGTCTTGCTTACAATGTTAGTAATGGAGTAAAGAATGCACATTTTGAATTTAGTCCAAACTTAAATATTTACATTCATGCAAAGCTGTCTTGCACATGTAGCTTTTCTTTTCCTTCCATTCCAGTTCATTCCTTATTGGGTATTTTTACATCCAGATGCTACTTGTTCTCTCAGAACGATTATATTTAAATATTAGTCTGAAAATTCCTTTGTCCTTTTTCTTTTAGATGTTTGGAAATTCTGTTCTCAAAGCTTTTTGGTTTTTTCCTTTTACATATAATTTTAGATTTACAGCCAGGGTTCATGGGCATGGAATGTGCCATAGCAGTGGGATATATTGGACCTCTCATTTGATTAGACAGTGTAGGCTCAAGTTTTATTCATTACATATACAAGGTTAAAGGTCATATTTATTGTTTGACAGGATCAAAAGCTAATGAAAGAGGCTGTCATAGATACATACATTATCTTTGCTGTATCAAACCATCAGGTGATCTGCTTATTTTCTTCTTTGTGAGATTTCCTTTAGAAGAATACTTAGGATATTAAACATTAGTCCAGGAAACATGTACACAGCTCTTACTATATGGCGTTTTTTGTGAGGTTCAAGACACTTAAAATGGGATATGGTTTGTTTGTATAAAATTGTATGAGTTTTACTCCTAAATTATAGTGGATGCATGGTTTTGACATGCTGCATTGTCCCTGTTCATTAAAGTGTAAACGGGAATTTCTCCTCATTTACTCCCAGTCATACATCCTGTTAAATAAAATGATTTCTTCACCAGGCAAAGTAATACTAATATTGACATGTGTATGAAACATCACACACCCATTCATTGAGTGGAAAAAATTATGTTTTGTTAATATAGAAGGTGTTTGACTGATGGGTGGTGATAAGCATAACCACTTTTCCTTATTACTTTGCCATTTCAAGAAAAGGAAGTGATGAAGCCCCAAGGCTTCTAAATGTAATAATGCAAATGAACACATCCAAGTGTGAATATTTCAAGGCAGCTACACTTAATATTTCCAAAAATGTATATGCTGTGGTATGGAATTTATGGGCTTATTAAGAGCCCTTCATTGGAAAAATGAAATAATTTTCTGTAAAATTAAACTTCTCTCTTTATCATATGCAACTCTTCCATCAGAAATAAAACTACACATAATTAAAGCCACACAATTAAATGTGTTTGTCTTAAAGAAAAAGTTCATTTACTGAGTGAAACTCTGGTACTATGAATCTGGGAGTGCTCTTATATTTGATATTGTTGATGTCTGAATAAAAATCACTTTCAAATTTGTATGAAACTGCAATGTATTTTTAATTTAAAATCCTAAGACATTCTATTTACAGGATGTTTTTCAGTGGGTGTTTTTAGCAAAAAAGCAAGCAATCAAGAAAAGCTCAGTCAGTTTTCAGCTGGAACAAAACAAAGCCAGGTTCAATATTCCTTTGTACCCAGCTACAATTTTGTGCAATAGATCACAAAAAAAGTAAAAAAATAGGTAAGGTAGCTGCTGCATGAATTTGAGTCAAGCAGAATATTTCAGTGTCTAGATAAATAGGATGCTACATTCAGCTCTGCTCTCGTGACAGAATATAGAATATAGTTCTAGAAAAATAGCTGGCAAACAAATAGATAGTACATGAACTAACATAACACATCCAGTGGATTAAACATGAGATATAAGGTGTGTATTGACAATATGTATTGACTTGTTCAAAGGCCAGTTATCTAAAGAGATTGGCCAGGTTAAAAAAAGAAAGACGTAGTAGTGTATTTTTAATGTTAAATACTTGCCTTATTTTTAAATGGAAGAAAGAAACAAAATAAACTGAAGCAGCAGTTTTACTACATTAAAACTGGCTCAATAAGCATTGTTATACACTGACCTGTTCTGTTTGTCTGGAGTAAAGAATATCTTATGAAACCATTATGTGGGCAGTTAATTCTATAAAATATTAATCCTTGCAGAGGTATTTTTGCAATAAAAGGACAAATGGAGTATTTGGAAAAATCATTTTATAAAACATTATGGAAAGAACTTTTTAAATAATGTTCAGAACAATTTATTTGACTCAAATTCAGTTTCTGTATTTGTCTTATGGTTAAGATATGGACTGGGAATTAGTATATAGATTAAGCTTTGCCTTTGTATTGTTTGTGCAAGTAATTTTAATCAGTGAACACACCAACAGAGTCTCAGTCAAATGGAAATAATATTATTTTCTTCCATTAAGTGAAGTCACAGGGATTGATCCATAAATGAAATTTATCTGCATTTTATAGCCATGATATTAGATTAAAACCAAGGTAGTTGACCTTCTGGGCTGAGAATGGCCTAATAAAGCTGTGAAGAGTGACCAAAACTCCATATATCCTACAAACTTGCCAAGAAATGTGAGACTACCATTACCGTAGAACTTGTCATCTAATAGGACCTGTGCCTCATCAGAGTAAAACTGGGTTAGCTGTTAGTTTATACAACTGAGATTTAAGGTCTTTACAGAAATATCTTTGTCTTTACTGAAGGATGAACTCATACCATTACCTTGGGTAATAGCATTTTCCCACATGGACATTAAAATAGCACTAAAGAAACCAGGGGCAGACCTTGCAGAATTTTCTCCCTTCTGTTTTATTTATGGAGGATTTTTTGCTTTCAGAAAGTGTCTGGTCTTTTGGTATACAGAAGCTGTTCTATTTAGGGTCAATCAAAAGTTTTTAAATTGCACAACAACAACAAGGAAAAAAAAAGAGAGAGATTTGAGCACTTTCCATTAGCATTTCTTATCATATGTTCTGAGGGTCGATTATTTTAGCTACTTGTACAGTCATTTTTATATGAAAATGGGAATTCATGATCTTACAACGTTATACCTTTTAAATTGAAGTAACACCTCTCATTGAGCAACCTAGAAAACATGATGGTATGTTTTCATTAGTATTTTATGTGACTTTAAAAATTATTGTCAAATTCTTGAAAGAAATAACCTTTTTATTAAATGCAACTATAAATATTATATTGAAATGCTATTTAAAGGTACTGATTAAACCATTATTAAAATTTTGCTAGTCTAAAAAAAAAAAAAAACCTTCATAATTATTTTGAGCATCAGTTATACCTCACAGGCCTTGTTACTGTAGTCAATTTACAGTGAATAATGAAAACACATCGCTTATTTGATGAAAGACTTCTAATCAGCATCAACTGATGTTTGAAAGGCCAGGAGTTTTGCATACTTTCAATCTTGGTTAATCATCATATTCATTCTCCACTGTGCCTTCAAACCTATGTGTACAATAATATGGTGACAGATGACATCTCTGTCTTCCAATTCTTTCAGAATTCACTGCAGCACAGGATAAGATGCACCTTCATAGTGGGGGAAAAAGATATTCTCAGGGTGTTTCTCCATTACCAAATAGAATCTCACCAATTTGTCTGCTATTTTGTGTTCCCTTCTCAGAGGGGGTGAACATTTCATTTTAACAGACTATGGTGTGAATTACTGCTTTAGCTCTTGAAATGTGCAGTTGGGACTGGAATTTTTTCTGCCAGAGAAGTGAATGCTCAGTACCCTAATGAGGGTGGTGTCAGCAGGTTCTATCCAGTCCCCAAAGCAACCCAGAGCCTGATATAATTTAGCAAAGTGCACATACATCTGCACAGTTTGTCAGTCTAATAGGAAAAGAATGTCTCTTTCAAGGAAGCTGTCAAACTACCATTTTTATATAATGATAACTTAAAGACAATAGACTGCCAGTGTTTGTTTCCTGACACTGGCACGACGAATAGCAAAACCAAGTATAACAAAAATGCAAATATTTATTTTTTTCCTATTGCCAATATTTGGGAAACAAGCCTTGAAAGTGTTAGGCAATGGCTCATACTTCTCTTTCAAGAATGTTTTGTGAGGTCTTTCAGGGCAATCTGCACCAGATAACACCAATCTTTTGGGATTGCTCAATCATTTTACACATGTGAGAAAACTACTAACTTTTCCATGACACAGCAAAGTATTAAGCATCCAGAGTGCTTAATGTGAAAAATACTGAAATCACAATGTTTTAAAATGTAAGTGTTCACCAAAGACTGCTATTTAAAAACAAGCTTTAAATCACAAAATATTATGCTCTATGTCAGTTTTTAAGCAGCCATCTTGAAAAACATAACAGTGCTGCAAGAATAAAATATTTTAAGCTTTAAAAAATTTTAGTTACTTGTCTAGTGTAGTGAAACACTGAGATTTTACCTTGTACTGGTATTTCCTTTCTGAATTACTTTGGGTTTTAATTCAGTAGAAAAAATGTGAAGTGAAATAAAATGCAAAAATACTGTTAGCATTTTGAAAAGGCTCAGAGTCCTTGCCAATACATTTTTTTCCATAACCTTAATAATATCAATTCTAATTCAAATTTGCTTAATTCAAAACAAGTAATAATTTCAAACTACAATAATTTTATACAATTATTTGGTGTTGAAATGTGGTCTCCTCTAAGTATTAAATTCTGTGTGTTTGGTTAATTTTACTATAAAAGCTAAAATCTGTATTTTCTTTATCTAAGTAACTTTTGTATCACACAGTAACAAATGCATTTTGCAAAAGCTTCTGAGATGAAGTGGGTTAAAAAATCATAAATAGCTTGTATTCCTCAAGTAGCTATATCAAACCCAATAGTTACTACTGCCTTACATCTCTTTTCTTTTTCATCTAATTTGTATAGATTGACCTTTAAGTTTACTCAGAATGGACTTTGAATTTGTGAATAATTTGCATAGTCTGTTGTTTTCAAGTCCAAAGCTTGTTTGCTTTGTTCAGTAAAACGTGGCTTTGTTCAGTCAGGAAGTACATCCAATCCTGAGGACTATGCATGGGTTTTAAGTATTTCTGTTGAGGATCACCAGGCAGCAGCAGCAGTTCTGTGTGAAATCTTTTCATCATGAACTGCGCATTACAAAGTGTCCTGTGTGAGTAAAAGTCAGTTTTCATCAGCTGTGTGATTATGGTGAATGACAGCAACAGAAATATTAGTTTGGCCCCAATGCATTTTAAATGCAGTTTTAGAAGTCTATTTCCAGAACAATGTTACTGAACTAATTGGGAAGCAACTTATACTTCAAGAAGGTCTTGGAAGTTTGCAGATGTGGGTCACTTATATTTGTCAGTTAAAATAAGGAAACCCATAAGACTTTTAGTACACAAAGCCTTTGAAAATAAACTGTAAGCTTACAGCAGTCTCAGGGGTTACTACAGCATGGAATGTGTTTGGTTGCAGTCTCCTGTGCAGTGAATCTTAATGCAGAATTAACCTATGCCATATCAGACATGCTGCCCCTCAGCTGATAATATATTTGACCTCTTATCACTTTACAGCCTATTGGTGCTTTGAACCCAAAGAGAGCTGTCTTCTATGCAGAAAGGTATGAGACATGGGAAGATGATCAGACTCCACCTTATCATTACAACACCCACTACTCTACGTCTACTTCTACCTTGGCTTGGCTTGTTCGTATTGTAAGTATTTCTGGAACCTGGTTTTCATGCATATCTTTATTTACAGTTCCTCTTCTGTCACCAAGGTTTGGTTTATTTTGGTTTGGTTTGGTTTTTATAAAAGCACCTTTCTATTAAAATCTCATTGTTCTTCCCTACCTTTAAATCTGAGAATTTTTTTAGATATACTTTATGAACTCATTTGTAGTATCAGGGGGTCCTTCCTATCCAAACAATCCAAAATAAAGTTAAGCATAAAATTGTAGTGGTATAAGGACATATACAATGAGAAAAATGCATCTAAAACTAAATCCACCCCCCAAAAAATATCTCTAGATAATATAAAAATCTGATGCTGCTCATATTAATTTATTATTTTCAGCTAGGGGCGGACACATGCAACATTTGTAAAAACATTAAACTGTCACATCAAAAGGGGAATTATATAACTGATTTTATATTAAAGCAGCATAGAGTAATATTCTATGCAAATGAACTATGTGTCTAAATTAATGAATATCTCTACAGTTTTCAGAAATGTAAAAATGTGGAGTCTAACTTCAAATTATTGTCAGTTCTGGAAACTTCATGCTCCTGTGACCAGATCTAGGGAAGGGGACATAACTTTAAAGATAGACTGAATCTGAATTCAGTGTATGTATTATCACAATTATTTACAGAATAAAGAGTGTTAATGAGACACTGAAGGTTTCACAGAGAAACCTGAATTAATGAAAAATTAAGTGACTGTGTAATTACTTAAGTTAAAGTATACCCTGCCAATAAAAATCTGTTGCATAAGGTGTACTCTAAGCATGTTTTGCATACAACACAGCATAAAACAAACAGAGCCACACAATGCTTGATAATTGAGTTTTCACTCATCTCAACTTCCCTTAGACATGTTCATTTATTTCTACTCAGAAGAGAATTCATGTGGCTGTGAGTTCAGGATATATTTCTTAAACCATGGGAAACTAAGGGTTGGATACACTCCTGTGTTGGGTGACCACTGTATTCCTTTAAAATGTTGCTAAATTATTCATCTACTGAATACATTTTATGGTAATCATGGTTAATTTATGGTTAACACATCGCATATGTGCTTCTTTGTTTCCTTAATGTAGATTAAAAACAGTAGTTTTATTTACATGTTTATCTATTAATTTTGGCTGCTCAACAGCAAAAGATCCTCTCTTGCTAGTCAGCAAATTCTAAGAGCTGAATGTCTGGTTTCAGGCTGAATGTACAACACACCAAGGAGTATTCATTTCCTGTATTAGGTTAATGCAATGTCATTTTTACTACTGCTATTTATACTGTAGATGTTCTTGCTCTCTTTGCATTCTCACCCGAAATAGCAAGAGGACAAGGTCTTTATCTTGATGGCCTTGCAATATAGACCTTACAAATTACATCTCTTAGAGCAAACAATATATGTGAGAATAGAAAGCAGAAGTGGAAACCACTGATATCCAAAGAAGAGGTTGCCAATGAAAAGGTGAAAACAACAGATAACTTCAATAGCGGTACACTCCTACAGAGGTATTTTAAAGATTATTTAAATATGATTGACCAGCAAAGAAAAGCAATCTCTAATGGGAGTACACAACAGAAGTAAAAGAAGACAAATCCAGGTTTGAACCTCAGAACAGGAAAAAAAAAGATAATAGTATGGTAAGACTGAATAATGCAGTAAATGAAAACCCTAAATAGATATTTGAAAATAAGCATTTCAAGAGGAAAAGATTATGGCAATGAAGATTATAAAGTCATAGTGATCTATAGAGAAATATTTTTGTTACAAAATACAGGATGAAATATCCTAAGGGAGAAGATTGTGCCAGTGAAATTGATAGATAAGGCTAGGTCAGATTTTTGTAAGTTAAAGTAGTATTTCTTGCTCCTGAATTTCTTGAGCTAGAGCTTTGGTATAAGTATGTGAAGAAGACTCTCTAAGAAAAGGCAAATTACAGTCTAGTCCAGAAAGAGGAAGGTGGTAAGATATGCAGAGATTCAGACAGAAAAATGCTTTCAGTATTTTAAAAGACTGGAGAAGAGTGTTGGGAAAAGATCTTTTACTATAGAGCTTTTAGTACAAAATGTCAACATGCTGAGAGTGAAGGACAGGAGTACAAACTAAAACCATGGGAGAAGACTGTGTAAACCAAAGAAAAAGAGAAAAGGAAAAGCAAAAGAAAGAGAGAAAAGCAAAAAGAACCAAGTGAAAAATCTATGACAAAAAGTAAATTGGAAATGAGAGTTTAGATAGAAGCAGAACAAAACAGTAATGGGGATCCAGGGGGAGAAATGGCCTGCCTAGGCATTAGTCTTGGAGGAAACAGTATTTGATGTAGGTAAGGAAGTTTCAGCCACTCTGAAGCATATATGTAGAGAGAAAATTGTGTAATTGCCACAATACCTCAAAAATTATTTTAAGTCTTGCTTTTCAGCTTTGACAGATGCAATCTGGTTGCTGTCAGTTGTCTTCAAAACATTGCTTTTAATATCATACTTTTGAGTCAATTCTGTGATAATCTGTTCCCTACAGCCTTATATTTCCCTCAGCTGCTTTCCCTTATCTGATGCATTGTGGTGGGTTGGCTCTGCCTAGATGTTAGGTTCCCACCAAAACTGTTCTACTACTCCCCTCTTCAGCTGGGCAGGAGGGAGAAAAAATAAGGAAAGATTCATGGGTCTAGATAAGGGCAGCGAGAGATCCCTCAGTAATTATGATCATGGGCAAAACAGACTCAGCTAAGGGAAATTAGTTTGAACTATTACCAGTTAACTGAGAGTAGGATAATGAGAAAATAAAGCGAAACCTTAAAACCACCTTCCTCCCAACCTCTCCTTTCTTCTTTGGACTTAACTCCTAAATTCTCTCTCTTTTTCCCACCGACACAGGGGAATGGGAAATGGGAGCTGGGCTCTGTTCATCACACGATGTCTCTCCCACTCCTTCTCCTCGGAGGACTCATATACTCATATACCCACTTTTCCCCGGCTCCAGTGTGGGGTCCCTCCCATGGGAGACAGTCCTCTCTGAACGTTAAAGTGAGTCCTTTGCATGGGCTGCAGCTCTTCATGAGCTGCTCCAGTGTGGGTCCCTCCCACAGGGTGCAGTCTCTCAGGAACAGACTGCAACAGTGTGTCCCCTGTGGGCTTGTACAAGTCCTGCCAACAAACCTGCTCCCACAGGGGTTCCACTCTCCATGGAAGCACAGGTCCCTGCCAGGACCCTACTCTAGCATAGGCTTCCCAGGGGCTCATGGACTTCCTAAGGCATCCACCTGCTGTGGCATGGATTCTTCCAGGGGCTGCAGGTAGATCTTTACTCCCCTCTGGACCTCCATGGTCTGCAGGGGCACAACTGCCTCACTATGGGCTGCACCATGGAATGGAGGGGAATCTCTGCTCTGGAGCCTGGAGCACCTCCTGGCCCTCCTCCTGCACTGACTTTCTTGTCTGCAGAGCTGCTCCTCTCACATATTCTCGTTCCACTCTCTAGTGTTCTGCAGTTTTTCCCAGACCCTTCTTAAGTCTGTCATCATAAAGGCCCTTTGCAAACTGACAGGCTTAGCCTTAGTCAGCAGCAAGTCCATTTTGGAACCAGCTGGCGTTGGCACTGTTGGATGTGGCAAAATCACATAGAATGTGAATATCAGCATTAGTTTCAGATTTTTAGGAGAAATAGGATAGAGTTATGGTACAATTGAATATTCTCAATGATTGCTACTGAAGAAGTTATATTTGTGTGAATCAGTTGCATCTTCATGGAAACAGACCAGTGTTTGAGAGCATGATTCTCTAATGTGGTAGTCAAGATGTTTGTAGAGAATAATTGTCTTCCAGTTGCTGTTGCAATGACTGCATATTTATACAAGGTAGAAAAAATTCCAGATTTATTTTGAGTTAGATCGGGTAGAGTTAAAACCAGTTCTTAGAGAGATTCAAAGGTGAGGACAACTGGATGTCATCTGGTAAACAGAAGTGAAATTGAGTCTTTTTTTTGTTAGATTTGAGCAAGACAATCACAGATGTATTGGCCAAAAGGTGTGTGTTATTGACAAACCCTTAAATACTCTCTCTCTCCTTTTACAAATGGCTGGAAAGATGTTTTTGTTTGATATAAGGTGTCTTAGAATGGCCACATCCCTACCTCCTCCCTCCTCTACTCCCACCATAAATGATTCAAATCAGTCTGGGTACTGCTCAAAGAGAAGGGCAGGAGAGAAGAGCTATTAAATGGAAAAAGTCTGTGAGAACAGCTCAAGCTTGTGTTCAATGTAATCAAGTCCCCCATGAATTTCTCTCCTTGTTGGCAGTGAACAAGGCGTGAATTTTATTCAGAATATTAGGAACGAGTGAGATGGAGTTATAATGAAAACATTGTGCTGCTTTATAGCTTTCACAGCAACAAAACCTTTACATGAAATGACAGTAATCGGTATCATAGAATAACAGTATTTAAATGAGTATATTGAATACAGATATGAATTATATTTCTATAATATAAGCACTTGACTTCCCAGAGAATAAAAATTACCTTAAAATTATGTTAGAGGTCTTAGATAAAGCAAGTGAAAGCTCTGAATTTCTGCTAGGGATTAAAAATCTAAAAAGATAGGCACAACAGGCCATGGCAGCATAGCATAATAGGGCACCCCGTAGTGCTCAGCTACTAAAAGTTTAATCCTTGATTATGAATTTTATTGCTTTTGTGTATTTGTCTCAGATGCTTAAAATAATGTCATGGAAGTTTGAATTAATATTTTTACATAATTTATTGTAATTACATCATTTTTCTGGTTTCAGCTCTTTCTAAATCCATCAACTGCTTCTGATTTTAGAACCTCTGCAATGATCCACAGTCTGCTCCTCAATAATATTCACAAAAATTACATATATCTTATAAAGAAAAAAGTGATGAGTAAGAGTTGTTAGAAGACAGACTTATTCATGCTCAGATCAAGAACATATAAAGTTTTTTAGTAAGAGCAAGCTAGAAAACAGCATAATTACATTGCAAATATATACTGATAATTGGGAGGAATTAATTTAAAAGCAAAATAATTCTAATATTAAAAAATTTAAATTTAATAAATTTATAATATTAACAGAATTTTGGGATAATATAGTATTATCCAATTTCTGTATATATTGTTTTCCATTTTTTAATTCTGGGTCTGAATCTTACGCATCTTCATTCATATTTTACATTAAATTCATTCTATAGAGCGATGGAAAATCTGGATATATAAAAACCTAGTTTATTTCAATATTTCACTTCATTGTGGTAGTTTATACTACTGACCAAGCTGAGCTACTGTTAAATTGTAATATTGTATTTAAACTAAAATTCTCTTCCTCACCATACAGCCTTTCAATATTCACAAATTCAAATGAAGCCATTGTACAATGAGATTTAAGGTCCTCCAACAAGAAATTAAATTGTGGTGATTTTGTATTTAATTTGATTATTTTAATTAATTATTTAACACATATTAGGATTCTCTGATTGGAATAAATGCATGGATGAAAGCATATTTATGAGATACAATTCTTTTGAATGTGTCTATTAAAAACAATTGCCCCATGTTTTAAGAGGAAAAAAAATGGGTTAGAATTTTTCTTCTTTAAGGAAAGTAGCCTATGTTGACTGCTGTGCATGACAGAAGAATTTAATTGGGAAGACATGTGGAATAAAGGTAGATAAACAATGGTCTCTGGAAGTCAGAATTCCATCTTTTATTTTCCTCTTTTTTTTTGGATATTTTCACTATTTTTGCATCCATGCTTTCCTTATGTATATTTTAATTTCTCTTAAGGACTATGTAAACATAGTTCAAGAATTCGTTATTAATGGAGGAGTTCCCTGACTTGTTCAAGAAATTCATAGAAGGAAACAGAGAATGTTTAGAATAAAATTCAAATAATAGGTGAATAATACTGTAATAAAAATTATGATCTGGTGATCATGAACTGCTTTGATTTACGAAATATCCAGATGATCAAGGAATGCAACAAAATAAGTTTGGGTATGAATTTAATGGAAAGGACTTTCTTGAAAACATTCCCCATGAGACTTTGGCAAAGAGAAAGAAGCAACTTCCATCCCTGTAGGCACACTGACAACTATTAGTTGAATAAGAGAGCTAATGGAGTAGTGGTGGAAGTACAGGTTTCTGCCAATGATCTCAGTATTCAGGTTTTACTGTCAAATTAAGGATTTGGTCTTCTGTTAACTCCTTCCCTGTAGTGTCACTACATTCCCTTTGAAGGTAGTGACATTAAAATGGGTTATCCAGACTGTCTTAACACCTGAAGTCTTCCTCCCTAAAAGCTGGTAGCTGTTTCCATTTAGTAAGAACTGTGATATGGTTTCAGATAATATTAGCAAAAGTAAAGACTCTAAATATTTAATCTCTCTACCTCTTCCCCAAAATAATGATAAAACTGCATATCCTGGAGCCATAGTCTTCCTCATAACAACCATAGAGCCATTCGTCTCATCTTGAGGCAAAGTGGATCCTACTGAGCGCTTTTCAATTAAATGAAAACACAAGAAAGATTTAGAGATAGGATATTTAAAAATTTTGACATACCAACACACATGGAGTAATCAAAGCCCAGTTATATAAATAACACAGAATATGTTTGTGGTGGTTGTAGTGAAGGAGGCAGTAGCGAAGAGGAACTAAGCTACATGTCTGCCTCTGATGGGTAGTTAGTCTTATGGTACAGAACTCAGGATTTGTTTGTGCAAAATGTGTTAGTGCCAATAAATATACTCAGATGTTCAGTGCAGAAACCCATGGACACATTTAACTATGAGGTGACATATTTTTCTTTAATTCTGCCTTTCTAAGTATTTTGATCTGCAAAATGCTTTTGGATTTTGACAGGAACCTGCTGTACCCGTCCTTGTACTGTTTTCTTAATCTGCCATAATTTCATTAACTACAGGAGCCCTTTACAACATTCTTTCTAAATGCAAATGACGGCAAGTTTGACCACCCAGATCGAACCTTCTCTTCAGTGGCCAGGTCCTGGAGGAACAGCCAAAGAGATACCTCAGATGTGAAGGTAACATATACATTAAATAAATGGATAAATATGCAATTTCATTGTATTTTTTTTGTTTGTTTATGTTTTTTTATTTCTTTACATAAAGAAAGTGCTGTATTATATTTTGTATTTATATATCTAATTTCTTTACATTCAGTACATTAGGTATAGTGTAAAAAATGTTAATAAAGTACATTGTTCTAACACAATCAAAGATTCTTTGAAGTTGAGTGGACAAAAGGTGGGGTTTTTTTTTAGAAAAAAACAACCTAACTGATCTAATTTAGATCAGATAATCAGGAGATGGAGAAAAGCTCAATAAATTGTTCTTTCCTGCTGTTAACTCAATATTTGGCCCACTCCATAAAACACAGCAGGAATTGGATTTGACCTTAAAGTGTCATATTGTTATAGCTTGCCTAGCTCTGGGTTTGCATTGCCTGAGGCAATTAATAAAGCATTAATGACAAGACGCATTTAAAATGTTGGCTTTTCTGTACAGCTTTAGCTTTTACTTGAATGTGCCTGGGGATATTATGCAACAATACACATTAGATTAAAACAACTTCTACACTATACACAGAAACAGCCAGAGAGCAGGGTGATTTTACTGCTGTTATTTCTTACCTTTATATTTACCTTGTTAGATACAAAGGGTTATTGTTCATAGGCATGGGACTTTATCAGAAGGAAAACCAAAAGTCTAGAAATATTTTGCATAATATGCCCCCTTCTTGATTCTCATTTTCTACTAATAAAGTAGGTAAAGGCTTCACTATAAAAATTGCTCTTTTTTAAAAAAAACGTGGTTTTTTGTTGTGAATATGTTTCTCTTCTATTTATATGCTAGTACTCATACTAGGAAACAGTAAATTGAAGGTCATATTGCCATTACCTTTTTTACTTGTCTTGGCAAAGAAAAACAGAAAAAATTATGTAGATTTGTTGATTTATTTTTATTCCAGAACTCCTGTTTGAATAAGTATTCCAACAGTCTCAGAAGAGACAAACTATGTTGTTGTTATTAAGTAACTAGTTAGAATAGCTAATTGCCAGTTGTATGGTCATCATAACATATAGGAGAAAATGCTTTTTAAAGAAATCAACCTGAACCTCCTACAGACCATTTTATGTTTATTCATGCTCCTTTGGAAGTCAATAGTTTTTTAAGTGCCATCACTCTTACCCTTGTAAGAAAAAACAAAGGAAATTTCCAAATTTGGAAGCAATTTGAGGTAATACCTACTAGACTAGATATAGCTTCAAAGTGCTGACATTTTGATTTTTATTTTTCAATGAAACCTGGTTTTCCTGGAATTCCACTAGAATATCTGGGAAAGTGACTTCTTAGAAGGGGAGCTCAAACAAAGGATAAGAGCCTTAAACTGAGAAATAAGGGAAGACAGTTGGAAGTGACTGTAATCTTCTTGTCTGGCTTTAGTACACAGGAGGAGGGCAGTTAAATACATCAAGGCATTGCAAAAGATAAAGGAATATCTGTGGACAGACGGAGAGGTAGTATTCAAGTGGGGTATATCATTAGTGAAAGGATTGTTCCTAAACTAGCAATCAAATGAGTTATCAGTAAAACAATTAGCTGAAATATTTGTCTGAAAATACCAGGAATCTTGTGAACCAAGTGGGATAATTTAAACTGCTTCTGCCAGCCATTTCAAGGATGAAGGAATTAAGAATGGATAACAGCTGCATTGCAAAAAAACCCAACTTATCAAAATAAAACAAATATTTCAAAAATTCTCAGAATGAGATGCCTTCAGAAAAGGAAGGCAAAAGGTGAAGAAATGAAGTAGTTATGTTCTTGAATCCCACTGAATGTAAAAAAAAGGGAAATTGGGATAGTAGGCAAAATAGTAAAAATTAAGGGTCAGAATTGCTCTAGGGGAAAGACTGTAAAACATTGTGTTCCAGTCTACTATAATGCCCCTGAAGCAGATTTATACATATCTACAAATTTCTGTTATGCCATTAGAAAGAGAAATACTAATTGGAGCTAAGTCATTAAAGAAAATCTAATATGGGAGTAACAGATGAGGTATGTTAGCCAATAAATGTTTTCTCCAGATAATCCCTGACCTGTCTGTTCAGGGATACATTAGGGATTAAAGATGCTGTTTAAAATAGGAGTCTGTTAATTAATGACGATACAGGGAAGGTGGGTTTAGAAAATAACTTTGAATTGATTTATTTTTAATTGATTCAGATTAAGATGAAAATAGATGAATAAAAGCAGATTCAAAAGTGAGATGAATCTTTAAGGGATGCAAAAAAAAAAAAAAATAGAAAGCATTCATAAATTATCTAACAAAAAAAATCAGAAGAAATTAGGAGAGATTTAATACCAGTTTTCAATGTATTGCACCACCAAAATAATTTATTGTCTATTAATAAAAAGCCACTATTGGAATAAATCTACTGAGGTACACTTCAATAGCCTAAGCAAAATATGTCAATGCATTTCTATTTCGTCTTGAATTTAAGAAGGAAACTTTAGGATCAACAGGATGGCCCAAAGTTTATCATGATACCAACAGTTTATCCTTAGAATAACTTATGGAACCTAATTTCCACATGAAACAGTATGATTAACCATTTAGTCAGAGATATTATGTTCTCAGAGAACATATGTTGGTTCTCTTTTTTTTCCCCTCCAGTTTTTAGTCTGAATTCTTACTGGATAAAAAAACGCTTATTGCTTTCTTTGCTGGAAGCCATCAAGTGTAAGAGAGACCTAAACTGAAGTTACTCAAAAGAACAAAAAATTTGTTTTAGGAGTTGGATATAGGTAGAAAAATGTGTGTATGTGTGGGGTAATTAATGACTAAAGTGCAGACACATAAATGCTATGAAATATACAAACATATGAAAGGAAGAAGAATTATCTGTCATGGAACTAAAAGGTAAACCTCAGAGGAAAGGGATCAGAGTGGAAAAATGCTTATTCAAGCAAGACATTATGAAAAGTTAGGGTGAAGTTGAGTATTGTCTGAGTTTGAATATTCCCACAAAGGGAAGTAGCAAACTTCTTGTTTGTAAAACTTTTCTTTTCTTCAAATTAGACTGGCAAGGTATGGTTAAGGCCCTTTGATTTGCAAAC
Source organism: Certhia americana (assembly GCA_018697195.1). Classification (NCBI taxonomy): domain Eukaryota; kingdom Metazoa; phylum Chordata; class Aves; order Passeriformes; family Certhiidae; genus Certhia; species Certhia americana. The sequence goes on from CM031857.1 coordinate 50,074,561, forward strand.
TTAGTGATCAATCAAGAATGAGTATTGCATCTAATTGTTGCTGTTGTTTGCTGCTTAAGATCTTAATGAACTTCATTTCTCAATGCCATTACATCTGGGCAAACTTTTCCCTGAGGCTTTGAAGCTCATTCAAAATGCAAAATGATAGGGAAATGAATTATTATTAATACTACAAATACCTCATTTTTTTCTGATTTGTTTTGCTACTGTTTAGAATGCCTTGCAGGCTTTTCAAACATTTTAATCAAGTTTTCAGCGACTTGAAAAGCAGTGAGGTTTGAGGAACTACTAAGAAACCCCCTCATAATTTCTGCCCATTTTTGTCACTCTTCCAAGAGCAGCATCCACTCTCTTGCACAACAGAAAAGCTTCATCTCTTGAGAGTGTGAATCCTTCAAAAACTGGTGGTCACCTGTCTGGCAACTTCTAGTATTGGTCCAGCAGTCCTGTTAGAAAACAGAGAGTGTGCAAAAGAGAAGATATGTTCAGGTTGCGTGTGAGTGCAGGATCTTAAGGCATGGTCTCTGTTGAAGTTTTCTGTATACTTGTGTAGCTTCTTCTGGCTCCACGTGTAGTTATACATGGCAGGAGGGGCTTGGCAATGTGGGTTTCCTTTTGTTATACATGCTGTAAATTCTTTTCCCATCCCTAAGATTTTTGAGTCTTTATAGTAAATATTTAGTGCATGGAACACAGACTATCTATCAAAGTAGCAAACTTTGAAAGCAGTTAAGACTACAAGTGTTAATTATTCATGTATTCCTTATCATACATTTGAAATTCATCTGAGCTTCTTTAAGTACATTTATCTCTGATTTTACTAATCTCATCAATTATTGTGGCACAGGATATGAAATAATTTTAAAACAGTGTGTGTAATGAATTAACCTGACATTCTTCATTGCTGTGTGTTGCAAGATGGCCACAATTTTTTCTTTAAAGTACTGTATTAAAAAATTATGAGTTGTCTTTATACTTTATTAACAACATCTAATTTTTTTTTTAAAGTAAAATCTGAAGGGTTTTTACATCAGTTACTGTTTAAGAAAGAGGACTATTAGGTACATTATTTTCAAGTGCCTCAGTAAGTGCTGAAGTAGGTCAGTTTTAACTAGTGAACTGAGATTTTTAAGTACTGCAGACACTGTTCACAACGGTTCTTTTATGACCTCAATGTTGTCTAAAAAAATACATCCAAACCACTTTTACAGAATTCTGCATGAAAATTTAAAACCCAAATACCTGAAATTTGCAAAAGAATGTGTATCTCTTTAGGAAGCTACATTTCTGTGAGTCCAGCTCCTTCCTCCCATGCTTGTGCCCTCCCTGGCACAAGCCTCTCTGTTTCTCCCTTTCTTTTCCCTCCTTCCTTCTCCCCTTCGAATATGTGTAGTCTCTTCTGGAACTAAATTATTACATACTGAGCTAATGAAAATAGGGCTGTGGCAGTAATTTAATCACCCTGAAAACAAGATATAACTCTGGCATCTCGAATTGTGGCAAAAAGTAGACCACCTTTGAAAAATGTAGCGTATGATAGATTATTGCTCAACAAAGGATTAAAGATTTAAAGATCATTTTGTTCCTTATGCTCAGGTTGTTTTGGTTCATTTTCAAGAAACTCATTCACCAACAGTGGACGAAACAGAATTAATACAGTATGTGCTGTGTTAAAATGGTAACACACAAGGGAGAACCAGGATAACACAGTTTATTTTATTGTGTCTCCCTTTATCAACATCGACCTTCTCTCGAGATAATCAGTACAAGCTGGAGGAAGAATGAACGTTCACAGGGTGACCTTTGAGGAAGCAAGTCACCCGGAAATGACCATAACTGGGCCAGTCAGCTTGCACATTTTTTCCTTTCTAAGATTCCCCCCTCCCCCCCTCCCTCCAGTGTTTGGTAACATTGACTTCCCCAGAACCTCCTGTTAAGAACACTAATCTTTCCTAATACCTCTCAAACTTGTTATATTACTTTTTGTAATATTTTTTCTATTTAGAAGTTAGAAAGGTAGCTCTGACAAAACGTCAGTGAAGTGCCTTAGTGTGAAATGGAAGAGCTCATGACTGACTCATTGACCCACTAGACTCTTGTGGAATTAATGGATGCCAGGGAATCAACCTTTTGGGAGAAAAAAATAGAAAAAAGAAATGGAAGCTTTAAAACCTTAAAGTGAATTATACTAGAAAAGTGAAAACGTCTGGGTTGAATTTGATTTCATTGTGTTGCTATAAAATGGTATACCCTTAGCAAAACATATTAAATAGAAATGTCAGATTTTATGCAAGTGGTGTACAATTATAATAGTGTTAATAGCAGTCCTCTATCACTTGAAGACATATTTTTAAAGTTTAATTTCTCAGCAGCTTGGATTTGTCACGGGCTTGTAAATTAGAAAATGCATTTGGGGGATGTTTTCTTATATGAAGACACAAAGCATATAATGCTGTTAACTATGCCTTGGGGTTTTAGTATAGCTATTAAAATAAACAAGAGATCACATTTACAGACAAGAAATGTCTGTTATAATATTCATTTTACTTTTCTTTTATGCACCCTCCAGTAGCTTTACTGCATCACTTTTCATGTGGGAAGAGCCAAACTTCTTGGGCAGTTTGAAAGGCAGCTGACTATTAAATGATAGAAAGCTAACCTGTCTTATTAGAAGTGTGAATGAAAGGGGAGCAGAAGAGGTTACTACGTGGTGAAATGTCAAGGACAACTAGATAGAAATTACTGCAAATAGATTTAGATCACTAAAATCCCTATTTTTATTAACTCTTTGAACTCTAGATATTTCTTGTAGTAAGAAATTACCCATGACAGGTAATGTATTCAGAAAGATTTATTTAGAACCATTGATATATTTTGGCAAGCACAATGAAACCAATAACTTTTACTGAATAGTGTTAGTTAATGCAAAATTATATGCCAGCTGAGTTGCATACAAAAACAAATGCATTTAGAATGCTTAATTGGTATGTGAATATTTTGAAAATGCCAGACTTCTAAAAGAATATTGATTGTCTGTGTCTTCTTTCTTTTCATTTCCTCATTTTATGCCTGCTAAATAATGTAACTTGTAGGGAAGCTGTTTTATGGGTTTGTTTGTTTGTTTTGATATTTTCTTTCATGTCGTGATTTGCACTGGCTGACACAGTGTATGTATTGTAGGAAAAATATATTTTGAGATCTGTGTTTCATGAACATTTGTACCTTCAAACCTAAATTTCTCCAAGTCATGGTAGCTTCAAACTTGCATTTCTTTGCAGAGATCTGGTTTTATGTTTACCTTTTACCACTAGTTCCTCTGAACGTTCAATATGTGTTTTAAGAAACCTTTTATCAACTATTTTTTCTGTCAAGCAGAAAGCGGACTGGAAGACAGAAGGTCCTCTTTGTCCTACCCATTGACGTAAACACTATCTCTGAGATGCATTTTTCCCCTGCTAATTTTTGAGTCTCCTTGTCTCTGTCTTCAGGGTGAATTTAACAATGACACTTCTGAAGCATGAAACTGGTGATTTGTAAAAACTATGTTGTATGACAAATTACACTCTGCTCTGAAATGAATGAAAAATAGCAGATGCTGTCAGAAAAGTATGTGATCTCCATCTCCAATGTAAAGACTCCAAAGGTTGACAAAAACATTTATTTTGGCTTCCGTGTGATGAACATGTGACAAACTATGATATGGCCAAAGTATATAAAGAAGTAAATTAAGTTATGGACTTAGTAAATTTAGCAATAATTCTTCCAGCTGATTTGGGAAGGTTAGAAGAATATTTTGCATTTCTGTAACAATAACAGTGGAGCAGTATATCATTGTGCTTAATTTAGAGTTTTAGGACCTTGAAGGCTATAAATCTAGTAAATAATGCTTTTCAAACATGTAATAATGCAAAGAGAAAACAGTAATTTATTCTCTGTATCTGGGACGGCTTGTATGTATCTGGGATAGTTAGGATAAGGGAAAATGGACTTAGATTGTAAGATGAAGGATTCAGACCAGGATTCAGGATTCAGTTGTTAGGTAAAACTACCCCAGATGAAGAACACTGAGACCAGTTGGTGGAAGAATTGTGGAATTGCTCTCACTCAAATTCTGGGACGACAGAGTAGACAGATATTTTTGCAGGATAGCTGTCATAACTGAAGCTCATCTGGAATAAAGGAGTGGACATGGTCACCTCTCTAAATATTGCCCTGAAACAGCTATTTATTTAAGGTATCTGTTTCCTGTCCGTAACAGAAAAAGCACCCAAAAAATGTCTTTCTCTAGTCATAATCTTTATTAGAATATGAACTGGTATATTCCCATTTGTGAAATAAAGAAAATACAAACTCTGGCTGAAAAAAATGTTAATCAGTTTTGAAAATAACTCTAGCCCTTGCTAGTGTTATGTTTTCCTGCGTTCTTTTGTACATTCCTGCAACTTTCAGTGGCTTCTTAGTTAACACAATTCTCACTGGGCCCCAATTGTCATCTTGTCATGTCCTCTGAAGTTCACTCCTGTCTGCTCCTTCCTTTTCCCAGCAGCCTCCTGGGCTCTATCCTTGCTGCCTCACTATCCTTGCTAATCCTTCCTCTCTCTGCCTCTCCCAGTTTACACTTCTCTTAGTGTAACATGCTCGGGGGCCTTGGGGAAGAGAATATTTGCCCTTCTATCCCTAGCCATTGCCTGCCATTGGCAAGAGGTAGAACAGACAGCTTCTTCAATTGCTCACAGCAGAATAAACAGTATACACATAAACCCAGAATTTCTACCACACATCTCTAGCTTGGTTGTATTTTCTATGCTTCTAAGTAGCTAAATACGTGAATCTGAAGTTCATACATGTAGGGTGCTGCAGGCTTTCATACTGGGCCTGTGTTTTAGTATATATTAATTCATCCTCTAGAAATGAGAAGGGAATATATTTATCTGTGCTATTTTTAAGTGCTGTGGTTTCTTAGTCTAGTAAATAGTGGAGACAGCAAAATTACAGGAGGAATATCAAATGTTATGAAAGAAAACTGAATGGTTAATACAAAGTATGGGAAATATGTAAGTATCCGGGAAAGGTCACATGCGACATGGCTCACATTTCAAGAAAAGGTTCAATTCATGCTAAATAGTACTCAAATAATCAACATAATTGTAGGCTGCACTAAAAATAACATTGAAGAGAATGCTGAGACTATAACAGAGTGGGTTAGTTAATTTTTTTAAAATACTATGTTTAGTTTGTTTTTTTTTTTTACTTTGACTGAAAAAGAATCCCAAAACAACCTACCAGGAGATGTGCAACTGAAATGATTAGGATTCTAGGGAGAGTGTTATTTGAAGAGGATTTAGGAGTCTGCACTGGTTAATTTCCAAAGCACAGGAATAAGACAGTTCAAATAAGACAGTTCAAACCAAACATACACAACACAATAAATCTTATAAAGAAAGTTAATCACATACTTTTGTTTATTCTATTTCTGTTTTCTGCTATGCCAGACAAGGGAACACTAAATTACCCTGAAAGCAAAGAGCAGCAAAGATAAACTTACTAAATAGATATACCATTAAAAATACTCAGTGACTTAAATCCCTTTGTTTCAAGGTACCCTTACAGCCGAAATATTAGTAGAATTCAGTTAAACACTAGATGTGTCTCTGGGTATTTGTATTCCACAAATCTTTCAGGTATGTTAAATGTAAAAGTCTCCAGTTACATGCTATGACATTTAAAACTGAAAAAAGGAAATTTAACAAATAACTTTTCTGTAATGGAATCAAAGGACTTGGTTGCTGTGACTTTGCAGATTACTATGACACCACACAGAATAAAAATTGATAGTGATCAAAATCAGTGGTATGTGCTTCAAGGCTTTTATACAAAGTAAAACCAAAGTTTGCTAACTTTTTCCTTAATAAATTCTGTTTCATTTGAATATTGGCTTTAAGATTAACTTTGACTTTTTGATATTTCTGAGGTCGTTATGAATTTTTCCTATTTTTTAAGGCAATGATCTTAGTTTGTCAGTGATTTGTGTGGTAGCATTATGTTGCGGTCTGAGTTCTGAGTTAGTGATTTGTTGAAGTCCTGAAAGATTTCTGAATAAGTTTTCTCCAGCTGTGAGGATCATTCATTCTTCTTTTGGCTCCATTAGAGAAAACCAAAGGGCTTTCTTTGGAACCTGAGATTTAGTGAAACATGTTTTGGGGGAAGAGGGAAAGATTGTTTTTAGAAATACTCTGAATAAATTAGAGGTGTATATAATAAAACTTAAGATAGGGCATTAAATGGTTCTTTTTTCTTTTAACATTATAGGATATTCAGGATTTATCTTATTTTGGCTTTGCTCTAGCTGCTGTTTTATTATGTACTACATCTAATAATTATTTTTTTCTTTTTGGAATTGCAGCTTATTTCATAATGAGTTATTCAGGTTCAGGCATGTCTCACTTGGTTAATGTTTTGTACTAGTTAGATACTAATTGGATTTGCACTTTAGTCTAACCTATATTAGTATGCTATGATGTAAAGAAGCAAATAAATTGCCTTCCTAAACATACTTAAAATTGTTACAAATACACTTTTTTTTGTTTTTTTTTTACTTAATAAATTTGAGAGGATTCTTTAACTGCTCTATTCTCTATGGAGTTGCAGAACAGATTTAATTAGATAAGTTTGTGTCTGCAGTGGAGGTTTTTTTGCTTTGCGTGTCTGCAGATTTTGAAAGGACCACAAAGAGACTCAGATTTCAGGTGCTGTGTCATCAGTTTTGATCATGTTACACAACTGAATGCCGTAATGCTTTTAACAATGTAATTTGGTGAATTTAGTCTGTGTCTGGACATTAGAGAAGATATAGTGGGCTTTAAAGCTTTGTTGTTTCTATTGCAGTTCTGTACTTAATACTAAAATAACAGGAACAAATACAAATACTCATTATGTCAAAATGGACTCCTGTTTAGTTATCCAGGAAACTGCGAAAAGCTTCACACCCTAGGTTACCTATAATTTATTATATGTTTCGGTTATTGATCTTTCACATTTTAAGTATCATGTATATCTATTTGTAGGAAAATTGTTATACTGATATTTTTCCGTCTGTGTATGCTTGAATTTTTCTAACAGTAGAAAAAGATTATTCACCATGTATTATTTTTCATTGTATAGGTAATCAACTTACCACCTTTTCTTATGCTATTAAAGAATTAAAGAAAGTAAGATCAAGACACTGTTATATCTGAAAATTTTCCCCTTTTACATATTTTTGTTAAATAACAATTAAAAGTTCCAATATATTTTCATATTGAAGGCTTAGCATAAATTTTCTTGTGCCTGTTATTTTGAAGAGGTCTCCTTTACTCATAAGCACTGCCTTGTTGAAAGTTGTGATTTTCAGAAAAACAGATATGGGAAAAATAAAGTTTGAGTATTTCATTATGCAGGATACATTTGACTGTACGTCAAAGCAAGTGGATAATAAAATTTCTTTAAAAAACGTGCACAGAAATCATGACAAAACCAGGAATGCTTTAATATTTAGTACAAGAGAGCCTGATTCTGGGAGTACCATTTAGCATCTCTGTTAAATGTGAAGTCTCATTGTGTGTTTTCTCTCTACTAGGAGTTAATTCCAGAATTTTACTACCTACCAGAGATGTTTGTCAACAGTAATGGATATAATCTAGGAATCAGGGAAGACGAAATTGTTGTGAATGATGTTGATCTCCCTCCGTGGGCCAAGAAACCAGAAGACTTCGTCCGTATCAACAGAATGGTAAGCTGCATTTTAATCTAGTCTGAGGGGTTCCTTATTTTAGCAAGCTAACCTAATTCTGTTTTTCATCTCTTCAGAACTAGATTTAGAGAAAAAAAAAAAAAAAAGTGAAGGAGAATTTGCATTCTGTCTTGCTTGACAGGACCCTTTATTTTATAGTAGATTTTCCTTCCATATGCCCAAATTATGGAAAATTAAATTCAGTTATTTACTCTCTCATGAAAAGGCATCAGACGTGCATGAGCCTGGCAATACAAGATAGCCTGAAAAATTTATGTCTGTTCCTCCTCACCATCTTCTACATCAAAAAGTAAAACAATACTATAAATGCTGATATCTTGCAAGCCATCTTGTAGTTGTTATTCACCTGGAGATATGCACTTCCTGTTCATTGGAGATAACAGGACATAAACCAACAACTGCAGCCTTTGAAGAAATTCTGCAAAAGAACTGCTCTTATGTAAATCATTATGACACCTCCAGAATTTAAGCAGAAAGAGCATTTATGGTGTATATTTTTTCTTTAATTTTGATAGAAAATAATTGATAAAGTTAATACATGTGTATGCTTTTAGTAATTTTTAGGAACAGCAAGGTATATTCAGATGCTTTGGCCAGCAATACTTCAGTTTATGGTTTTATTCTGGAAATAGTTCTTCCTTAAAATGCATATTGCTTGTCTTTCTTAAAGAGTCAGGACTGTGATTTCAGTAAGCTGTGGGTATCCATACAATTGCAGAACTGTTCAATTTATCCATTATTCTAAATAGTGTTTTTGTGGTAGCATTTTAAATCTAGCTGTGTTGATTGTTTTTGGTTTTTTCTGATCAGTTTGGTAATTTAATTTTAAGAACTGTCTATTTAAAGAAATTGTTCTTTGGGAGTTGATAGAAAAAAAAAATCTCTATGAAGTTCAAAAGAATAGAAGAATATTATAAAAACAAACCTTTTCCTAGATGTAGATGATTTAGAAGTGTCCTCCATTTGGAAGAATAAGTGGTTTGACATATGTACAACAGTCTCCTAAGGAAGTGACGGCAACCTCATCACTTGAGGTACATGAAATGTACTACACAAACCAGGAGAAACGTGTTCTGTCATTGATAGATTAGTCTGTCATTGACAGGAAGAAGCTGAACATTTCTTGGCTGATTTCTCTTATACCCCCCAACACATACATATTGGAAAATTCTTTTTAAAAACAAATAATTGTCACAGCTGACGAAAATAAATTAAAGTGCAATTTTACCAGAAAAGAAGGAGGTGTACTGAAATGATCACTGGATGGAGTCCAGTTAGACTTATTAGAATTCTCAAGTGTGGAATTGCAATCACAGGTTGGTGTCTTTGAAGTGCCTGTGTTGCTGCACAGAGCCCTTTTCTGGGTTGTGGTTGTGGCTAAACCAAAACTGAGCCCAAGGGTAAGCACACTAAAGTTGACCTAGAGGTTTAGTTTTGACATCTGAAAGTACTGAAGTGTAATTCCTTGGTGAAAATGGAGAAGCAAGCTGCCACCTATTGGGGAATGTAATGAGAGATGCATATTAAGGACTACCATTCTTAAATTTTTTCAAGAATCTTCCTTTTGTCTTAAATTGCATTTCATTAATCTTTTCTTTCCACATTGTTGGAATTACTGCTAGGAGGATAAAAGGCACTATGTGATAAGAGATCACTTAAAAAAAAGCTTAAGCTTTAGTTTATTTAATTTCCCTTGTTCAATTCCTGCTTTTTAGAAAGTAGCATAGCAGCTCCCCATAGACAAGTTTTGTGCTTACACGAAAACAGCTGCTTACATGAATTTAGAGTATAGCATTTAGGCCTCCTTAGGGCTACAGGACTTGATAGTGAGGTAATGACTGATTCCACATGTGTGTAAGTATGGTCAGACTGCCAGGAGACAGACAAACTGAAGTTAGGACTAGAATAGTATCACAATTACAGGCTTCAAATAATTGAGTACTTTTCAGATTCTAAAATCACAAAGTATCGGCCATTTGTATGAGACCCTTCCTCTACTGTTTTCCAGCCCTTTTCTCACAGATACAAACATTATGCCATTCTTGTACAGTTTTGCTAGGAGGCAGTTTCTGCATGGCCTTTATTCACCCCATCATCTACTTTTAGCAAGAGCATGATCAGAAGTTAAAATTCATCTCTACACAGATACGTGCTACCTTCAAATGAGCAGTCAGGAAGCTTGCAAATGCTAATAAAGTTAGGAACTGCCTACAAAACAGGAGAAAGAGGCATAGATTTATTTGAATTAGGTGCAGAAAATGGACTGAAAATCACCTTGGGAGGAAAGAATTGAAGATAATAAGAAGCAGAACTCTGGAAACAAAACCAATACCAAAAATAGGGCAGTAGCAAGGTAGGGGTGGCAATGAACAATTGGATTAGATAAACTCTGTAATTCTAGATCCACAGAAATAAGTATATTTTGATGCCATCTATGCAGAATCATTACATCACAGAGGATGTAAACAGTTGTACCTATCTATGGTCCTTTTGAGACTGCACCTGGAATATTGGATTCACTTCTGGGTGACTAGAAAACAGAAGCATTCACATTTTGGATGGAGTTCAGAGGATAAAAGCAAAGTGAATAACTTTGGGAGTTGAAAGAGCATGATATATGCATAGTATTTTACAAAGCTTATTATGAAGAGCAAGTAGCTAAAGAAGGATAATCCTCTTCATGAAAATGCAGATAGTATGTGTAGTGAGAAGTAATGGAATTACATTTTGAAAATGTAATAATTTGAATGTGTAATAATTTTTCAGAAAACCTTCCTCATATAGGGTTTTATTAACACACACAACAAACTGCCAGTGCCCTGTCTTTTTGGTCACTAGAATGAAACTGGTCAAAGGAACAAATACAAAGGCATTGGAAAGTTTGACATTCCCTACCTAATGTCTGATTCCATTATTTGAACTGGCCAGCAGATGTATTATTCAGTTAGGTCATCCCCAGGCCAGGCTTTGGCTGTTATACAAGAATCTATCTTGAGGCAAAAAAAATAGCCTGGGTGTGATGCTGATGTGCAAAACACAACAAGCTTGTGCAAGCCTGGAATTTCTACAGCAACTCAGCAAAGCAAGTAGGGAATATGTTTACAGAAAATTAAGGAATATTTCAAGTAAGGTTATCCTGATCCCTTATCTAATAAAATCAGCAGTAGTAATTTCATTTCACTGGGAAGAATCCTGTGTGGTAATGCATAACATACAGTGGACTCTTTTTTTCCCTAGCTGATGGTGTTTTTTTCTGTTCATATTTTTATTTGTGCTTTCTGCAGGCATGTATTATGTATAATTTTATGTGGGATTAAATACAAATCCTTATATACTACTTGCACATATATGAATGTAAGCATTTTCTTTAAATAACAGCAAGAATTCCATCATTTCATCCTGATACCAAAGAAAACACAGAACAGCCTAGGAAACATCACAGAGGCACAGTGTCCTGGATCAGCACAACCCATTTAACCAATTGGTTAACAAGCTTTACTAACATTCTTTGTAAATAAATAAATACAGAAAGGGGTTTTGTATTGTATCATTTGATTTTTCAGCTGGTTGTTTTACACTTCAAACTAAACATGGAAGTGGAAGGCCATCAAATGAGATTCCTTTAAACTTGTGAAAATTAAACTCATTATAAAGACTGGAAAAGACAGTCAAGTTACTTTTAGGACCTATTGCAGTATCTTCCACATTCAATGTATACATCAGGGATTTTTGCAGCAGTTTTATTTATCCATACAAAGCTAGACTGATTACTATGGAGTTACTCATGAAACATTAATAAAGCACTATATTCAATGCTAACATGATTATGGTCTGACCTCAGCAATGGTACAAAGGACAGAGGCAGAAAGTGTCCCTGATAACATTACCCTAATGCTGGGCTCATCAATCATAATCTCCCAGTTTACCAGGGAAAAAAAATCCACGCATCAAACCTTCCACAGATGTGCATCTGCAGTCCTACTCAGCCTCTCAATCCCCACAGACTCAGAGCAGTCCAAGAGCCAGAAATAGAACAGACTCAGTCAGTAAGTCAAGCATGTTAAATCAAGGCAGGGAACACCACTGTGAAACACTGAAGCACAGCTTTTATAGTAAGCATTCTCTAGTTTTGAAACAAAAGATGCAAGATTGTGTAATTCAAAGTTAATTATAATGATATTTTAATTATGGCTTATGCAAATATTAAATTACAAATTGCAGTGCTGAGTAAAATGTATTCACTATAAATTATATTTCTGAGAGACTAAACGGTATCTTGTTTTTGTTATACATATTTTGTTCCCATTACATAACTGTTACTAAGATTGAATTTTCTTCCTGTCGCTGAAATGATTTATTTGCCCTCCTCTGCTGCCAATTGAATTTTTCTACTGTTCCCTGGCTATTCAGAAGCATGCATAGTATTTCATAATTAAAAAGCTTCTTGAATAGTCATTAGAAATATCTAATATGTAATCTCTGTGCTATGAGAATCTGGAGGATCTTTTCCTCCTCACCATTCAGCAGCAGTTGACATTTCTTTTCTACCAGATAAGCAATAGATAAGACTTGATATTTCTTCCTCAAAAGTAGTTTTGATTTTATTTTGTGTACTGCCAAGGTTATTCAATTAAAACTTATTCAGGCAAAAGGGGTTTCAATCTACTTCAGATTTTTTAACCACTTTTAGCAGTGATTTTTTAAGACTTGCTATACTGCTGAAGAACTTTATTTATATCATGAAGATGCTTACATAAAGGATCAGTTTCTCTGCAGACATCCCTGAATAACCCAAATCTGTATAATGTACTTCTGTTTCACTTCTATTAAAATATTACTTTGCGCAAAAGAACATAACTAATATCAGATAGCAGATTGCCTGAAATACTTTATGAGGAAAGTCAAAGATTTCACTTTGACAGTCAGTGCAAAGAGTAGTAACTGAGGAAGAGAAATATTTGGTGGAGAGAATCTACAATGGCTGCAGAGGAGCATGGATATGAGGGGAGAGGAGAGAAACCCAGCTCACAGGCTGAAATGGCTGATGATCTTTTTGAGCAGATCTGTAAAACCAAACTGTTTCAGAATAATTATAAGAAAATATCTTTTAATATATTACATATAATTTGATAGCAAGATGGAAAGCCTTTTGGAGAGACAGACAGCGTATGGATATAGAGGGCAAGGCTGCAGGGCAGGAACTGCAGAAAGAGAAGGCACAACCATGTTCCAGACAAGTAGCAGTATCAGAGATTTCCACTTCTCTGGTGACAAAACATACCTGGATAACATATTTTATAGATCCAGAACTTCTGATATTTTTCACAGCACATAGTCTGTATTGCAATAAAAACCACTGCCTCCTACTGACATGCCTGTGAAAAATACTTTCAATATCAAATTAGAATGAGCGTAGGGGAAAGTTTGCAGCATTCATAAAGGTCAGAAAAGAGCTGTAGTAAGAAGTAATTTGATTTATAATAACTTTGTTTAGTTTTAACACCAAATTACTAATACGTCTTCTATTTTACAACAGCTACAGGTCAGATTTTCAGCCAGTGGTACATGTGTCCGTACATGTGCCTGCAAACATGCAAAACCCACAAAATATGTATACATTAGATATATATAATAATGCTTGCAAGTTACCTATTAGCGATAAAAGTCACTTCACTGGAAACAATAACATGGCAAACACTTTCCTGAAAACAAAAGCCATGAAAAAAGCTTGACTAGAATGTTGCTGTTTGAAAATGAAGCCCTAATTTTCAAACAAGTTCATTTTGGGAGTGCTTTAATAAAACTGTCTCTTGTGTACATTTTAATTATGATAGATAACAAGGTGGATATTGGTTCATTTCTGTTTAAGAATCTTTAAAATTCATATGACATAATTATATAAATATTACATAATTATATAAGTAGCAATTATTATTGTTTCTAAAAAGGTTTCTAGAGTTCTTAATAAAAAATGCTCATAAAATTAAAGCCCTCAATATAATTTAAATCCAAAGTGCTGATTTTTATGGCCATTACCAGCCTATTTTAAGGATATTTTTGTTATCTTTTTCTCTATGTTTTTCCTACTGTACCTACAAATTTTGTTTTATACAAAAAATTCCCTCTGCCTATTCCCTACTGAGCATTGCATATTCCTGAGAAACCAAACAATGTACCGTTGACAGTGAACAGCTCATAAATTTTCAGGAGGCACTTACATGGAGGGGGAGTAGCCTCTGCATTAGAGCAAATTAGGGATAGGATTCTGCAAGTATAGCATGAGTAGTGTTGCAGAAGTATTTGGAAGAAACACCAGCAAACCGCATCAGACCTGATACAAGAAGCTTTCCCCTGACTAAAATAAATCCAGATTATAAAGCCTTAACCCACTGAGGGTGAGGTAGGGCTTTGCAGCATTTTGGTGGCCCTTTTCTGAGGGCACCTTTCCTGTTTTTCATGCCTGGTGCCATACCCCACAGGATGCCCCGACTGGGAGGCCATGAGCATCACACAGCACCTGTTTCATGGAGTTGGAGCTGGAGGCTGTGCAGTGCTAAAGCCCATGAAGAGACATTCTTCTTCACAGCTCTGGCTCCTCTCTCCACCTTCTACTCCTTTCCTTAAATTCTGCACCACACCAGTGTTACACCATGCAGCTTCCACTCTTCTGAAATATATAGTTCAAAATAATTATATTCCCTTGCTATAAATCTCCTCAAAGTTTCTTCAAGAAACTAAGGTTCTTCCCTAAGGAGTTGAGGACCATTATACCTGTAAACATGGTACAATAAATCTTTTTAAATAATTGGAGACAAAGACATGATAAGCACCTGTTAAAAAGTAAGCTATTTAGTAAGCTATTAAATAACTATTAATCCATGTGAAATAGAAGTTCTCCAAACCTGCCAGGGTCAGTACAACCTTCTCTAGAATGAAATGCTGCTGAGTAAGAGCTGGTCATGGAAGTGGAAATTGCCTTAGGGAAATATAACATATGTGTTCAACTCTTTTAACTCTTCTAACTTGAAAGGTCAAAAAAAGTGCAATCCCCCTCATGAGCAAGACTGAAAAATTGGTAACAATGGACAAGGTACTCAAGGTACTTTTTTACTTTAGTCTTCAATGGCAACCTCTCTTTGCACACCTCTCAAGTGATTGGACTACAAAATGGGGACTCAGGGAGCAAAGTCCCTCCCTGTTTAAGAGAAGAACAAATTTTTGGCCACCTGAGGAACCTGAAAATGCATCTATGGCACCTGATGAGTCACATCCCAGAGTCCTGAGGGAATCAGCTATTCGTCAAACCACCCTCCATGAAATGTCATGGCTGTCAGGAGAATTCCCTGGTTATTGGGAAAAGGACAATATTGCTCCCATTTTTAAAAAGGCTAGAAAGGAGGACACTGGGAACTAATGACCACTTCACCTCTATGCCTGGGAAGGCAATAGAACAGATCCTCCTGGAAGCTGTGCTAAGGCACAGGGAGGGCAGGGAGGTGATTCGGGACAGCCAACACAGCTTCACCAAGGGAAAGTCCTTCCTGACCAACCAAGTGGACTTCCGTCATGGAGTGACTGTGTCAGTGGACAAGGGAAGGGTCAGGTGTCATCTCTCTGGACTTGTGTAAGGCTTTTGACATGGTCCCTTGCAACATCCTTCTCTCTAAATTGATGAGAGATAGGGGACTGTTCAGTGGATAAGGAATTGATTGGATGGTTGCATCAGCTCAGTGTCTGCATAAACATCAGTGACTGTACTGGTCTGCACTGGGACCGGTACCATTTAGTATCTTCAACAATGACATAGACAGAAGGATCAAGTATACCCTCAGCAGATTTGCAGATGGTACCAAGCTGAGTGGTGTGGTTGAAACACCTGAGAGCTGGGATATCATCCAGAGGGACCAGAACAAGTATGAGAAGTGGCCCATGGGAATCTCATGAGGTTCAACAAGACCAAGTACAAGGTGCTGGACCTGGGTCAGAGCAACCCCCAGTATCCACACAGGCTAGGGGATGAGCAGATGGAAAGCAGCTCTGTCAAGAAGGACTTGGGGTTGCTGCTGGATGAGAGACTGGGCATGAGCCAGTCTGCAGGTTGGAAGGGTGACCTCATTCTTGGCTGCATTAAAAGCAGCCTGAGCAGCAGTTTGAGGGAGTTGTTCCTGCCCTTTTGCTCTGCTCTGGAGAAACCTCACCTGGAATTCTCTGGGGTCCTCAGGAAGGATGTGGACCTGCTGGAGTGGGTCCACAGGAGGGTCACAAAGATGACTGGATTATCTCTCCTATGAAGACAGGCTGAGAGAGCTGGGATTGTCCAGCCTTGAGGAGAGAAGACTCTGGGGGACCTTATTGTGACCTTTCTGTACTTAAAGGGGCCTATGACAAAGATAGGGACAAACTTTCTCTTCCATGAGGAGAATTACAGGAAAAATCTCTGAAGAATGATTGCATGCTGACCTAGGCATGGTTTGTCTTGTCTGAAGCTATTCCTGCTTGTGGGGTGGTGAGGAGGTGTTACAAGGCATGGTATGGTACTACAGTGCCTGATGATTAGTTCTGAAGCAGCCTCCTTTTGATGTAAATGAATGAAATGAATAATCTTTTCCCAAAGTTTATCAGCTTGTAAAATCTGAAGTTTCCTCAGGAAGTCATGAAGCCCTGTCCTAGCTGGGAAGCGTTCATGCTGAATAGTGGAATTGTGATTAAAAATAATGGAGAAATTTCCATTTTAGATTTAAGACTAATTGCAACTAGTTTGAAAATTAGTTGGAAGACTGCTTTTTAAAATTCTCTTTCCTATTTCCATGTTTTTTGTTTGTTTTTTCTTGACAAATTACCTAATCTACTTGAAAAGCCCAGAAATTATTCAAATACTTGCAGCCAGGAGAAACTTAGTAGCTGAGAAAATTAGCATGGTATAAAGGTGAAAGAAAAAGAGAATATCTTTTTACTGCTTCTCTCAATAGAATAAGTTAAATATTTTAATGTTTGAAAGACTTCAAATACATCAAATAAGCCTGAAGAGAAAATGTAATGATGCCCGCTATGTTTTCTCTGTTACTTCCTAATCCTGAATTTCACTTACAGGCCCTGGAAAGTGAGTTTGTATCATGTCAGCTTCATCAGTGGATTGACCTTATATTTGGCTACAAGCAACGAGGACCAGAGGCTGTGCGTGCACTCAACGTTTTCCACTACCTAACATATGAAGGCTCTGTGAACCTGGACAGTATCACTGATCCTGTCCTCAGGGAGGTAGGTGTTTACTGTCATTTCGTGCTAAAAACTGCTGTCATCTCACAAGAAATGGTACCTTTTCCATCTTTCACTGCTGGAGAAAATGGATGTGTTTGACTTGATTCCGAATTTAGGCTCCAGGAGATTTCAGGAGCTAGTATGAATGAACTAGTAATAAAACAAATGAATTAGATTTAGATTTAATAGATTTAATATTCAGTTGTGGTGTAGGAAATTATAATGCAATGTGTATTCTTTAATATAGCGTCTGCTATGTTTTATAATTTACCTGTATTAAGTCCACTTAGTAGAACTGAAAAACTGGGAAAAAATTCTGCATCATAGTCATAGAGGAAAAAAATCTAACCTTTACAGGAGAGAGTGAGAATGTGTCTGAGAAAGAATGTATTTTCTAAAGTGACTGAAGCAAATATTTAAATTACTTTTAATCACATCAAGTATAATCAAACTGTTACCAAAATAGAAAATGTTTTCTATTTGTTGTGCATTCGAGTACTTATGTTTATATATATGTATGAATGAAATATACATACACATTTGCAAGTATATACAAGCGAGTGTTTTAGATTAATCAGCAAATTTTAAAAAAATTGTTCTAGATATCCTGTTTCCTTCCAGTAACTGTATTTGTTTTCACTAAGACTAATAATTTTAATGATGGTTTTCTAGTACCTATTAAATTGCATGATGACTTTCTAGTATCATTCATTTGTTGGCTAAAACAACTGAGATTTGGTGAAAAGTGTGAAAAAGCAACAGCTGCTAGATGAGTACTGCTGTGATGAAGCTCTACACACAATCTTCCATTCCCCCAGATAGCTGCCATCTGCTGTATGCAAAACAGTAATAATGTACTTTGCCAGGCAATGGGGTTTTGTTTGTTTGTTTATTTGTTTGTCTCCAGTCTTGGACACAAAAATCTGCAGATTTCAGAAAGAAGTAGATTCTAGAAAGCATTTATTCAGCTAGCTACTGAGTTTTGTCAGGGTTTTTTTTTTTTGTTGTGTTTTTTTAGCAGTGCATTACTGCATACTGTTACATCTGGTGATTTTTAGGAGCAAAACGAAAAACTGTTCAGACCCTAGGCTTCCTAGAACTGGATTTTCACTACATGCACTAGCTTGTAAAGCTTAGATTTTCTAAACAATTAATATTCGCTTAGTTTTAAGACTAGCAAGAATTGCTTTGACTCCCCCTGCCTCAAATATTTAATGTTGACATCTACATAATAATTTTCTGGATTTAAAACTTTGAGCATGAGAAGAGTCATGCTCTTCTAGAGATAAGAAGAAGCAATGCTTTTTAAAGTATAAAAAAGGTGTCAAGAACCATGAATACAAGGGATTTGCATGGCTTAGGGTCCTGATCTGTACGGAAAGACTCCTAGGGTTGGACTTTTAGTGTCTCCTAAAACTCTGTGCTCTCCCACAGGGCAGCTTGTAGGATTGAGGTCTATCTGTCTGTCTGTGCACCTTATCTAACATCTTATGACATGATGAGTCTCTTCAGCTCTCCCGGGGCTCTACTTGCATGCATAACTTGTCATCAGAAATTTAAGGAAATTCTTGGAGATGTTTTTGTTCACTCAGTTGTACATCTAACCCATGCTCTTTAAGTCAACAACATATAAAGCTCTTCTTAGGTAATTTACACCCTGTAAATTTCCAAAAGCACAACTTAATTTTCATTGCAACAAGTTAGATTTGTACATAAAATTCACTGTTAGCAGCAAGAAGGCAAAATGACCAGAAAAAAAATCTTCCTTAATTTTGTTGTACATAGATGATAGAGTTGTATGTATCCATTTTAAAATAGTATTCTTTTTCCTCTGAAAGATCTCGGGACTATTGATTTTTGATTTATCATAAGAAAATTTAAAATATTTTTAATTATTTTTTTATCAGATATTACAGTATATGTTTAAATATAGATAGATTTAGAACTGCTTTCTAAAGCCCAGTTTTCCTGGGCTCTGTTTATGAAATTAGCAGATATTCTATGGCCAATAATAAGGCATTTGACATCTTGATGATATAGAGGATGTATTTGACAGTCATGTTTCTGTTTATGAGTTTTTTGTTTTGGTTTTTTTTTTTGTTTTTTGGGGGTTTTTTTGTTTGTTTTTTTTGTTTTTTGGTTTTTTGGTTTTTTGCTTTTTTTGTTGTTTGATTTGTGCTTGTTTGAATTTATTTGACTTTATTCTGGCTTTTGGCAAATATTCCAGAAAATAAATTAAAAGCAAAAAAAGATATTTTAATAGCCTCCAAATACCCCTTGTAAATACAGAAGTTCAGGATATGAACACTAGCACCTTTGAAATACTGATAAAAGTTGTTTATCATATTTTACAGTGGCAAGTGGTGATATCTGTAATTTTAATTTAGAAACACTGCAATTTAGAATTAATTGCACCCTGCAGTTACCCAGGAAAATGCATCGCTCAATATCCAAATGCTCTTGATGTTTCTTTTGTAAATAAACTAAAATATTGTGGTCCTGTGTCATAGAAGATGGTGAATGTTCTCAACAAATGGCTGTAAAATAAGCCAATCAATACAACCATTTTGGCAGCAGCCATTATCAGCCCAGTGGGCTCAAGTATGGCAGTAACTGTGGCCATAACTAATTTCGTACAGAACTGAGTCCCAGCTGAATCTGTACAGTGAAATAAGTCTCCGAATAAAAAATACCCACCCCATTATGTCTGAGCTGATTGAAAGACGTAATTTTAAAAGGTGGAGCTGTGTGACCTGTTTATTCTGTACCTTGGCCTTTTCACCCTTTGCTTGAGCACCTCACTTAACCACTAAAAGACATGTTCTTAGCTTTCTGTGAAGAGTATTAAAGTTACTTCTGTAGTCATCTATCTGCAAAAATATGTTCAGTAGTGGAACAACTGATCCCAGCCATTCCTTACACCTTTCTCATATGCTTTGGGAGCTCTCCAAGAAATCTCTACTGTTTAACATTGGGAAAATGGCTATCCTGTGTTATTATTCTTTGCAGTTCTATATAATAGCAGATTTTCCATCTGACTTCCTTTCTTCATTTTTCATATAGAAAATTCCTACTGATAGAAGCCATAATGTTGGACTAATGTTAAGTTTTAGATTACTTCAATCTATGAAATCGCATACATCTGCCTGTGTAATACCTTTCGGGAAACTTAAGATATGCACTGGATAGGTAAAATAAACTGATTTCATTTCAACATATTCAATATGATTTTTTCAAACAACTTCATAATTTCTGACACTACAAAAAAAAATTGATCACCATAATTTACCTCAAGTTGTTACAAGGGCAGCAAGAAAGTTCTGATTTAAATGCCCTATGGAATAAACGTATAAAACTGAATTTCATGGTTTCAATATTTTATGATTAGAAATTGGTAAATTCTCCAGTTCTATCAGTTGTAATGCTCTGTTAGTCACATATTAGAAAATTATTTTCTTATTGCAATGAGGAGGAAAAAAAATGTGTAAAAAAATAAAATAAACATTTTTCAGACCTGACTTTTTTTTTTTTTTTTTTTTTTTTTTTCTTCAACCTATTTTAAAGTAAAAGCAGTGAGGTGGAAGCTAAAACTTGAACAGCTTAAGGATATTGATTCATTCTTACTTGACAGGTGGAATAATGGTTGCAGCACTAACCACTGCAATTACAGCATTAAAATGTCAAGAAATTAGAGGTCAGAATAACAGATAATTTTCTTCCTTTTGTCAGATTAAAAATTGACATTCTTTGACAGCACAGGATTTCTGGCTGAGAAAATTATGACAGCTTAACTCATCTTGTACTTGTAAGGCAGTAATTGATAATGAACTTTACCATGACAGTCTTCTCCTGTGGAGAAACATGACAGAACATCCCTGCTACAAAGCCTGTATCTCTTTTTAATATGTAAACAGTAGTTATATTGGACATTAGATGTTATTTGGAATTGTCTTTACTGTTAGTTTACATCATAATCCAAATCCTTTTCCACTAGACAGACTTGGCTGACTTCAGGGAGTTGATGCTGAGAATGCTAATATATAAAGAACAATATGGGAAAAATGGTTTATTTATAGTGCTTTGATGTTACAGGTCCACTACTCTTACTGGTCTATTTTTTTGGTAAAATATAGTTCCTCCCCTGGTTTCTCCCAGAATATCTGGAGATTTTAGGAGCCTTTTTCTTTCCCAGACACCTGGAAATAGGGGCATCAAAAATCCATTGAATTGTGCTTTTTTTCAAGGTAGGAACTTATATGAAGTGTTGTGGCTGAAAGGAAACAAAACAGCCATATTGCTCATTAGAAAATGCAATAGATGTGGGAAAAAAAAGTATTTTTATTTATTACTACCTTAATTTAATATCTTGTAGATGAAACATGAAATCATTAACTGGACATCTTAGTGCATAAAAGGCTAATCACATGCAGTACTGAGAGCACATCTAACTTTCAAAAAGGAACTTTTTGGGGGGTTTTGATTATTGTGGGGGTTTTGCTGTTTTTTAATTTTTTTAATCATAGCCAGATATCTATTTATTTATTTTTTTATACTTTTACCTTGTTTGTGATTAGAAGTATTTTTAAAAATTGTTTCAGCTTTTGGTTTGCTTTGGACTTAAGGCTAACTCCCTATCATCCTTGTGTTGAGCTGCAAATCCAGTTTAGTAGTGCAGTACAATGCACCCTGTGACTGTTGCATCTTCACCATATGCTTGCATCTCCCCAGTCCAGCAGGAATTATTGCAAGGGTGTAGTAAAGCAAGGCAGTGAGAACCTCGTGGGCTCAGATATTTCTCCTGAGCACCTGTCAAGATTCCTGAGCATACTTGCAACTCACACAGCAAATTGAAAAATGATTAAAATTGCAAGTGTTTGACAGGCAGTTGCTGTGCCCATAAACTAATCCTAGTAGGACAGTTTTTCTGGCAGCTAACAGAGCATATGGCCTATGCAATATTTATTTCTTTGGTGATGACTTGATATTTAGCATATTTAAATAATTTGAAAAGTCATAATGATGCAGTAGTCTTGCAGTGCTTTTCAGCTACCCTAATTTCTGGGTTATATTTTTCTCCTTATATTTTCTTCTGTTATCTCTTTCTTTGATCTGACAGGAATAACAAAGCATCCCTCTGGATCTGCTATAGTGAAATATGCCCACAGGAAACAGAGTAGATCACATCAGTTTTCACTTCTTTTTTTTTTTTTTTTTTTTTCCTCCTTTCTTTTTTTCCCCCTCCTTGCTGAAACCCTTTTTGCTACTACAGAGGGCTGACATGATAGGGCTGTCAAGACTCAGCAAGATAGATATATCTTTAACAAAGGGAGCTGGAGTGCTAGCCCTTCCCTGGTGACTGAACCTGGTAAATTTATGAGGAAAAAATTAACACACTATTCTAATAGCACTATATAACACTTCCAAGGTAGTGCCAGCCCTTGCCACCAAATGCTTGTTCTTCCTTTCTCTTGGTTATTCTTATTTATTCTGATTTAATTTTAAACTTGTTAAGACCTTTTTCTTCTGAAAGCTATTTCTTTGATGTGACAAGAATATCAAAACCACCCCAATGGATCTGCTTGATTGCATTGTACCCACAGCACTGACCACTTACATGCTCACTTGTATTTAATTGCCTCCATACAAGGGATGGTCTTTGCTTCCTTTCTGGGAGCAGTACTGTTTAAGCATGAATATGGATAGTGGTGAAATTAGCTGGAAGCTGTATGTACTATCAATATCTGCTTTTTTCAAAGTTAAGTTAAGAAATTCAAGTAAAAGCTGTCATCAAATTAGAAATTATTTTCCTGCATGCTAAGAGCTCTATTCTTCTCTAAGAAACGTGTATGGCATTCTGTTGATATTGGTCAAGAAATCTACTTCTTCATTTCCAAATAATGTTTCTCCTAGACATATAGAACGAGGATTTCTTATCCAAATTTATCCTGGTTTGGGGGAAAAGAAACTTGTTTATTTTGTGCATTTTTTGGCCTTTGTATTTTATTGCATTAAGAGATCATCAACAGAATATTAATGGATCTTTTTAATGTTTCACTCTGGGCACATGTATGGATATAATATAATAATTTTTATGTGAGTTCTGGTGAGTTTCAGAACTCTGTATCATTCTCTAAACGGAACAGGGAGAGTTTTTATTTGCTGTCACTTTGTAACCCTCTGTATATCAAGAAGCAAAACACAGGGACTTTTTGATTGTACAATATTTATTCCTGTAGATGAAGATTCCTGCAGAAGACACAGAATACAGGAAAAGACATATTATATCAGAATATTCATTGAGGATTTAATATAAATTGCAGGAGGTCAGTTACCACACAGTCATTGCCCAATGAATAGACTTCTACTTGAATATTAACGTGTGCACTTCCATATATTTGTTTTTCAGAGGAAAGGGCTTTCATAAGGTGTTTGCTTCAGAATAACTGAAATATTTAAATTATGCATCCAATTTAACTATGAAATTAATTTTTGAGAGGACCTACCCTAAGTAACATAAGCCACTTAAGACAAGGAGTCAAAAATCATATTCTGATCCATATGACTCCAACTTAAAAGCATCCTTCTACCGTTGCTTAAAACAATTATCCACAGTTAATGATTGATCATGATATCTCCAGTTAATGAATATATTAGAGGTGAAAGATAGTCAGTATTTCAAAGAATCTGTGATGATCTGAATTCATGCCCATTCCTTGATCCTGCTGTTACATTTTTGTTGGAATTCAGAACCTTTTCAGAATTAAGAAAAGACACAGTCTCTTAACGTAAAACAAATGGCATTTGTTTGTTGCATACAGGTGGGGTTCTTGTCCAAAATGGCCTATTAGAAGATTTGGGATTTGTTTATTATTTATTGTGCTTGTTATTAAAATGCTCTTAATCCAGGCAGAGCTAAGAACTTCCACTCAATGAACACCACCAGCTTTACACCAAGTGCTCAAATAAAAGAGCTGATGGTAATTTATTAAACTGCTGAGACTTGAATCAATCTGTATTATTATTATTATTATTATTATTATTATTATTATTACTATTACTATTACTATTACTATTACTATTACTATTACTATTACTATTATTATAATATTTCAGATCATTAATTCATCACAGGAATACTGCAGTAAATTTGTAAATAACCCATATTCCACAAGAATATCTTCTAATACTTCAGCCTACTTGAAGTATTACTTGGAATAAATTGCTTTGCCCATTCTCATCTACATTAGAAATTCCATTGCATTTCAAACCCTGGAGTCTTACCCAAACTGAGTTTAATGTTTTGCCGATATGAAAAGAACATTAACCACAATTGCTCTCTTTTATTGCAGAAATATATAAAATATAGGTCTTGTGCACGAAAATTTCTTCTTTATTGTCTAGGGTTTTTTTTTGTTTTTCTCCATATGGATGACAGGTACCAATTATTGATTTTTAAAATTAGCAACAAGCATTTTCCCATACACTTAAAGTAATATTTTATGCAAGCGAGAGAGATGTTGTGAAAATTACTGCAGCCAATTGTAACAGAAATAGCTGCAAGGGGCTTTTTTTTTCCTATTAGCACAGATTTCAGTTGTATTATGCTGTCATTACCTCAGCATAAATTAACCATTATTCAAAACATTTCCCACAGAGTAGTTTATTGGAGCAGATATTACTCAGTCTAAGTATCTAGTCATTCACTTAGAAAGATGCAAAGCTGAGCTTTCTAAATGTTTTAAACATATTGATAATGTGCCTCTTTAATGCCATTTTGATGCCTGCATACAGTATATCTATATTATTGTTTTCAATTTATGTCAAGAACAAAGTGAAGTTTTGAAGAATGTGTTCTGGGAAATAATCCAAACAGAATTATTTCTTTATAAACCAAACCCTGCAAATAACTGAGAACATTTATTTTAAACATAACAGCATAACCTTGTTCCAAATCTGAAATTCTAATATACTCTGAAGCCTGATGAATACTATATGTGACACCTTTCAGTATGTAGCCTTTACCTATTTTCTCATCAGTCCTTTTCCAGATGTGAGTTTTGAAGGTTTGCCTGTTCTCTGAAATAGAACTTATGTCCTGCAGTGGGTAGATTGAAGGCTGGCAGATGGCTGGAGCCTCATCATAAGCACAATTTGTAGTAAAGAATATGGGCATTCAAAATCTCAGTGCACCTTCTTAAGGTGGGAACAAGAGAGATGATTTGTGATAGAAAGATGAAACTGAGAGCAAAGAGATAAGCCTGCATTTGCTTTCTGTTCAGATGAAAAATGAAACCACTAATGTTATATTGCCACATTCTTTACTTAATTTAATTTCATTGACAAGAAAAGATTTTATTCAAGTGGTTTGAGATTTCTTTTTTGTCAAAGCAGAAGTAGAGCATGAAGTCACATTTTTCATTTTGTATAGTGTTATGTTTATAAAACACAAAAAGATCAAAATACACATACTAGATACTTTGGTTTACTGAGCCTGTTCTGCTTTCCAAGCATTAAAAATGTCTTCAGTCATCATGTTTTATTTCAATAATAAACCAGAAGAAAAAGCATCACAGCTAAAATGCATTCTTTGATGATTAAGTACCCTTTCTTCTTTTATTACTGCCAAGCTTTCATAAGGCCTGTTCTACTGTTTGCTTCCCTGTTTTCCTCATTTTCTTTTGTGTTTTCCTGAAGGGGAAGTTCTTAATTGTAAAACTAAGTAGAAATAAATATGATGTGTATGTTCGGCATAATGGCTTTCTGAAACATGTGTAAGTCATTCTTCTGGCAGCAAAGGTCACTAATTATTTGAGGTATTACTAACATTTATTTTCCAAAACAATTATATTCTCTTGACTTAATCTTATGCCTTCATTTATTTACTTCTACAAAAAAGATGTCAATGCCCCAGCAGTTCAAAAGTCTACCTGCTTATGATTATCTGAATTTTTGCCAGCTACTGGCCAAATTGCTGCAGGATATTAACAGTTGCTAATAGAGCCTCTTTCTTTCAAGTTTTGGTTGAACTTCCTCATGGTATGCTATTTTCTATGTGAGTTTACCAAAAATACCTCAGAGAGTTCAGGGAAGAGCATCCTAGTGGTGAGAGTACAGAGAAGACCATCTTAGGGACAAGATTTCAAGAGCTTGACAGAAAATAAGAATCAAAGCAGATGTGTGGCAGAAAGGCAGGAATATGAACTGCTTGTGCCAACATATATAGGGACATTGTTAGGTCTGGTGCCAGATTAACTGGCACTTACAGGATCAAATTCAGACGTGAAAGTGTAGACATAATGGCAGAAATTTCCAAAGGTCTATAGACTATAATATGACTCTACACATCTCTAAGAGATTTTGTAGAAGCCTCATTAAATGGATCACATCAAACCAGAATGAGCAAACAATGTGAAAATGGATTTTTAGAAAGAGTGTACAATGTGGGAAGATGTAAAAATTGTGATTTTTTTTCACCTGCATCTTTTATTCTGTTATGTTTTGTTATGGTGATAGCTTCAAACATAACATGAAAACAACAGCTTTGTAAGTAACTGCATTAACCTATCATAAATACATCAAGCCTCCCTTGATTACATTAACTTCCATTCTATGTTACTGTGCTTTTTTTTCTGTTTTAATTCAGTAATATATAATTTATAGAAAATTAATGTAGAATTTGTTTGGGGGTACTTCTTTAATTGATATTTTATGGATGAAAATTTTTCCAGACAGCCAGGTCTTTGGAGGTCTTCATTGTTTAAGACCCTGTCTGAGTTGTTGTTTCTTTGGTGATTTAAGAATACCAGTGGGTCTAAAATTTGTGGTCAGTAGGTGTCTTGAGCATCTACCATGTATAGATTGCTGTCCAGCAAGCATAGTTTGCTACAACCCATTTGCATACAATTGACCCCAAGTCACAAAAATTAAATATTGTCCTAAATACTCACAGTCTATTATTTTTTATTTTTCATATTGCCAAATTTGCCAGGAGGTGACACAAAATGTGTAGTAGTTTTACAGAATAGAATGCAAACATATGTGTGTTTCCTAAGACAAAAGGAAGAGAGTATAGAGAAGGGAAATGTAACTGAAGTGGAAGAAGAGTTAGAAAAAAACCTTGAGACTTTTCTTATAAAAAAGATAAATTCAGTTGATGGACAGAAAAATCATGGAAGAGGTGGAAGTACTGATGTATTTTTGTTTTTAAAAAAATCATTCCCTCACAAACTAGGCTTGTCATTGCAGAAACTGCATGCATTTATTGTCTATTTTTTAAAGGTTTAATTGTTAATTTTTAAAGGCTCACAATTTAGCTGTTAAAATAAAAAGCATACTTAAGATCATCTTTAACCATGCACTTGGTTAAAGCTTGTAGTCACAAAAAAATTAATTAGAGAAAAATGGATGAATTTTCAAAGTTTCAGTAAAAACTACTGGTTTTACTGTTTCCTTTTTATAAATAGAATGCCTTTGCTTAAAGGACTCTGTGCTCCTAAAAATTGCAATTAAAACATACAGTGTCTTAAACAAATCAAAAGATGAGTAGAGCTAATAAATAGAATTAAACCTGATGAGGTCACCAAAAAATTTCTCTTCTATTTGCACAGATTAAAATTTTGCAGTGTGTAAGAGGCAGTACACTGCATGGATGACACAAGCATCTCTGAAAACCATCGGAAATAGCCCAATACTACTTACTTGGCTTCAATCCCAATTACTCCCCAAGGAATTAACAAGTCTAGGGTGCTTTTATTTTATTCACATCCTGGCAGCTGTGCAAGAATCAGCAAGCCAGGCTCTTTCTGCTTCTGTGACCATTCATGGCTCATGAAATAGTGATCCATCTTGAAAGTCAGGGATCCTTCAGAATTATTCAATCCCAGCATTTCCTCAAATATACCACAGTTTTTTTCACTTGCTGCATTGACCTGTTGAGAGCTGCAAGTGGAGGTTAGGCTGACTGCTTCTTCTTTCTGGACCAGGCTGTGGAATACAAAGAAAGTTGTTCAGTTTTGCTGTTTTGTCCAGACTTGGAGAGTTTGTTTCATGTATTTTTCCCAAGGAGGTCTTCATGAACAGTAGAAGCTTCTTTCTTCTGCCTCAGTGGAGAGGAAAATAACAAGAAATTTTTCACAAGTGCCTTTTCTCTTTTATAACATCTTTACTCCAGCACAGGATCTGGAGCTTTATTATTGTAGGACTATGAATGTGTAATACCACTGTCTTCATTTCCACAGAATAACTAGGTTCTGCTTTCAGCTCAGCATTCTGGTCAGTGTAAATGATCAGGGATCAGTGATGTGTGAGTTTAAGATATTTTTAAAATTATTTTGAAATAATAGAACCAAAAGTAGTATCAAGTTTTGTCCAGAATGAAGCCTTGTATGTACCATAGAGTATAACTGGACAGGTCAGGGTGAGAAGCCTCTCTGTCTGAAAAGAAACAGTAATGAGGGATGAAGGAGAGGAAATGGAATTGTGGGGGAAGGTGGGCATTCACACAACTCCTGTCTTCTTGGGGGAGGGAGCAGGATAAGACAAATGAACAACAGAGTGGAAAAGGATAGAATAGACACTTGGAGCTTTTGTTGAGAAGGAGGAGGAAGAGAACAGACTAGAAAGGCAGTCATTGGGAGAAATGAGGGAATATAGAAATGAGGGATTTACCATAGGAACAGACAGCTCTTGGTATGCTTAACAGAGAGAAATCATATTTGTGGCCTTCCCGAAACTTAATAGGATTTTTTAGTCTTGACCTTTGGGACTTATTTTTTAGCTAGTGAATTCATTGAGATATTGCATAGTATAATCTAGTTAGGCAGCTCTAAAGAAAACCCAAGACTTTATTTTACATACTTTTGACTTGTAAAATTTAGCAGAGTTCTAAATGTAGTTGATGGTGTATTGAAAAATACTACTGGCAATTTTTAGCCTGGCACAGCTGGAACTTTAGTCTTTCTTGTTGTCACACACTGCCTTTCACATGTGGAAACAATTGTAGCATCCCAGACAGAAGCAGTGGCTTTGTATTTTTTTAAAATGCCTGTAAATTTTAGTGACTGTCAAGTAAAGGATGATAATGACAGTTTTTTGGTTTTGGGGGTTTTTAAATTATTTTACTTTTTCTTTTGTAGACTTTAAAAATCTGTAGTGGATCCAGTGAGAAGACAACCTGTATTTAAAAATTCAGAAGACTTTTTATTACTTACTCAAGAAAATGTAACAAATTTATCTGTGCTTTAGAAGAATCTTGAAATAACTATTCATTATTGGAGGTTGTGCACTTAGAATCCTAGGAGCCTTTTTTAAAACAATGTATGTTTCAGAAGTTTCTTCTGTTTAAAAAAACTGCAGCAGACAACCATCCCAAAGATCTAAAAATATGAATTAAGTTTTCATCATCCTGGCTGGTATTTCATATGCAAAGGAGAAAAATAAATTAGTTAAAGGATGACATAATGGAAACACTTGGCTTAAAAGCAAAGAATCCTGAGTAGGAATGACAAGACGTAAAAGCTAAGACTGTAATGGTAGATTTTTTTTTAAAAAAAGGACAGAAAGATGCAGGCAAGAATAGCTTCTAAAGGAGTATAAGTAAGAAGAAGAACTTGAGTTTCTTGAAATTTTAAACTGGCAACACAAACTCAAGAAGAAAGCAACAGTTTGGGCAGACTAGAACATGATGTTCAGAGTCAGATCTTCCTAAGGCCTAAGAGTGAGGAGGAAATTTTCTTAGTAACACTAGCTATGCAGTGGGAGTCACATTGAGGAAATGCATCTGGTTTGGTTTGGTTTGGTTTGGTTTGCAAATACAAACTAGGACACATCTGCAGTTTTGTATATTATAATGTTTTGATTACCATCCTGTAAAGGAGTAACACAAAGGAGTAGGGAAAGTAGTATCAAAAGGGAAATTGCATGTTGCAGGTTTAAAATGTACATTTTAGTAATTTGCATTGCAGGATCAAGATGTCAAAGCAAAGTTTGTTCCATATACCTAAACACCAGATAGGAAATATCATCTAGACTGGCCTCTCACCCAACAAATCACATTGAGCTTTTGCCCATTTAGTCTTTTGAATTTGACCATCAGGGTTGGTGTCTGAATCATGAAGAGGATATGGAAGTGTTTCCCTATATATGTAGAGTTCAGGTGATAAGAAATTATTTCAGACAGTCACCTTAAATATTTATAACCCAAAAATTAAAATAAATGAATGAATGGAAAAGATGATTTTTTTTTTCAAATTGAGAGGAATCCTTGTTTCTGAGGTTGCTCATTAGTTGCTCATTGAAAAACATGATTTAAGGGCAATTTTCAGTATCTAAAAATAAAAAATCCTGACTGCCTGGATTTCAAAGCATTAACTATTTATGTCATTAAGTTGCACATTTGATGAATGTTTGAATCATGCTATTATATCTCTTACAAATTAATTTAGCAGAAAAATATTTTTTAATCTTTGTACTCAGTAACTTGATCAAAGAGAGCAAAATTTTTTTTTTCAAACTTAATGCAGATTTGGAAGAATGATGACAGAGCAATGATTTCATTTGGCATGACATCAATGAGCACAAGAGTTTCAGTAAACGTTACCAATCTATATGTGACAGAAATAATTACAAACATGAACATAAGAAATACAATAGTTCAACTAAAGACAATAATGACATGAAATGAGAATATTGAAATGTTTTTTATATGGTGGATGACCTCATTACTTTCTAAAGCTACCTGAGGAGAGGGAGTAGAGAGGGAGATGCTGAGCTCTTCCCTCTAATATTCAAGGATACATGAAAATGGTTCAAAGCTGTGCCAGGGAAAGGCTATACTTAACATTAGGAAGCTTTTCTTTGCTGAGTGTGTGGTTTACAGACTTCCTAGAGAGGCGGCCAGTGCCTGAAGCCTCTCAGTGTTCTAGAGGCATGATGCCTCAAAATCACTTTGTATGATGCCCTTAGCAACATTCTGTATCTTTTGGTCAACCATGAAGTGGTCAGGCAGTTGGACTAGATGATTGTCTTAGGTACATTCCAGCTGAAACCCTCAAGTTTAGGCTAGACTATACAAATGACAAAAAAAACAAAAACAAAAACAAGACCAAAAACAAACCAAAAAAACCCCCAGAAACACAAGAAAAATAATCTTGAATGCATTTATAAACAAAATTATAAATAAATCTATTACTTTCTTCAGTTCAGGGATATGTTTAGGGTTTTGCACAGCATGAGCTCTACAAGGAGAGGGATGCTCCCTATTTGCCTTTGTAACAGGCAAACAGCATGGAAGAAAAGGCAGTGGAATTGTTTGTCAATGACTAGAAGCAAGATCCGTATTTTAAAAACTTACCAGAGCTGTAAAAAGAATGTGATGAAATGAGCAGCGTGGCCTGAGAAGCCCCAATAACAGCACAGACTATGTCAGAAGAATCTGGAGTCAGATCTTTTTGCTTAAGAGTGGAACAGATTTTTTTAAAGTTTTAGTATAGTTTAATGGAAGAATTTTGTTATATCAGTGCTAAATTCTTTTGTTCCAGGCAGAGTTGGAAGGGAAAAAAATGAGAAAAATTATAGGATTTTTCTTTTCCTTTTGCTATAGTCAAGAAGGGAGGGGAGCACTTAATTCCTTGATTATCGGCTATTTTCAGCCTAAGGCAGTTCTCTATGATTTTCAAGGGAATGGAAGTATTTGTACTCAGGCATATGGGAACTTTACTAGTGAGACAACGTATGAAAGAGTAAGGAACACTTTTTGGATAAGCCTGTCCTGCCTGCAAGATATTCGTCTTTAGGGTGTTTTTGCTTCATCTGCTCTATTTTTGTTTGTGAGATGTACTGAATTTATTTCCCACTTGCAAACCATTAACTAATTGATTGTTTAAGCTGACAGAGCGTTCAAAATATTTTTTTTGGTTATGAGAGTCATATTGGAGTAGCAGGGGCAAGGATGAGAGAGATGTAAAGGTGAGAGAGGGAAGAATCACAATTAGTGCCTTCTTGAGGTAAATGTAAGAGGTAATAGGCAGCACTCCCTTAGACAAACAAGATCACCCATGTAAATCATGTAGATCATGCATGTAAAGAGAATGGAAGATCTTACCTTTCACATTCTCTTTCCTTTCATAGCACTCTCTCCTTTCACAGGGGAATAAGGAAGAAGTTCAGGGGTAGACAGCTCTGGGGGGAAGCTGAAGGTCAGCTTTGAGCTGTTGGTGTCCTGCTAGGGAACCATTTAATTGCACACAGGATCCAGTGAGATACCTCCTGTGAGGGGAACGAGCTTAAGGATGCCCCTTCTCCATTGTTAAATTAATAAAGTAGTGACCTGTGGAGAAAATCCATTTCAGTACCTATCTTTCAGTCCCTTGAGTATCCTGATTAAATAACTGACTGTATTGAAGCCTCCAGAGCAGTTGAGTCATTGCTTGTGTTTAAACTACAGCACTTCTTTCCTCCAAACATACAGTAATAAAATGGAATTCAATACTCTTAATCAACTTAGCAAAAAATCCTGAAGATATTGGTGCTGCTTAACATCTGTAGATGCAAAGAGAAAAGCAATACCTCACACCACTTGTACAAAGCAAAAACACTTCAAGCTGTTTATGCTACTCACCAAAGGGCTGTCAATCTTACTTGCTGTGAAGAAGACAGTGCTTGGGGGCTGTTGAGTGTGCTGGCTGCACAGGAGGAAGAGTACATAAAGGATTCCTATGTTTATTTGGAAGCAAAAACGAAATAAACTTTCAGGAACGGCAGTGTTGGATGACTATTGCTGTGGTGCATATTTCTCAAATGCCTACAGATTTTCACTCTTCAGTGCACTCAGTCCCCATGCACAGGGGAAAATGGATTATAGAAAAATTTCAATGTGGTAACAAAGAATAAGACACACCATGATTATGGGAATTAGTAGTAAGAAGCCTGAACATGTTAAAAGAAAAAAAAAAGTAATAAAAAGCAAAGATAAAAAAATTAGAAAGTTTACTGATCATTGTGGTACTCAGTGAAGATTAATAAAACAAGAGTACTGCGCATAAAATAAAAATATTGTCTATCTGCAATGCAGTCTGATTTTTAGGAATTTCTTCCCTTCATGATTTATAGTAAAAGTGTTCATGCTTTTATGTTTCTTGTGTTAGGTAAATCACCAGGCATCCCTCTCAACAAAGGGGATTTTACAAATGAAACAGACTGTTAATATTGTCCTTGGTGATTTTATCTGCATTTCTAAAGAACCTTTATAGAGAAAAAGTATTTTAAAAACAAACTGCTTCATGACTTACCCTTT
Source organism: Certhia americana (assembly GCA_018697195.1). Lineage (NCBI taxonomy): Eukaryota > Metazoa > Chordata > Aves > Passeriformes > Certhiidae > Certhia > Certhia americana. The sequence goes on from CM031857.1 coordinate 50,107,899, forward strand.
TTCCAATAGTGTGTCAGTAAAAAACCAAAATCTTAATTTCTATGATGTTTCAGGTAAGCCAGTTGTAGAATTTGCATTTAGATTAGGACCGTGCTTCTGAAATGAATATTCCAACCCCCCTATTTGCCGTGCTTTTATTCAAGCTGCAGAGCAGCTTTGGAGTATGTGAATTGGCTGCCAAGCCACTGAAGCCGAGTGTTCCAGGGGTGCAGCTGGCAGGGCTCAGTCACTGTTGGGCTCTGCAGCCCCTGGTAGAGGCAGCCTGGTGGGAAAACCCTGCTGTGGACATGTATTCAGCTGGGCTTCCTGGAGAGGAACATGGCTTCTCCTTGGTATACAGTGGCAGAACATGTGAATAGTTCAATTCTGCATGTGGGAAAATATGGACTGGACAATAGGAAGCATTTCTTTACTGGGAGATTGATCAACCACTGGAACAGGTTTCCCAGAGACATGGTTGATGTCCTGAGCCTGTGTTTAAGAGGCTTTGGAACAGTGCCCTTAACAACATGCTTTAGCTTTTGGTGAGCAGTAAGGTGTTGATCAGGGTGATCATTGTAGGTCCCTTTTAACTGAAAAGAATCCTCTTCTGTTCTGTTCTGTTCTATTCTGTTCTGTTCTGTTCTGTTCTGTTCTGTTCTGTTCTCTTCTGTTCTGTTCTGTTCTGTTCTGTTCTGTTCTCTTCTCTTCTCTTCTCTTCTCTTCTCTTCTCTTCTCTTCTCTT
>CM031857.1:50108632-50238143 GCA_018697195.1 Certhia americana
CTTCTCTTCTCTTCTCTTCTCTTCTCTTCTCTTCTCTTCTCTTCTCTCCCTCTCCCTCTCCCTCTCTCTTTGCACCTCTTTTGCTGTGCATCTCTGTTTCTGTTGTTTCACTTCTTCCTGGTGGAGGTATTGCTTTTGATCACTAAAAGTAATTCTTGCACCTAAAGAAACATAGTGCATGGATTATTTAGTAAAATATTTGTATTTATTTCAATTATAATTAAGAAATAAACCCATATACTTCAGTAGACAGAATAATGAACAAAGCAGATGTATTGAGCTCTTCATTCCATGTGAAACTGACACTAAGGCCTCATCCTTCAGGGTGCAGGGCAGTATCCCAATGTCCTTGTGAATGTGCAGTCTACCCTTAAGCATAAAAATTGAAGCCAATAAATTCTTTTCTTTGAGCAAAATACATTGAGGATATTGATCACTGTATTATGCATAAGATTCAATTACCTGATATATTGATTTGTTCATCAAAACACATGCAAATATATAATAGATATTTCTTCATATTACTTTCCAATGACCATTATTAAGTCCTATGAAGTTGTGTTTTGTTTGAGTGTATAAATTGGCTTGTGTTAAATGGACTAATTTTAAACTTGGAATTGCCAGCAAGTTTGCAGAAAATTTTTCCTCATTCTGACCAATTATTATCAAATAATATGCTGAGAGCCATTTTATTTTTCTGAATACATGATAATATCCTAGCAGATACTCCCTGAAGTGTCTGGAGTACAAATCTCATTTTATGTGTATTAAAAACAGTAGGGAATCTTAAATCAGCTCACTAAATAGCTTTTCTGCAACACCTTATTGAGGAAGAAAAAACTAATATAATTGCCATTTTGCTGTTCTGAAAGCTTTAAGTCTGGCAGCCACTGAATTCCAAGCTTATATTGTTTCTGCATGAAAGCCATTTGGAGGTGAAATGAGAATAAACTTGATTTTATTAAAATTTCTATTAAATTGACTAGAATTTGAGTCTCAGGGAGTGCTGTTGCACTTTACACACAATACTCAGGTTCTGATGGGAGAAAAGGAATTAATTAACTAGAATGAAGGGTTTAAGACCATTAAATAAATTTAAACTTTGATGATTTACAGCTCAAGAAAAATCGTGGTGTACACTTACCAGTTTTCAGATTAGTTTTAGATACACCCAGAGTTCTCTTGTAAACAAATCAATGTATTACATTATTATTCACAGATCTGTTTTGGACCTGCTTTTCATTTTGTGTCAAGTTATCTGATAGGAGGCAGCATTAGGAATACCCTTGGGCCAGCCACTTTATCTCTGTGTGCTTGTTTATCTTGTGTGTTAAGTTTTGACAAGGTTTTTCTGTCCTTTGTGAATATTGTGAGCTCCAGAGAGCAATACCAGTGGTAGCTGTGCACAGCAGTGACGCTGTGCAGACTGTAGTCTCAGTACAGTAGCTGAATATTATGGGTATTTTTTAATAAACATTGTTCAGTTTCTTTAGTGCTTCTAAGGGGTGTCAGTTTTACAAATGGCATTTTGACTGAAAAGATAACAGTACTATCCATGGGGTGGGGGACAGCCAGTTGTCTTGTAAATACAAGCCGGTAAAAATATTCAATATTCCCTGAATATTGAAGCAAGGTCTTGGTTCTGCCTTTTTTCTGGTTACAAAAGGACATTAACCTAAATGTTTTAAAATTATGGGAGCGTAGAGTGCGTGAGCACTTACCAGCACATCTTCAGCTGTAAACTAACAGCTGCTTTTGATCATTACATTTTGAGTGTCCATTCCTCATAACCTGAAAAATTCATGTGAGTTTGTTATTGTATTCTGCTTCTCTTTCTCCACCTCTATTGCCTCCATAAATCTACTTGAACTGAGGGGGAATGCCAGCAAAATTTATTTGTGCAGAATTTACAGACAAATAATCAGAATTTGCCAAGAGCAGACAACACGAAACTAAATGCGTAAATTAGAACTGGACTGCGGTGAAAAAAAATTAATAATTCATTTCAGTGCTCCTGCAAGAGAACATAAGTATCATTTAAGGGATCACTATAAGGGGTAGGAGAGGAAGATCTGAGTTTTTTTCAGTAATGCTGCCAAATAGAATTCACACTCTTATTTCAACACAGAATTCTTTGAAAAATTAGAATTAAATTAACCTTGATAATTATTTAAAAAAAAAAAGAAGAAAATTAATTTTCTGAAAATATCAACTGATATGTGTGAGAGAATATATTACACTGTTATATACTGATATTGTTAATATTAGTATTTGTAATTTTGGAAATAAAATTCAAAGTATAATTCCTTTCCCTTCTTCTCACCTGGCAGATCAATTCTGAAGTACTGGATGCAATAGAAAATGCTATCTTTATGTGACTTGAAGTGAATTTTGTATTCTTGTATAAAAAATGTCTGCATGAGTGAAGGAATTTGCACATTTAGTAAAGAGATACTGCTTGTATGGTATATATAGATAGCTGCTGTATGGACATATACAGATACATACACATATGCCCACACAAATGTGTTGGTTTTGTATAAAAGTCATCTGTGATTTTAAATTAATTCATTATTAAATGATGTTAATAAAACGTGAGATGCTCACAGGTTCTCAAGAAATAGTCTGTGCCTTGGAGGCTGAAGTTCAGTCTGAATTAGTCAACAAACAAGAAATCACCTGTACCAGTGTAATTACAGCATCAAATGTGCTGGGGCAACAATCCACTGAAAGTCCTTCAGCTGCTTGACTGGACTTTACATTAAGTTTCTTTTCCAGCAAATGTTTATTTGCAGTATTCCATTATATATCTGTCAGTCTAGGGCATTAAGAGTGGTAGACATCAGTGACTGTTAGGAAATCTCTCTCTGACATCTGTTCTTACATCTATGTTGTGAAGTGGAGGAAAGCAGAGATTGGCTTATAGGAATGGCAAAATATGCACATTAGGAGGATTCTTTTGTATCCTGAAGTATTTATGGTGCTTCTTACTGTTTTATGTCTCAAAGAAATAACAAAATTTACCAAGACAGTAATGTTTTCAGTGGGTTTTCATGTTAATTCTGTGTAGCCAATGAAAAATTCATAAAGCCCACAAGAAAAATATTAAGGGTCAGTAGTTCAGGCTACAGTACATATATAGGTACATAATGCACTGTGCATTTCAAAATCTGACAGTTTAGTTTTCTATGAATGCTTTATTCCCAATTTTACAAGGTCAAATTAAATAATAACTGTCTGAAAAATAAGGAGTATTCTGTAACAGTACTGTTTCTACAAGTAACAATTTTTTGTCAAAGTTTTTAAGACTATATCTTAGATATATTTTTGTTTGAATGAACTGTTGTAGGAGCAGAAGCATTTCAGCATATGAGCTGTATTCTAGTACCTGTAGAATTAATCAAGATTTTTTCTGAAATTGGACTTGTCTTAAAGAATGCATTTAAATTGCAAAATTTTCATTTCTAACCCATGAAGCCTGAAAGCCCATGAAAAAATGCGATAAAATTAAGGATATAATAAGTATTCAGTGAATGTATGCAAATTGGAAAGATTCCTACATTAGTCTTAATGTGACTGACAAGATTTGTTCCTGGCATTTTTTGTTTTCACCTACTAATGTTGTTGAAATTGTATTTTTTTTTTTTATTATATTTAATATGTACATTTTGTTTCTCAATTTTTTTTTTCTTTCCCCCATTTAAGATTCCAGAGGCTTATTTTATTAGAGATCCTCATACTTTCCTCCTTACAAAGGACTTTATTAAGGTATATATGTTCTTTTTAGTGCAAAAAAAGCCAAAAGCTCTCTCAGGACCTGAACTGCATGTCCTCACAGGTTAACATTTTCACATATAACGCCAGTTACTGGAGATGAGAATGGTTAGTTAGTTAACTGAAGCATGCTTGAAAGGAGAAGCAAAGCTTGTCTACAAAATACTAACACTTGGATGGGTCTGCAGCCTGGGAGGAGAGCACCGGGTGAATTTTCTGGACTTTTTTCATGGCTGACTTGGGATATGCCTGCATTGTCACACAGTGTGTTGACCTCTCTCCTTGACGCATATTGCTCCTGACAGTCCCTCTCCTTTGCCTGCAGGCCATGGAGGCGCAGATACAGAACTTTGGACAGACGCCATCGCAGTTGCTCATTGAGCCCCATCCACCTCGGAGCTCTGCCATGCACCTGGTGAGACATGACTGCTGGCTGGGAATGCATTCCCTTTGAACCTTAGGATCCCTTGTAGGTCATAAAATACTCATTAAAGCAGCACTTGTGATGCCCGCCCCCCACCACTGCCCATGCAGCCATACTTGCTCGGGGTAGCAGCAAATCACAGGGCTCTAGCAGAGCAAGGTGGAGGTGTGACTAGCTTCAGCTTCATATAGTCCTGGATTTTTCTTACTAATATGGTATAAGAAGGGCCCATCTTAAAAAATATAAGCTTGATAAATGCATATTTGCATTCTTGTTTCTGCAAGTGGTGGGAATGACTGCAGGCTTTGCTTAGAGTGAATATGTTGTTTTGTTTTAAAGGATGCATTGTTAGGGACTGATTTATGAACAATGTCTGCTTGACAAAAATGAAGTATTAGATTTCAAATCATGCTGGAATCCTCCCACCCATTTCCCCGGGAGAATGAAATGTATATTTTGAGTTTCAATTCAAACTCCAAAATTCATTTCCATCACATTCTTCTCTATGCTTCTTACGAAGAATCATATGAAATAGCCAGACTGAACAAGACAGATTTCTGTGTCCCTGAGTGCCTTTGATATAAAGCTTAGAGCTAAATTTTTTGTAAGCTTTGTAAATCAACAGTATACATGCAGTAATTTCAATAATTTTACCTATCTATAAGGAAATCTCTCTATCTAGCTGTACACTGTGAAATTGGAAACTGACCTGGAATGGTTGTTGTATTATTTTAAGTGTGTGCAAATTAAACTTAGGTAATATTTATTTTACATTCTAATGATATGGATAATATATTTTTAATAATTCAATGTGATAAGCAGAAGGGAATATTTGACCTTTTAGAAATAGTTAATTTTGTTATAACAGTGGCTGAAAAAAAAACCCCTTAAAACCAGTACCAGTAGCTACCCTTGTCCATGTAGAAACAATTGTGTTTGTAGAATCATGAAACAGGCTTAGGTTATTATAACCTTATTAGGTTACAGACTCCCTAATAGGCATATGCTTTACATAGGATTAAATTGTGTATATTTGGAAGTGCTGTATTTCATATGAGGAATTAATTTAGAAAAATATCTGTGAGTTTTTGAGTCATTCTTAAGATTTCTTTTTTCAACTGTTGTAGTTTAGAGAATTAATATTCATTATGTAATAACTGATTAACTTATTAAGACATATCTCTATTTTATGAATATTAACTACTGAATAATTTTGCATTTTACTGTATGCTAATTAATGCTAATGGTCATTTTTTACCCTATAATGATAACCCTTACCATACCTATTCTCTATTTATCCTCATGTAATGTTCCAATAATAGCTTGTGATCTTGCTCTCCTCCATCACTAGAGTAGATGCACAGGTAGTGTTGTTTTCCCTGTACGTGCACATGCTTGCCTGCTCTTTTTTAACCTTGTTTTCCCTCAGACCTCCTCACTAATTGTGTTATCCCTTCTGTTTTCTTCTGCTCTCTTCTCCTTTCTACTCAACAGTGTTTCCTTCCACAGAGCCCCCTCATGTTTAAAGATCAGATGCAGCAGGATGTCATCATGGTGCTGAAGTTCCCATCAAATTCCCCTGTCACACACGTGGCAGCCAACACGCTGCCCCACCTGACCATCCCTGCCGTGGTGACCGTCACTTGCAGCAGACTGTTTGCAGTCAATCGGTGGCACAACACAGTAGGTAGGTCCTCACAGGCACGCTTCATTCAAATCTGAAGATCTTAACAATGCAGCATCAATTTTGAGTGCAATTTAGCTCCCTCGCCTGCCTGTGCACCAAAATTTACTGTTTCTTCTAGTTTGTGTCAAATAATCACAGCTTCTGTTTTCTCTGGTGTCATTCCTAGAAACACTCCCCTTAACAGCAGCACATCACCATGGCAGCCAATCGATTTGTGGTTACTTCAGGATCAGTCTTTGATATAATGCTTTTCAGGAGACTGCTGTTGCTCCCAACACAGCAAATATTAAAATGTCCCAGGTTTCAGGAATACATACTGCCATGCTAGAGCTATCCCTATCTGCTGCTTGAGAGAGATTCCAGGATCTTGTCATATGCCAAACTGGGTCACTGTTGGATTGTCTGGGACCCTAAGAAAGCCTAAACAGCTGGATACTGAACTACCCTGTGGAGAACTTTCCTCATTCCCTCAAGAAGGTGCATCGAACAGGGCTGTCCCAAAATTCTCTTCCAGCCCCTCTGCTCACCGCTCCATATTGCCATTAGGACTGTCCATGTCACCTGGACATGCAGGTGCTAAGGCTGTTCCAGGCATCACTAATAGGTGGTGGGGCCATGAGGTACATGAAGGAGCAAACAATTTTCATTTTCTCAGGTAGTTTCCTGCAGTGATAGCCCTTATGCTGTAATATCTGGAAATATCTGGATTTGTAATCCTCCATCAGGTGTAGCTGCATTACATGTAAAAAATGTTTTTTCCCATTTCTTTAAAACTAAAGGTAAAAATCTAGAGGGGGAAAAAAAAAACATTTTTGCAAGTATTTTGTGACAATGTCCTCAATGGAAGATTCCAATGTCAGGAATGATTCAGAGGTGCAGAAATTGTCGTGTGTTGTTTTAATACACCTTTGACTAACATTGACTGGCTAATTCCTAATTATTTTCCCTTGATTTTTCAGGGATTCTGTCCAAATACTCTATACTTACCATCATTCATGTCTCCTCTATTTGAGGAAGCTTATTTAGTTCTGGAGTAGCTCTTTCTCATCCAGATTGTCAAGTCGAGAGAACCCAGAATTCCTACCCATACTTTACTATGAAGGAATTAATCTCATTAATGTTGCAGCATGCCAGAGTTCAAGGGTTTCCTTAAAAGCTGTCATTGGAAATCCTTTAGTATAGCTGAGGCTTTGTTGGTCTTCAGGATACATATGTCAGTACGGTTTTAAGTTTTCCCCTAGATTCTTGTAAAACATAAGTCATGTTGCAAACATTCAGAATTCAAGACATGAACCAGCCACAAATTAAATTTCACACTATTTGTAAAGCTCTGGTCTAAACTGAAAAAAAAACAAAAAACCCCCAAAAACTTTCTAAATATATTATAATAGAAAGAGGAAAATGAAACTGTTTAGAGAATCAAACCTCACTGTAATGATTTTCTTAACTTTTACATCCTGCTTGGCATTGTTGCTTATTTTGTAGCAGGCTAATCCAGGTCAGTGTATCAATTTCCTACTATTGTCATAGTATTAGTTTAATGAATCATAACTCTAGTACAAAGGATAGGTTTATCTGCAGAAATGTGTGCACAGACCACTTGTTGTAGAATGTATGTAGAACTTTGGAATTAATAAATGGCAGGAGGCATTTACATAGAAATTTCATAATAGAAGTGAATGAATCTAAGTTAATGCCAGTAAAGATCTGTCCCAAACTGCTTGGGTTTTGAAAGAAGAACAGAAAGAAGGGAAGGAGAATTTCTCAGAACAGTGTCTTTCTGAAAATGGCAGAGCTAACTTTCCTTTTACCTCTTCGAGTTGTTTATTGCAACAGTAGAAAATGGGCTTTATTCTTCAGAAATCTGTATGTCCTATTATAGAGGATACTCTTGTGCAATGTGTCAGTTCATGACAGAAATTGTGTTTTCAATAGTGACGATTTGATTTATGTACCAGGAAAGATGCTCAGAAGAGAAAAAAACAATGCTCTCTGTATATGAGAGCAGATAAAACTAAATTTGCAGACCCTGATGCACATTTGAACATCTTAAGAACTGCTCAGAATAGAATTAACAGGAATAATTGTAGCACATTTACTGTAGCCTACAGTTTTACATCTAAAAATTTTAGATAAATCCATGAAAAGGTCCAAGTTTCTGTCACATACAGGTTTCCATATGTAAGAAACTCATAACAATGTTTAATCTAATTAAATTTATTTTCTGTGCTAAGATCTCTACCCAAAAGTTAAAAAAAAAAAAAATCTCTTATACTACTTTAAATGAGTTATTTAATGAATGTGTGTGGCTGCTAAAGTTGTAACGAAGTTGACACTTCTACGTTTATAGTTGCTGTTAGATAAAGGAAGAATTAACAAATGCATATTTGTGTAGCACAGAGGAAGAAAACTTAAAATATTAATAAAGCAAATAGTAAAAAGTTACTCTCTAGACATACATGATAATCCAATAATAAACTTTTAAACCTAAAAAGGTCATGTCTAAAGATTTCTGTGTGCTTTACTCTTCCTTTCATGTGTAGGCCTTCGGGGAGCCCCAGGATATTCTTTGGATCAAGCCCATCATCTTCCAATTGAAATGGATCCATTGATTGGTATGTCAAGATGAAAATGTAGCAATATATTTGAAATTGGCATTTTCGAGAATTATTGATTAAGCTGTATTTGTATATTATGCTTCATTTAACACAGAAAATAGGAAAATATTTATTCTTGTCAATCCTGGAGAACTAAAAGCATTAGCTATTGATGCTGAGTGAATTACATGAGTGCTATTTGTTATTAACATCACCAGCAACTGGTATTTAAGAAACAACCAATTAAGTTGGTTACATTGTCAGCCCATATCTATAATTCTCTTCTCTTATCAGGTCACATTAGTAAAATAAAACATGAGGGTCCTGTGAAGTTAGAATATTTTTTTTCTTTTTTACAGCCAGCACTATGTTTATCAGTGCAGATCCATTTATTTTCATTCACTTTATGATTTTGATTTAGTTAACAATATTAATTTAATAATGAAAAGACTGGATTTAAAAATAATAGTATTTTTTAAAACCCAGAATTTTTGAGAAAGTGAATTATTTGAGAAATAGCATCTGCTAAAATTGTTATATTGCAGGACTTCCTAACAATCATAAATGTTCATTAATTGCACTTATTTGATTTGTAGTGGAGGAAGGAGTTATGAAATTTGAAAAAAAAATTGAGGGTAGGGAAGATTCCTGGGGGCACATTTGTAGCATTGTTGAGAAAAAAAAAACTTTTTTAAACATAACCAGGTATAAAGTTCCTTTATTATTTGTGTCAATATTCATGTTCAAAAAATTTACATAGAAGTACCTCAGGAGAGTTAACTTTCTCATTCTGTGTGCTTCATTTGGTCTCATATTATAACAGTGGTTTTCTCTTTAGTTTTTTCTCTAATAAACTAGGGCACAACTATTGCGCCAATCTGTTCTGGAAATTTGAGTAATTTTGCTATTCATTATCTTTCAGCTGGTGAACATGGAGAGTCTGGCAATTTAAATATGTGTTCTTAGAATGTATGTAAACATGAAATTAACTTCCACAAGCAATTTTAAAATAGAATGGAGTGGGGTTTTTTTGGCTGAATCTCGTATTTCATGCAGTTGTGAGCAGTTTAAGTAGAATAGCAAAAAATAGGGGAAAATCAGATTATTATCTGCATTAAGTTGTGTTCCTATGTTAGAAGAAATATATTTCTCAGGGTGATTTTTATCTCCTTTACTTTGGGTAACTGAAGTTAGTTGTCAAGATTCCCTCCATAACTACTGTAGAAAGACAAACTCTCCTCTGGAGTTGTCTCACACTTAGACAGCTATTACAGTGTGAGATGTCTTGTCATGTGAAAAAATGTCTTCTTTTCCAGTAAGACTGGATGGAGTGGAAAAAATTAACTTGGATTATATACTCAACTTTCAGAAAGTTAATATTGAGATGCAATACACTGTTTTGGTGTTGTCATATCTTGTCTGTTGTGTCACAGGGAGGACAGAGAACATTAGCTAGGGACTACCAGTCATTGGTATCCTTCTAAACAGCTCCATTTGGCAGCTGGGTTGGTGGGATTCTGCATTAACTGATTCCTTTTCCCTCTGTCTGGGGGAGTTTCTTGGTGTCATTGCCTCTTTTAAATGTACCATCCGTGGCCTGGTCCCTGCTTGAGGAGCAGATGATAAGACTTAATTTTCCTGTACTGGAAAATCGCATTAGGTTTGAATTGATTCCTGGAATCATAAGATATGCTGAATTGGAAGGGACCCATCAGGACCATCAAGTCCAACTGTTGGTCCTGTGCAGTACCTCCCCCAAGAGTTATACCATGTGCCTGAGAGCAATGTCCAAACTCTTGTTCAACTCTGTCAGGCTGGTGACTACTTCCCTGAGAAGCCTGTTCCAGTGCCCAAAAACCCTCTGGGTAAAAAAACATTTTCCTGATATCCAATCCAATCGTTCCCTAATTCAGTTTCACATATTTTCCTTGAGTCCTGTCCCTGGTCACAGAGTAAAGTGATCAGTACCTGCTCCTCCACTTCCCCTTGTAAGGATGCTGAAGACCACAATGAGTTCTCCCCTCATTCATTGGTTGAATCCTTATGTCTTTAATCTGGTTTAGCATCTGGAGGTGTGGGGTTGTCAAGGCCACACAATGCAAACAGTAGGAAAGATACCAACCAGGAATAATTGACTCTCTGCAGCATTGTTAATATTGTTTTCATATTTTATATGGACTTCCGCCTCTTTCCCCTGGTTCAGATTGGTTTGGGAGACTACTTCTGTAGAGCACTAAAATTATTGCCACATATTATGCAGTGCATCAGGCAGCTTATAGGAAATTGTCATCTCCTGTAAAATCTTATATCTTATTCAAAAGGGAACTAGAAGTCTCACAATTTTGTATTTCTGACACCCATATAGACAGCTCTAAATGTTCATATTCAAAATGCTTACTCAACAACAAATTCACAGTTCATTGAAAGTTAAATGTATTCATTTTCTCCTGTAAATGGATGACAGGGAGGTGTTGGAATGGCTTACATGTAAAATGTGTTTTGCATTTTGTTACAGCCAATAACTCTGGTGTGAACAAACGTCAGATCACAGACCTTGTGGATCAGAGCATCCAGATCAATGCGCATTGCTTCGTGGTCACAGCAGATAATCGCTACATTCTTATCTGTGGTTTCTGGGACAAGAGCTTTCGAGTTTATTCCACAGAAACAGGTGACCTCAAATACAGCTCTCTGCTTCTTGCTGGATCACAAAGTGGACAAAGACTATTTTCTTAATAGTAACATATCTACTACTTGTGCTTACACGTCAATAAATGATAAATGGCAGTTTATAAAATCCCTCATTATTGTTTCAGCATGATAAAGTTAAGATTTTTTTTTAATGGAAGATAAAGGATGTAAAAGGAAATGGAACACAGTTTTGTTAATAGCAACGTCTGAAAACCGTAGTTATTTTCAGGAAATTTATACTATCAAAAGCATCAACCAAAATTCTTGTTACAATATTTTCATGGATCTATTATTTCTAGATCTATTTATTTCATGTAGTAAGGAATAAGGTTAAATATCCTGCTACAGGAACCAATATTTTGTTCCTTTTTCTGATTACTTAACCTAATATTGCTAAAAATTAATTGAAATAATAGAAATGAGTAGGTGATAATCATAGTAAACCTTAGTTTGACATTAACATAGAACAGATACATATTTTTAACATAATGATGTAGCACAATTATGGAAAAGTTCATGTGCAGTCTTATGCATATCACTCATGAAATTCATAAATACTATTCTAATGTCATTGCTTAAATACTGATAGAGCCGTAACTCCACTTAATATTCAGTGACTGCAGCACTGCCTTGATTTTCAGAGATAAGGGTTAGACTATGGATTGACACAGAGCGCAGCCTCCAATACGAATGAGAAAAAAAGGTGGAAAAAGAAGTTTAATCTTTGTGATTTTTTAAAACTTCTTGTAGCATTTAGTGAACTTTAATTATGGGACATGAGACATTTGAGTTCAAAAGTTCATTTGAACTGAATATTAATTATACAGTTAATGCTTTTTAAATGCTGCAAGTACCTTAGAAAACTGAGTTTGTATGAATTTCCATTCCTACCAGGAAAGTTAACTCAGATTGTGTTTGGCCACTGGGATGTCGTGACTTGCCTGGCCAGGTCTGAGTCCTACATCGGGGGCGATTGCTACATCGTGTCTGGGTCTCGTGATGCTACATTGCTGCTTTGGTACTGGAGTGGCCGACATCATATTATAGGTGACAATCCAAACAGCAGTAAGTATCCTTTAAACAACACCTTTCTCAGAGGTCTTCTGTCACACCTATTTGTTTCAACATTCCTTCTTTCAGCTTCAGAAGTTATTACCAAATATCTTAGTAACTTTGCTTACAGGTTGCAAGTTGGTAAAAGAAGAGCACCACATGCTAAGCAACGCATTAATTGCTAGCCAAAAAAATGTTTGAACACTCTCTACATGTTAAGAGATAAAAGGATGGGAGTAGAGTTCCTAAGTTTGTAATTGCCTTTATCACTTATAGCATCATGTCATCATAAACTAGAACAAGATGGTTGTGGCCTTTAAGTGACAGGACATATATCACTACATTTTGACTTCCCTTTGCCTGGAAATATTTTTTGGCATTTTAACTTACTCCTTTTGTGCTACAGCATGCTATATCAGCTGCTTGCCTTTTCAAAAAAGGAATGTCTTACATGCCATGGAATTAAATGAGACTCTTGAGAAAGGTCTTTTTATAGTTTGGGGAATCAATCTGACAATAAAAATAGAAAAAGATAAAATGTCAGGAAAATTTTACATTTCATTTGCATGGGACTAACTATCAGTCCTTTGCAGAATGAGTGGGACACAATAATAATATTAATTTATGTAAAAGTGCATCACTAATTTAAAAATCCCATCACCCAAGCCAGAGATGTGGCAGTAGCTAAAGAGCAGCTTTTATCCATATACTAGAACTGTTTTTATACAACACAAAATTGATTTCAATTAGAGAAGTTTCTGATTTCTAATGATAATTTTCAACAGAAGGGTTTTCTCTTTGGATAAAAATGGAAGAATCTGTCACTATCAGATTTGATCTCTGATTCAAATACTGACTGGAGGCAGTACTGTCAGTTACAGACATTTAAGTGAAAGTATTTCATCAGTTGAGTGGCTGGTAGAAAAGTGTTTTATTTTTTTCAAAGTAAATATTTTGTTAATTTTGCAACAGGAAACTTTTTATTGAATTTTGATTTTTTTTTTTCCATTTGTCTCTAAGCAGAGGAAAAGGGAGACTGATAAAAGCCTTGCTTTCTCACCAGATTATTTTTGTTTTATAACAGAAGAAATAGGGGGGGGGGGGAATTTTGTTCCAATAACAAATTTCTCTATTTTTGCCTCTATTCGATGACTTTTTAAATATGTAATTCTTCAATATGGATAAATTCAGCCTGATAAGAATTTACATGTCTTAGAAGTCTGTGTAGGTTGATGCTTTTTGTCTTCTTTGAATACCTATGTGATTCATATAAATTATTAGTAATTTCTATGTTAAGAGAAAAATAAAAAGAGCTTTCTACTCTCCTTAAAGAAAAAAGTGTAAGAGTTTCCCCTTAGCTCCTTTGATTACAAAGGGCTTGGATAGCACTGTGATTAGCATTTTCTTTCTGGTTGATACAAACTGCTTCAATTCTTTTCCAGGTAGAACTATTTTAGTTCTGGTATTATTCTGTCATCACTTACATATCTGAATGCACAAAAGTGGTACTTTTTGGTATCTCAGACTTAATATCTTAGCTGTATAACTTTGAAATTTTCTGCCTTGGAGGTCTTTAATTTTACGAAAGGAAGGCTATGACCTGGCTGACAAAAATAAATGAAAACAAAAATCACTTCTAGGACTTGCTCTCTGTCTCTACCTCTATATGGATAAGGCACTGTTTTGCTGAAGAAATGGCCTTATGGTCAGATTAAAAGTGACTGTGCTGCAGATAGTCATGTTCAGTCAAACGTAATCTTACAGACACAAGTAACAGAACTCAGGAAGACTAAGTACTCAAGACCACTGTGGTAGCTTTGAAATATATCAGTAAGTTTTTTAATATGCATGTTGAAGACAGGTTGAAGACTCATGCTGAGGAAGAGTGATGCCATTTCTATTATTTCTATCTCTAGTCATTGGATTGAAGCTATCATGGATATGCTAATTATATACTAGTACTGTACTATAACCAGAAATACATGTGTTGGAAACATATCATTATTAACAGCTACTTTGACTTTTTATGAACATACATTAATGGGGATAGATCATAAAAACAAAGGGCCTTGAAAATAAGGGCCTTGAAAAACTGCTAAAATTACTGTGTTTCTGCTGAAGGAATCACTAATAGTTTCTGCTTGCTACCATGAGCAGACATGATAGCTGTCATAGAACTAAGATTCACTTTAAACTGACTTCCAAGAGTGAAGCATTCTCAACAATCCTTATGAAAATATGTTTGAAGTTTTACATAGTTAAAGCCACTGAAGTAATAAAGAAATAAATAGAAGAAATAAAGAAATACTTCCTAATCTGTTCTTCTACAGTTGCTGTTATAAGGTTAGGATTTACCTTATAGGAAAAATGAAAATGTAGATCAGAACCAATTACTTAACATCTTTAGAATGAATTTCCAGAAAGATGTAGATGATATTTGCTGAGGGAAAAAAGGATTTTTTTTTTTTAAAAAGCTGTCATCTGGAGACACAGATAAGGTGTTTTATACCACAGGATATAAGAAGGTGAAGAACTCAAAGAAAAATGTCAGGTATAGTAATTATCTGGGTTAGATGTTTGACTTCATAATTATCTTTTAGGCTGAAAGACAGTTAATTATCAATTTCAGCTTCAATACATCCAGTTACAGAAAGGAACTTTAGTTGTTTCAGAAAATAATAAATGGGAGAAAAAGCAAACCTCCAGTCCTAAACAGGTTGCATGGTTTAACATTTGTACAGAAAAAATGTAGGTACCATTTCATTCAAAACCAGAAATTAAAGTAATTTATTGTGGAATACTCTCAGGCAAAATATAAATTAGCAGATCAAATTTCTTACAGATTCTGCTAAAATTTGTGTTCCAGAATCCATGAGGTAGATGTGATCTTTACTAAACAACATGTATGTCAACAGCCTAACCTGTTCTGTAGAACCTTCTGCTAAAATACCTGTGCAAGAGTATTCTCACCTCAGCCTGGGTCTGTGGGAAATACAGAACCAGCTCTTGTTTAAAGAGGAGAATTGAGAAAAGGTGCAAGCAAAGCAGTTGAAAGCTTGCCTACTTACATGCCTTGAGAGCATGGTAAGCTTCATTTTATAACTTTAAAGTAATTTTTCCAATCAATACATTTATTAAGTTATCATTTTTATTCTAAAATAAGTGTCAAAAATTAGTGTCTGGTTTAGTTTACACTTGGCACAATTTCTTGACACCTCTCACAATCACTATGAGAAGAGTGAAGTTTTACCAGGTTTTAAATGCAATGCTTTCCATACAGTATCTTTCTGAAATAGCTTGTAGAAATCTTCTGGTTAGAATGTTTGTTCAGAAAGTAGGAGACTACATTCTTGACCTGTAGAGACTGGGAGAATTAAAGACCTCATTCCCATGTTCACAAACATGTGCTGATTAGCACTTATAAGTTAACACAGAACGGGCCCCTGAGAACCTCCAGATTTGGTAAAGAGCAAAATTCTTTCCTATGCTCATATTTATGCGTGTTATATGTCATGATGACTGGATATAGAGATAAATCAAGAAACCAAGAATGATATGCTGCATACCTTCAACAGCATCATGTGGGACAAATCTCGTCCTTGTTTGTACTTTCTCTAGTTCAACACTGATTTTATGGCCATGCCATTGCTAAGTTCCAACAGTGAGGATGTTGGAAGTCCTGTTAAGACTAGACTAGAGGCTGGTGTTTGGGAATGCTTCTGGAAAGTAAGAGATGTGGCATGATCTCCAGTAGGCTGAAGGGCTGAATGCAGGGTCTGTGTATGTTTGAACTTGCCTTTGTTTCTTTATTCTTGCTTACTTAAGGACCACCTTTTGGAAGAACCAAACAAAGCTTAGTCCTCTTGCCAGGGTCAGGTATCTACTTTCTAAGCCAAAATTACCCATCTGAAATAGCTAATCTGAATCTGCACCTTATTAAGTTGATGACCGCATTTATAAATCTGCTGCAGTTGCGAGAACAGTGAAAATCTGTTTTCTCTTAGTAAGACATGGCTCAGGCAAAAGACATGGCTTGCTTATTTTATTTGCTTGAAGTGATATGGAAAATGTAAATCTTTGCAGTTCTCAGAGACTGAATAGAAAAATTATTGTGACAGAATTTAATAATTTGTGTTTTGATTTTTCTTCTCTTATGATATATAAGGATTTGTTTTAGCTGAGTGCTAGTTTGTATACAAATTTCTTCTCATATGGCAACTTGTATTAGTCATCACAAAAAGGAGCAAAGAAAGTGCATGATATGCCCTGGAGTTCAACATGTATCATTATAGCTGTTTTATTTTTATATTTTATGATTACTTCATTGAATGTCTCTTTCAAATGAGTGACATTGAAAATGAGAAAGTCAGTCTCAGAGTCTTTGAACAGATATACCAAAGTGGATGATAGAATTGCAGAAAAGTGAGGGACAGATGCTTTCATCTGAAACAGACACAAATTCAGAAAGTAATTTGGAAGTGATAAAAATTAATTTGCACACTTTAATTGGAATCAGACTCCTGCATGAAAGAAAGGAAGGGTAGGCAGCTTGTGCTAAAGGCTGATTGAATTTTTTGTCAGGTAAGTATGTTGGACCTGGCCGCTTATCCTCTTGAGTCTCTCCATGCAATATATTACATTCACCCTCTGACTGGTGTTCTTTAAAAGGATCAATGCTATTCCTGTTTTTTTCCCTAGAGCCTGAAATTTCATTGATCTTGGGACTTGACATTTCTCATTACCTGTTGTAGCTTCCAAGAGGATGGTCACAAGAGGTGTGGGAGTTAACCCCATTTTTTCTAACACTAACTGTGCTGACCATTGAAAAATGCTGTGTCTATCAGACATAAGATGGGGTTTTTAGCATTATAACATAATCGTAACAGGTGCTAAAAATTCATTCTGTCCTAGTGAGTGTATTTAGCATATATCTGAAAGGGAGGGTAAAATTTACCATAAAATATCTTTGTCGAGTCAATATACATTTTCTTTGTGTGTCTGTCATGAAGTATATCTTTATGTGTTCCTTTTACATAACATAATTTTGAAACAATTTGAAGTTGTGAACATCAAGGGTTCTGCAGGATTGTGTCTTGAAAGAGTAGTTATTCTGAACTCAGAACCTTCACTTGTTGTTTTGTATCCCTCTACATTTAAATATGCCCTAGCTTAGTCTTGAAATGACAGCAGTTAAAAAATGGTCACTAGTGTGCTGTGCACCAAGAGGACTGGGTGGCTGTCTGAAAGCCCTGCACTAGCACATAGGCACATGTGCTATCTGCTTTATCTGTTTAAGGAGTTAATATGGTACTTTTAAGTTTGTACGATTTAGGTATTGATTTTTGAAATACAGTATCTTAGCACTGCTAAGTAATACTAAAAGAGCCAATAGTCCACCTGAGATAATGCAGTTATCTCTAGTATTTTATCAACAGATGTCTGTGTCCATGCTATGCTACATACTCCATGGGAACTGTACAGTGCAGGGTGGTTCAGCAACTTGCCCAAGATCCCAAAGCAATTTAGTGAAAGAGAGATAGGAAGAGATGCTACAAATCCATAATCTCCTGTCCTCCGCTATATTTTATACCTTATGGATTACTGCAAGGTACCTGAAAGCCCATTCACCTGGGTGAATTGTTTGTAGCTATATACAACATGCCTCAGCAAATAAACCGGCTCTGCTTCCCAGAGCTGGGAATATTTTGAATACTAATGTTTTCCTGTCAGCAGTCTTTCTTTTACATTCATTGCTCACTCATGTTGTGGGCATTGTTATTTATTGTTTTCTGGTTTGAGATTTTAATTTTATTGGTAGTAGCCTTATCTTTTAATCAAACTCCAAGATGTTTTTTTTCTGACAGTAAAAATTTGAGAAGGCTCTCACATTTTTACTTCTGTGAAAGCCATTGTATTTTCTAAAATTTTGTTTTCTGATGAGCATCCCTGAAAAGTCCTAAAAGTAAAGCAAACAGCAAAGTAAATTTTTTTCAGCATGTAATTCATGTATAGAGTTGTACTTGCTTTTGTCAAAGTGAGAGATGAAATGGAAGCTGAAATTTGCCGTGTGCTCTCATGTTGCTTTATACAGAAGACTCCTAGATGTGTCCCCATAGAAATCTGTGCATAATTCCTGGAAAAGGACAATATGAGAGAAATAGTAACAGTCTTTTGTCTTTCTTTCCCTCTTCTTTTCCTTGCTATGCGGGAGTGCCATCTGTTCCCAAGGAACCTTACAATAATATTAATCATTACATTCTTCAAAAGGAAGGAAAGAAGTGTTTTATTTTAGACATTCTAGAAAAAGTTACTTGTTTGGAAATACAGCACTTTTTTTTTTTTTTTTTTTTTCCTTCTGCCCTCTAGTAATTCAGTTCAAAGGTGCTCCTTTGGGGAAATTACAGGGAGTTTACAGTGATGGTATCTCAGTTCTTAGGTAGGGTATTTTCACCTGCAATTCCCTTAGAGCTGCAGCCTTTGACCTCTGGCTGCATCTATCAGTGGTGATGTGACAGTGACAGAATATTTTGCTAGATTTTGAATGATTCCCAGAGTTCACAGCTTCTTTCCTTTGCAATAAAATGTAATTTGATTGAAGTTCATGCCACAGCTTTTTCTGTAGAAAGTATCAGTGAATAATTTTTTTCTTTGAGCCCTAAGGGAAAAAAAAAATCACATTTTCAATTACTGGTGGACTGTTATCCTTATATTGATATTCCATTATTAATTTATATTTACTGAAAAACAGGACAAAATAAGACTTAGAGATCTATGTTTCAAGGAAGTTGTTTCTTATAAGCATTTTCCTTTAAAAAATCAAAAAGTCAATAAAATATGATTATTTGGTGTATTCTGAAATTTTACAGTTCTTTGATTATAGAAATTATGGAACTCTCCTAGGAAACACTGAGGAAAATGTCCTTTTGAAAATTGCATTATTTCTTTTCCTTTCAAAATTTTAGCTATTTAGTAATTTCAGTCATCCAGATTGATGCAGTCTAATGGCACCTCCATAATCATAGCTTGATCCAAGATGACCAGACCATTGAGCATAACCCTCTTTTTTCCGTGAGGACTTACAGAAGAAAAAAATATGTGGAATTTTTTTTTTCTTTTATGTTATGCACTTGGAGAAAAGAAAACCTTGAAAGGAGATGGAGTTCTCAAAGCAATGTTGGAGGGGATCTTATAAAAATCAAAATATAGCCATCTATCATGAGCTATACAAAGCATCTTTCCGTTTCTTCTGACATCCATACTTCTCTAGCAGTAAAGCTCAGTTTTCAGTTCACATCTTCAGTTTCCAGAATAAAAAGATTCTTTTCTTGCAATATAGATTAATGTTTGGGAAACTAGGATTTATTGAGGTAGCCGTTTGCATTAAATGTAAGACATTTTTAATGTGTCTGTACATTAGTATAACAAGGCCTGTTAGATTGACATACTCTGTACTATTGTTTCCAAATCCATGGTTGGTAGTTCTCATCTTGTTCAGAAAGATATTAAAATTAATTGAATTTGTATTAAATTTTGATGACTGAAGATGTTAGGGCTTGACAAGAAAAACTGTAGATTCATGCTAAATTTTTGAGACCTATGATTCTATGCATTTCAAACTTTAAGAACGAGCTTAAGCTAGAAAGGCAAAGAAATGGATTGCTACAATGGCTAAAAAATGGCAAGCCCATCCCTTCAAAGGGCTTTATAAGGGTTTTGTTTGGTTAGTAGAACTCAAAAGGAAGGACCAAAAAGGGTGATTTATTCTTTAAGTACATAAGAAGGGAAAATGCTAATGAAGAAGACCTGAAGCTAAAGGATAATGCTAAAACAAGAACAAAGAGATGCTATGTAGACAAGAACAAATTCAAACTGGAATTCAGAATATTTCTCTCCTTTAGAGTAGGAGGAGTCTGGAACATCCTTCCAAGTCACATACCAAGATAGCCATTTCATTAACTGTTTATATCATGTGAGTGTCTGCAATAAAAGAAGACTAAATTCGTTGACCCACAGAAGTCTATACAAGTCTCCATTCCTAATGCATATCTTTTAAAAACCCATGCTATATTTTTGGCTACTCATATAGTACCCTTTTGGTTTAGTGTTTAACTATATTTCCACTTAGGAAACTGCATTTTATTCCAGAATTTAAATGTGTGCAGCCATTCACCTATTGGGCCTCTCTGTGCCATTAGCTACAAGATAAGTTTCTGCACTATTGGACATCTTTTGTGCCTGTGACTCACAGTTAGTAAAGTCAAGTTACCACTTTGCTGCTCATTCCATGAAGAGAGAAAACACTTTAAGGACTGTGCAGCTTCCTCTCTTGCTCTCCTGCGTCAGTTGTGAGACCCTCCTGTGAGCTCATTTCTGTATAAGTGGCTACAAGTCTTTCATCTTTCTGGTCTTCAGTGGCAAGGTAGTTCTTGCCTCTTATTTGCTGGTCAAAGGTCTTGCTCTGAAAATTCATACTGAGGGAGTTTACCATAAATCCTACTCTATATCACTTGTTTCCAGAACACAATCTTCTCTCCAGTAAGCAGAGCTTGTGCTCGTCCAGGAACATAAACTTCCACCTGGCTGCATTGAAAATTAATAAAAAATGATTTTTCTACTTTTTTATTTAACTAGGTAATGATATGATAAGAATATAATAATGTTGTCCTCTTGTCATTATTCAGTTGCCCATGAAACTTTGCATCAGTTATTTTGTTACAAGCCTATCTTACCAGCCAAGGTTTATATTATCCCATAGATATTATTAGGGTTATTAGTGGTTAGTATCTGATGAAGATTCAATTTCCAGCTCCTAACTGAAAGCTGGTTTCCAAACCCTGAATTCCAAAATCCTTATATGTAGCTCATAGTATGTTCCTCTCTACGGAATAAAAATCTAAGATTTTTCCTTGACCCAGCTTCTGTGCCATCCATTTTGTCCACATACAGTTGCATACAAAACTGTTTTAAATCAAAACATTGTACTACTAACACAAATATGTTGAAAAAAAAATTTTAAAATCCTGTTTTAATATAGCTATCTTTACCAGCTGTACCCCTCATCTTAACAAAACCAGATAAGGCTTCCAGTCCAATACTGGTATTAATGGTGACTGGTATTAATGAGACTTTTGCTTCCAATTTTTGTTTTAAAAAGTGTGGATTAACCATTTTGTTATTTTATACAGAATTAATGTTACAGTAATTTATCTGTAGTTCTGTAGGTAATTTCTATTAGTATGTGAACTACACTGGCAGAGCTCCAGTCCTTTTGAGTATCCCAATTTTCTGAATTTCATTTGTACAATTCAAATATAATGATGTGAACTCTGTGTTATCTAGCACGTTGCTAATTCTTTATTGCCAATTGATTTAGCCTGGCAGAGCAATATCAAATACTAACCAATTAGGTTGTCAGCCTCTGTTATTATTAGAAACAATGGAAATTTTGTTGTTTGTCATGCAAGCACTCTATAAATGCCCATTTGTTTGAAACAAAAATAAAATGTATTTCTGTCATATATATATATATATATATATATATATGTATATATTTATGTATACCAATAACCTATTTTAGGCATATTTGAATTTGTGACTATTCCATGTGTCTCTCAATCAATATAACCTATGCAACAGTAGTATGTTTCTAGTACAATGTTGTTCTTCTTCTCTTCTTTTCCTACCCCCAGTTCCATGACATAAATTAGGATCATTATTAAAGGAACATCCTTAATTCTTTAGGTTTATAGTGTAAGTCTGGAGATAAATATGTTCAATAACAGACCTTTACATTACAGATGCATTCAATAGCACCACACTTTGTGTTCTTTTAATTAATTCATTAATGCATTGGGAAGTTGTGATTTTGAAGCTTTATGGTATCTGAATATATTTTGCTTGGTATCCTGAGATATTTAATCACACTGCGCCTCTCTCATGCTTAATGATTTCAAGCAAATTATAGCAAAGTTCTTTTGTTGATGAGCCATGCCTGATTTGGCAATCCCTTTTTTTCTTTTTCTTTTTTTCCTCACTTTTTTTTTTTTTTTTTTCACAGGTGATTATCCAGCTCCTCGTGCCGTTCTAACTGGTCATGACCATGAAGTTGTCTGCGTATCGGTCTGTGCAGAGCTGGGACTTGTTATCAGTGGTGCTAAAGGTCAGAAACGTTTTCATGATTTAAGTCTTAACATTTTTAGAGTCTTTTTTAGTCGTGTTTCTCAGATTTCCCTCAAGCCACATATGCTTTAATTATCCCTAAGACATGTTGTAATTGTAGGAGAATCTGAAGCACTTTTCTCTGAAAATTGTTATTTACTATCTGTACTTACAAGTTTAGATAGAAATGAAGTTGATCATTCCTTCCAACCATCAGCTTATGCAGCTATTCTGCCCAGATCTGGAAGAACATTTTATACAAATGTATATAATAATTCTAATTACATCTAGTGATTTTGAAGAAGCCTGTTGATAGAGACATGTATTTCAGGGAGGACCAGCTCCAAATTTTTCACCTTGATCTTAATTGAGAGGTAGTTTGTCAGACTGACCTCACTCTCTAGGGAAGCAGAATCAGTTTGCTTTGGAGCTGTGTGCAGCATTCTGACCAGCAGGGTTTTTTGTGATGTTTTCTAAATAATGAGCCGTTGCAGGTTCATCCTGTTGTCTATGGAATCCAGAGCACCCAACAATTGCTAACACAAGTGTACAAAATACTCTTCCAATCCTGCAGCAATATCCTGTACGACTGGTAGTCAGTGTTAATGAAGTACCATCCTCAATGAATGTTTGCTTCATCCTTCCTTACTCTGTTTCTCCTTGATTTATTCCATTTCACTACTTCTCCTACTTCTTAATTCCATGTCCACTTTTCTTCCCCCACTGCTCTCTCTCATTCAGCTTCTTAACTTGTCAAACTAGATGTCTTTTTTTCTTTTCCTTTCTAATTTTCCTCTCCCTCTCCTCCTTTTCTCTTACTTTCTTTTGTGCTACATCATCTCTGTTCTCTTCTTATTGCCTTTCTTTGCATCACTCTCATATTTCCTTTTATCTTACATGTCTTCCTGTCTCATTCCCGCTCTACTCTACGTCCACATCCAGTGTCTTGCTATCTTTATCTATAGTGATGCCTGTTTCAGTTGTCTTTATGGATATCTTTGTACTCATTTTTAACTTTGCTACTTCTGAGGGTAAGAAGAATGTGATGCTTGCTCTGCCAGCTTTTGCTCACAGCTGAGCTCCTGGGTTATTGCTTTTTATACTGTCTTGGAGCTCAACATTTATTTTTAAAGCTGAGTGTGAAACTTTTGAGTAAAGCCATTTTTAAGAGGAAGTACTAATGGGTCATTAACTCTTGTAATGGCATACTGCATAACAGTCATAGGCAAATTCAAGACATTTGTGAAAAGAATGTTCAGTGATACTGGAGCTAAATCTTTTTTCTTAAAGCACTACTATTTCTTACCATTTAAGGAAGCTTCATACACTCTGGCTGCCATAATAGTCCACCCTTTCCAACTGTTTTTTCAAATTTCCTCTTCTTAATATAGATGGAATCTGTACTCAGATATCTTCTGATTCAATAACTATTTGCTGCTTTAGCAACTTACACAATTTTAGAGGTAAAAGCTGATGGAGAAGCAAAGATTTTTAAATCAAAATCAGAATATGTTTATAATTGACCAAGAGAAATGGAGGCCCAGTCTGTCACTTGAAGTAGTCTTCCCACATTCTTTCTTTTGAACTTCAGATCTTACAAAAATGCAGAGGAAAAATAATTTTTAAAAATTGCTATTTTCCAAGATATACCATTTTAAAGACTTTTTCTTCAGATCTGATAGTTTCCGTCCCTTTTGCAGCTTCTTAGATTGCATCTCATGGCAGTGTTGTGTTGCCCTGCCATCCAGGCTTACCTCAGCCTGTGCTTCCTGGTGGGCAGCTGTTCCTCTGGAACTGGCTGTGACACTGTGATGACAAATGCAGCACTTGAGAACCTACTGAAGCAGGAAGACAGCACATTTAGGATTTCTCTGTGGAAAATCTTGTGCATCAGGTTGATGCTTGCATGTTCTTACCCAACAAACCCAAAAAAACAGTGGTCAAGCTGTATGTCCTTACAGTGGCATCCTAAATCAGATATGCCTTTTTGGGCCCATGACCATTCAGCTATGAAGGTATTTTCTTTTGAAAAATCTAACAAGGTAATTATTCTAAAGGTGAAGGCATCACTTTTTGTAATATCCTGGCACTTCAGTATTTCCAAAGCTGAAACTCAACTCTTTGAGAAAATAAATTATTTCCATTGCAGTGGTTCCCCAAGGATGCAGCCAAACTTGGGGTCCCTCTGCATAAGACTTTATGCAAACACACAGAAAACCTGTATAATAATATAATAAATATTATATAAATAAGATAAATGTGCTGATGCTGATTCATTCTACTTGGGCAAACCCAGCTGCTGTGTGAATTTCAAAGTTAGAAGGACTTAACATGAGGTGGCTGAGTCTGCCAATATGAATTTACATTCAGGGTCATGAACCAGTTGTATAAGAAAGAGATTACTGTGATGTCCAGGATTATCCTGTGATTCACAGAGGAAAACATTTATAATTTCCTGTGACTCATTACAGTTATCAAAGAAGGGACCCTTTTTCTTAGTAGCAATACAGATCTCACTTTCAGAAAAAACTTCTCTTATTGTTCTTGAAATGTAAATAAGCTTAGTTTACATCTTAAAATGCACATTGAAGATTTCACAGCTGTTTGTTTCTTTCATGAGTGTAATAAAAAGACATTAAAATCACATATTAAAATCTTTCTGGAGCAAATGGAGTTATAGCGCAATTTCCTAAAATCTCTTATAGTCCAAGTATCATTGTGACTCTGTTGGCTTTCACATGACTCCCACTGCTGAAACAAATCAGGACTGAAATCTATGAATGTTCATTGGGGGAGAGGATCTACAGGAACTGCCATTGTCTAGAGGAGAAATATGCAGTAATATGATTACATGCCCTATGGGAGTTGCTCCTACTAGTCACTGATAGGGCCACATCTGTTTAATGTGAATGGGCAAGCTAAAGAGAGTTCATGTTGTTAGAGAAAATCACTGAGTGAAGCTTCTGAATGCTTGGGAAGAAGAAGGAGTGTTTTAGAAGACAGATCAAGGAAAACTCCTACCAGCCTAAGTAAATAATACACTTCTGGGCATATTGTAATTATTTCCTTAACATTCTGGCTCTTGCATCTCCTTTTCGATTGTGCATTTTAAATTCTTTAAGTAAACATTGCAGCTTGTTATATCTATGCAGCACTAATGTGATATAAATGTGTATTATGCATCATTTTTGTGCAGAGACAATATCATTTGTACAAACAGCAAATGTATGATATATTATGTTTTCATATGCAGAAGGTCCTTGCCTAGTACATACAATTACTGGAGACTTGCTGAGAGCCCTGGAAGGAACAGAAAACTGTCTGTATCCTCGCTTAATTTCAGTATCCAGTGAAGGTCACTGCATCATCTACTATGAACGAGGACGGTTCAGCAATTTCAGCATTAATGGCAAACTCTTAGCTCAGATGGAGATCAATGATTCAACCAGGGTAAATCTAAATGCAAACAAGCATTTTTTGTGTGTTGGCTTTCTTTATTAAAATAAATTGAATTTATTTGAGGTATGGTTTAGAGGAAATCTTGTATGTAAAATTGCTGCCTCCTGGTTAAGCTATTCAAACACATATCCTTTCATCAACATCTCAAAATATGAAAATGCACTTAAGCTTTTCTAGAATAAATAACAACAAATAGTTTATGAGCCCACAATATTCCCAGAATTTTTGTTTGGAGTTTAATTTCAGTGGGAAATATGTCTTTGAAACACAATGCTCTGAAAAGTCCTCATTCCTCATTTATTAGCTAAGACATGAATTCATGCCTTCAGGGCTCAGCTCTGTCACTAGCACTTGAAGCAGCATTAGGAATGCAGATCGCTGCTCTGCTTTAGGAGGTAGTGATAGCACTGAGCATTGTAGAACAAATTATGGTATGTAGAAATGTGCTGAACTCAAGTATTGGCAGATTCAGTCAAGGAGCTTTTTTGTTATCTATCATGTTTAATACCACACAATTGTTTTTCAAATATGATGATACAAAATTAGTTGGTTTATTTTTTGGACTAGGGAGAAAGGGGAGAGGAAGCATTTTGCTTCAAATTTAAAGTGAGCAGAACGTAAGAAATGCATTAAAGTCAATTCAATTTTTAAAATACTGATCCATTTCCATAAAAGTTAACTGTGTGCTTGGGATATTTCTTTTTCTCCTGAAGGCCATCCTCCTGAGCAGTGATGGGCAGAACCTGGTGACAGGAGGAGACAATGGTGTAGTGGAAGTATGGCAGGCCTGTGACTTCAAGCAGCTCTATATTTACCCTGGCTGTGATGCTGGCATAAGAGCTATGGATCTGTCTCATGATCAGAGGTGAAATTGTCATTCATATTTGTATATAAATACTAAAATTCCAGAAAGAATACATCTCCATGAACTTTGAGTATATGGTATGGAGCTGTGCGCAGGATGTGTAAGAAACAATTACTCCAATTGTTTTCCTGTTAATTTATCTGATTCAACACTTATTCTGATATTTGAGTCTCATAATGAGCACTTAACATTAAGGTGAGGTCTTGTTTCATTGAAGTTAATAAGCCAGATACTCAACTAGCAAAATACGACTAAAATTGCATTAACTTCAGAACAAAGGAATTGTCAGATTGTATCAGAGTGTAGTAGTGCCTATTAAATGCCTTAAAACCAATTGCAAAAGTTCGAGATACATTTCTGATTTTCAGCCAAGCTTAAGAACTTCAGACAGTGTTGCAAAAAGTGCCTTGTTCTTTTAGCTTTTTTCTGTCTAGGAAGATAGCTTGAGAAGGCCAAAGAAATTAACATTAGCATCTTTGATATCTTTTTCAGAACTCTGATTACTGGCATGGCTTCTGGCAGCATCGTAGCTTTTAATATAGATTTTAACCGATGGCATTATGAACATCAGAACAGATACTGAAGCGCAGTGAAGAACTGAAAGCCCAGGTAAAGCTGAGAGCACAAGTGCTGCAAAGAAAGGTGTAGTCTCTGGTGGAAAACCACGTCTGCATTGACCTCCGTTGTACATTCCATTACACCCAGCAATAGCTGTACATTGTAGTCAGCAACCATTTTACTTTGTGTGTTTTTTCACAACTGAACACCAGCTGCTGAAAAGCAAGCTTGTATCATGTAAATTATATGAATTAGGAAATGTTTTGGTAATTATTTCATATATCTTTGTTTATTGAGAAAAGGTAGTAGGATGCGCCACAAGAGACTTTTGAAAATTCTGGGGAACCTTGTGTCCAGTTATTTCAATGTTTAGGCTTTGAACCTAACATGCATCCCATCTCCAGCCTCTTTTCAAGCTGAGATTAAAAAAAATATGTTTGATACTTTGTACATCAGATGCACATCTTAACTTTAAAGGGATACTTTTGTAAAAGTAAAACCTTGTATAAAGAACAAAACTGTTTCTTAATTTTATTGTGGAGTTACAACTTGCATGTACTTTAAACCTGATGTCTTGAAGGAACAGGTGCATTCACACAAATCAGACTGGAGATCTGCCTAAGGGTACAGCTTGTGTTAAAGGGTTGAATTTGGGAGCAAACAGTAATTCTGACATTTTCACCAACACATTTTTTTCACTTTTTTCAATCTAAAGTTTACCCCTCTTAAGTGAAGTTCTGCTCACAAAGCATTTGGATAAAAAGCCATCATTTGCCATATTTATACCTTATACAATAGAAATTAATTTCCTCCCTTTTAAATTTAAAGACTAGACAGAAAGGGAGCAAAGAGGGAAGTTCAGTTTAATGCTTTGTAATGCTTAATGATTCCCAATACAGACAAAGTGCTATACTTCTGGATTATTAACATTTGGCATATAAATCCTGGGCAAGAGAGCCCCCACTGATTTCTTTTCCCTTATTTTTAATCTGAGGAGCTTGATTTATTTCACAGCCTTAGCTTCATTTCAAAGGTGACTGAGGTTGTTTTTTTCAGTTCTTCTGAAAATCTCACCTGAAGCCACTCAGACTAAGGCACTTCATCTTTTACAATACTGTAATGATAACTATCAGAATAATTTTCTGCACATTGTACTGATCAAATTACACACCCAGGGGTATATACACTTTAATTCATGTTTCTTCTTTGTATATTTGGTGACTGTATTGTCATAGATGTACATATTGTGTCGGTAGGGCTATGAGGCATGTAACAGGAATGTAATTTTCTCAGAATTTACACTCACTTGCAGTCATTTATTTAAAAAGATAATGGATTCTTTGTATTGGCACTTTGCACCAGGAACATATCATTATTTATTGATGTGATTACTTATTTGTTATCCACCTTGTATTAGTAAGTTTAGCCCTGAATTTCCTTCTTCATTGTTGTTTGTATTTATAAGGTTTGGAAATCATGGGGATCAACGTAATGATTAAGTTATTCATCACCTGTCTGTAAGCAATATCTTGAGTTTGTAGCTTAGAATTGGGAGACTATTGAACATCTGGAAGACAAGTTCATTTCATCTTGAGATCATGGTGAAATATTTTGGATATATAAATTCCTTAAGCTATTGTAACCATGTTTTATTGCAAAGATGTAAAATATGCCAGATGTGTGTGAGTTGGAAATCAAAAAGAAAAATAAAATATGCAAAGAATTCAGTGATTGTTTTTCATTCCAATGCAACTTTTTTAAAGCATTCCCATTATCATTATAAACAAACAATTATTTTTGAGAAATTCTTACTTATGTGCTAATTGTATGCCAAAAAGTACGCACTTCTGGATGGTTGTTTTTCCTGGGGTCCCAGGGAAAAAAACTCACAAGTTACAGAGTGACCTCCACAACTCTTGATTGTCATGAAAGAAGCTACTAGAGTTACTTTGTTCAGCAGAAGTGAAAAAGAAGAAGAAAAATCAAAGCCTTTAAGAGATATTTAGGATCCTTGTGAGCAGGAAATAATCTTATGTAATAGACCTCACAGAGAGCAAAGATCTGATGAGAGAAATTTTAGATATTTCTCAGTATCTGGTAACATGAAATAAATTTAATCTTATTTTGGGCATTGGAAGTTAAATACCTACATTACCTGCACAACATAGCAAAACACGTGGAATAAGTTACCTTTTGGAGATGCTGAGGACCCTACAAATATTACAGCAAGTAAATGGAGACATATAGCTGTATGTCAGATGTCTAATTAAAGGTAGCAATGGTAAACAAAATACTTTCCTAATAATTAGAAAACTCCCAGAAGTTTTCTAATTCTTGATAGCAGAATAGCAACCAATATTTCAATTTGTTGCCCTACTCATTTCCTTTAAATTTAGAAGTATTGTTCTTTAAATAATTATGAAAATTAACCAAAGCAAATATTTGAGATCCTTTTTTTATACTGTATATTAAAATGCAGTGTACGTTTTAACAAAAATCTATTTATATCAGTCAGCTTTTGAAAGTATAACATCATAACCTGGTTGTTTCGAAACTGTATGAGATACGGTAAGAGGATAGGAGAGGATTGGTATAATAACAGTGTCCTGTGAAACAGTTTATTGATCTGTCACAACCTCCATTCCATCATTATATAAGTGTCACCCCTAAGTTTGTATTTTATTCAACAAATCAGTTTAAAAATACACTATTACAATTAAACAAAAAAATGGTAATTGCTATTATTTTAATTAATACTGTTGTTTTCATCAAGTCTCTCAGCATGACATTAAATACAATCTAGTCACAAATTAGAAGTTTTTGTGCCCATGCAAACCTTTACATGAGAAATTTGCCATGGATTACAAGAATAAAAAAACACTCTCACTGTATTGCATTCATAGGTAGGGATACCCGAACAAGTCAGACTCATAAAACAGATAATAATAATAACAATAGTAATAATAGCAACTATAACAATAACAATAATAATAATAATAATTTAATGTTACTGCTACTACTACTACTAATAATGATAAAAATTATAATAATTGTAGTATGATATTTAAATTCCTTTGTTTTATTTTTTGATTTGTGTTAATTACATTATGTACGCCCATCTATTTCAGGGCCTCTTTTAGTAAACAGACAATATACACAGATCTCCAGTTTATGTCAGAAGTCTTTTCCAATGCTTCAGCTGCCCATTTCTGTCACACAGTAAATCTTGCCTTTTTTCTCTAGAAATTAGAGCTACTGATCCCAGGGAATCTCTGAGAGCTGCTTCTGTAGCATGAAGCAGCTTTGGCCAAACCCATTAAATACAATGAATCTCTCAGCCAAGGGAGATGCAGCTTTAAGGGTACAACTGTGCAACTAAAATACACCTACAATGTAAATAATGCACAGTTATTTCTGCCAGTTCATCCACAGATTTCTGCCAGTTCACCCTCCATTAAGCACTGGACTACAAGTCATCGCCTTTCCAGGAGAAATGATGCAACAGCTGCGATGCTTATTCCTTGCCCAGATCCTACCACTGTTGAGGAGAATGCTGCTTTCTCTACATGAGTAATAATAAAAGAGAGGCTCCTGTATATTTACCCTAAGGAAAGACTAGTTAAGCTCAATTTACTGGGAAAGCTTGGATAAACAATGATTATGTCGATAAAGAACCTTGCAGGTTGTGTGTGTAGAGCTAAAAGTGCTGCCTGTGAGCAGCAGTTGTGGAGAATGCTTTTTATAATGCAGTGCATCAACCCTGCTGACAAGCAAGCAGGATGAAGCAAGCCTCGTGCTCCCAGGGATAAAAGCATTTGAAGCAGACACAAGGAGCGAAGGGCTGACTTGTGACAACAGCAAGAGAACCACCTCCTGAAACAAGATGTTTAGTACATATGAATATTTCATTTGGATCCTTAAACCTGGAGTTTATGCTCACAATTTTCAAGGGCTTTACTGTGGACCGGTTTTATTTAGGCTTTGGGGTGTGTGTGTGTGTGCATGTGTATGTGTGTGTTACTTGAAAACTCTAAAATGCATGGACTAAAGCTGGTATTTAAAGCAGGAAAAAAGTACTGGACAGTTTATAGAGTCCCTAGCCTAGGGATTCATTTTGCAACATCTACAGTTAGGTTTCAATATCTGAAACCAATAAGAAAAACAAGCCTTGTGATTTCTTTCTTATAAAGTTTATAAGCTGTGGCCATATAATTTGTTTACATATGGATTTACATAGATGAAAATCTGCCAAACAGCTGACTTGGTTTATGGGTCTGTCCATGGTGAACAACAAAAATTTGAACACTGGAAACTGCTACATTTCGGATACTGATATGGAAGTGACTCTTAATTCTTCATCAAGAGAGTACTCAATATTAGTTGGATGTCTTTCATGAAATCATTATTATTACTTTTACACATTTGAAAACTCATCAAAACTATCAAGTCTATCTATCTTTCACAAATTATTGTGATAGCAAATAATCTCATTATTTTAATTAATCCATAAATTACTTGTAAACTACTATTTTCCATAGGATAATGTCAGAATGAAGACTGTAATAATTTGATTCATTTTTCCTTTTTCTTTATTGGCCAGGATTTTGTAGTTTTTATCAGGGTTTTTTTTAAAAAAAGGAAAAAAATCAATAACTCAAAAGATACCACATCCATAACCTTTAAATTCTTTGAGGTAAATTACAGAATTCACTGCCTTGAGACATTTTACATTAGCTGAAAGTTTAACCTCAAGGACACACAAGTTAAGTAGTCCCTATTATTTAATTTCTATTTTTCATGGAGGAATGGGTGATACATACAGTATTTTCACTGGGAACTTCTAGAATAATATAGTTTGACCTTTAAAGTCCATCAGGTAATTTATTTGTCTTATGTAACATCCCAAGCTAGAGGAATTTCTACAAAGAGTCTTCAGCTCATTTCAGAGGACCAAAATGCCACCAACCAGTGGGCAGAATGGTCTCAGTTTGTCCTAGAATTGAACACTTATATCCTTCTCTGGTGGGAGCCATGTCCTTTCTCTGGAGGGAGGCAGCTTCTCACTCAAGGCAGGAAGAGAACAGCAATTTTGAGCATATGATGGGGATATTTCATACTAAAAAGTGTGTTTCTTTTCCACTGGACACTTCCCGGAGCTGCCAGAGACAGGAGAGGGACAATATCTACAGTCCACCTAAACCTTCATTTGCAGCTGGACCTTGTTGGATTAAGGTAGTTATGTGTGCTCTGGTAAAGGCTGGCATTTCAACCAAGCATTGCAGTGAAAGATACAAAGCAGCTTTCATGGATTTACAGGCAGGTAGCTAGCCTAGGTCTTTAACGAGGCTCACAGGAAGGTATATAGTGGTTGACTGGAAAAGGTATTATTGGGGAGAAAACCATGAAGATATAAAAGGGAATCATATAAATGTCACAACAGATGAATATAGAGCAACATTTTAGACAGAAGAATTTTTATTCCCAAACCCAGAATATAAATTCCAGTTTAATGAGTACTGTAGGTGCCAGTGATGATGTATACTGACTGCAGATCTTTTGCACATGTTCTGGGCTTGTCCGGAGTGACACACAGTTGGCAATAGACAATAATTAGCAAATGTGTGCAATCCTTTAGCAGCCTAGAATAACTCATTTGCAAGACTGGTTTAGGAGTTACTCTGGTCACTCTTGTCTAACACTCTCTTCTCAGTGAACTTTAGAGTACTTCACCTTTAATTTTTCAGTCTAATATTGGTCTCAATGCCTTTTGACATTTGGCAGAGGAGATTTTATGAAAAACTTGGACTTTTAAATGCATCTCATACAATCTTAAATAATGGGTTCAACATAATGTGGCAATAAGTGTAGTAAGTAATACTCTCTGTGATAAAATATATCTTCTCTAAGCATGGAAAAACATTGTAAAATAAACAGTAAATTTTACATGTAAAGTAATTTCTGAGAAGACTCTGGAATTAAGGGGAATCTTATACAAATACCTTCTCTTTATGTACAGACAACAGCTAAATAAGGTTTAGAACAACAACAGAAAAAAACCCTAGGTTTCATTAGCCATTATTTTTTACCAAGTACAACTTATCCATTTGTGTGCTATTAAGGATTCTTTAATCCTTAAGTCCAAGTTGGTATGTGCAAACTACATCTAAATGTGCAAAGTATATCAAAAACAGGATCCCCACTGCTCTGTATTCTCCAACAGTATTCAATCAATGACAACAGCCAATTTTAGCTCAAAACCATGTTTTTGGTGAATAAACTTTTAACCTCAAGCTCATTTTAAATTCTACCTTTCTTTCCATTTGCACATTTTGTCCAATCTTATTTTTATAATATACTTATTATATAATTCAGTGAAACAGAAGCAAAGAAGCTATGCTACATCCTAAGGTTATTATTGTTCAAAATAACCGTTACTAGAGAGACTATATCTAATTGTACCTAATAGGTGTAACCCAAACTCCTGAAACAAAAATAATACCATGTAATATTATTTTTCTATTTGAGTAAGTTGTCCTGATTTGGCAAGCCACATGTACTATTAAAACTACTTCAATTAATAGCCTCTGCTTTTTTTAGACTCACCGCTGCGAAGATGTGTTTCATATAAAGATTTTTATTAAACCGGTAAGTTTACATGGCACAAATATAAGACACTTTTTTAACTAAGTTCACTCAAAAGTTGTAAGAACACCAAATTTACTTTCATGATTGGCAGTTGCCTAGAAAAACTGTGCAATCTTACTGCTCTTATTGCTTTTTTTTTTCTTGCAGGAGTTATCAAATACTGCAAAATTTTCATGAAGCTTTTTTTAGCATTTTTAAAATTATTTTTGGTGTGATGGACAATTAAGAGGAGCAAATTCTTAAGTCAGTAAACTAGGATTGTCAGGCAGCAGGTGTATAGTTTATATAGCTCTGATTTGCAAAAGACTTTTCCTGGTAATGCTAGATGTGCCAACAGGGCATAAGCTAAGCAGCAACTGTCATATGAGACAGAAAACAAACATGGAGAACAAGCAAGGTGCTTCAACAATCCTATTTTCTCATGGGATAATAAGAATGGACAACTCATATCTTGGCATGGCTTTCCAAGGCTTTGATAAAAGCACCGAATTGTCCTCTTCTCAAAGGAAAGGCATCAAGTAGGCCTGAAGAAATACAAATCACTGCTGTTCAACATTCTGTTCTCTGAAGTAGGAATATCCAGATGAAAGAAACAGGGAGCAGAACCACCATCACCTGAGTAACACAAGTGCCCCCAGCTTCCTAACAAGTAAAGCCATGTTGCTGACATGCACCCTATTAACTCTGTCTTTCAAAGCCTTATCTAGGGAGACTGCTGTGAAATCAGGGAAGAAAATAAGAATTCAGCTGTCATAACAGCCTGAGTGAATCAACTGACTGAACTCTCTATCTTCAGAAACCAGTCAATGTAACCGTGAAGTGGATCTGGAGAGCCCACCTTCATGCCGGTTCCAGCTGATAAGTAGAAAGTGACACTAGGTAATGTTAAGCTAAATGCTTCTCAGAAAGCCCATATCTGAAGTAAGGAAAGACCAGATGCATTCCTTGATTTCACAAGCAAGTTCACTTTTCCTTATCTATCCACTACACTAAAAATCAATGTGTAACTGGGATTGAGAAGGCTAAAGGGTCTCGAGACACTTATTACACAAGACACTTAAGCTTAGTGCTATTTATGGTAGAAAATTACACTTTTTACAAGACAGTTGTAAGAAATTGTTTCTTGGAAATTTAAATTTCATATGTTTCAAAAAATTGTCATCACACAGATCTTATGCAAAAGAAGACTGACTGGTATTTAGATATAAAAGAGGGGCATTTTGAATTGACTTTACCACAACTGAATCTAGTTTACAGTGCTACACTGGCTTATAAGTCTGGTTAAATTCCAGAGGAACACACTTCATGACAACATTTATCTGTATATCACACTTGACACTTAATTTATCATAGTTTTCTCTGTGTCTTTCCGCAGAAGAGACAGCTAGGCTGAGGTCTGAATTTCTAATAAAACTCTGGTGTGACCCCCCCCCTGAATTAAATCGCATAATCATTAGCATTTGAAGTGTACCATCTAGTAAAAACACCTCCTGAAGACTGAAATTCAAAGCTTGCTGATTCCTGTCTAGTGTGTCCCCAGATGAACTGATTCTCATTGATGTGAGTTCCTGTCTTTGAGCTGCTTACCAACACACAGGTGGGTTTCAAGTGTGTAGGCTGAGACCTGCTCTGCATGGATAGGCACCCACTAACCCAGGATATTTTTCACCCAATTCTTCAGTTATCCAAGATCAGATATCCAAATCTGTACAGGCCACCAAAGGGTACCTTTATGCAGGTTGAAATAATATGTAAACATGCACTTGTGGAGAGGGAACCATTTGAACTATTGAGATACCTGAATTATGTGTCTAAGACGACTAATAGTAGAAAGCTTTCTGTGGTAATACATACTTATTTCTCTCCACCTGTAGCAAATACAGCCTGGGGTGACTGGCTCAGAAGGAAATACCTCATATCTATAGAAGTTAATGTATTAGAAACCAGTGTTGTTCAACCAGTCCCTCTTTTCCATTTGATCCTGGCAAGTTTGGACTCTCCCTGCCCTGCAGGTACAGCTGCTTCTCCCACCTGCCAGGTAAAGTGAATCAGGAAGTAGAAAGAGATACCTTCTCCCCCTTTCTTTGTACCCCACTGTCTTCATTCTTTATTAGTTGAGTTCTTTGGATGTATAAAAGCTTAGTCACACTGTCCTACTATCACCTCTCAGAGCTGTGTTACAGCTATCCCCAGAATAATGTTGGAGGGGATAAGTGAAAGGGGGATAGTGAAAGAAAGGAGGAATACAAAGGACTTCAGGGGTGGGAGTAGCTACAAAACCTGGCATGTTCTGCTGAGAAGGGGTTGTCCCTGGGGAACGTGACCTGAAGCACTGGTTGTGTACAAATTAATACATCCAGGAAGCATCTACTTCAAGTCAGGTAAATACAGAGAAAGGGGATTTTCTAGCTGGGTCTTGGTGATGGTAACTTCAGCAGGATTTTCTGTCTCCTGTGGTCTTAGGTGTCTGTAACTGTGATTTCTGTTTGCATGGTATAAATGAATAAATTATTTGCATTTTACTGTATCCTGATTTGGATCAAAGGTGATTTCATGCAACCTGCCTGGAACAAAGAACCCCTTACATGAGATACAGCAAATTCAAACCACAAGATGAGGGCTACAGAAAAAAGTGCTAAATTCACCAAAATCCTGTGGAAGGTATTCAAAGAGTTCAGTAGCTCTCTGTGAAAGGTGAGCAAATGAGCACAAGGTCTGGAGATCAGGTGAAGTGGCTCCAAGACACCAGTAATAGTCAGAAAAACTCCCTAGTGTTTGAGGACCATGCTTGGACCCAAAAATGTGTCTTTAGCTTGAGAAATTTCTGATAATTCAAAACAAAGTAAAGGTGTTAACACATTGGGGAGTTCAGTGGCCACAGCCGAGGGTTGCAGCCAGACCTATGACCTGGGCAGAGGAAGGGAAAAGTGGAAAGTGAGAAGCCTCAACATGTTCCAACAGGTCCCTGATATAAGCACAGGATGCTTGTCAAAGGACAAAAATGAAAATACAGCATCATGCCCTAATGAGAAGTCTGAAAATACCGCATATTTGCTGTACTTTGTAACTGCCTTTTAAGTTCATTTGGCTAATGAATCATACAGCTCTTACAGTATCCCAATTTCTGTTCCTTAGCTATGGAGCACAGATGCAGCAAAGAGTTAGAGAGAAAGCAGAATTAATTTGCTAAATAATTTAACTAAGCAGGGTGAGTTAAGTAGAAATTCACTATAGCAAGTGGGTCTTGCAAATAGCACAAACACCTGCCTGAAATACCTGAGAAACTCCACAGAGAAAATTTCAAAATCTCCCATAAACTCTAAAAATTTTCTTGTGTAAACTGTTGCACATTTTATTTGTTAGATAATGTTTATTTTATTGTTGGGGGAACGAAAACTGGTTATTAAAAACATTTGATTTTAGTCCAATGTTTTTTATAATTTTACTTTGTCAACAGATGGGGGAATATATTCCAAACACATAATGGGTTTATCACTTTTCAAACGCAACCACTGCCAAATCTCTAACATTAGAGTCTTCTCTTAGCTGTAACATTGTGAACAACAGAATAATATTGAGATTCGCAAATGTTTATGACATTTTAAATAAAAAAAAATATTTACAATTAGTGTATTTGCATTAGAGTGTAGGTGTTGCCTGGAAATAATTCAACAAGTATTGTCATCAAAGTAGAATGGTTTGTGGTAATATTCATTAGGCAGAATGAGCTTGACATTTGTTCTTAGTTAACTCTGACATAGAACTGTATAGAAGACCAAACACAATATATCACAATTTCTAAGGTTGGTTTGAATTACACTACTGACATTTTATTATATATATTGTGTTGACCAGCTTTAAAAAATTTATGTAGTGTTTATTTTGGAATGGAGGTAATTTCTGTGGTTATGGATTAGTAGTGCATCTTGGCTTTTCCCACTCTCTGTTACCCCAGGCTATAGCCAGAGAATAATTTTTGTTTGATATTGCCAACTTGAAATTTATAGGTGCACAGCTCAAACCACCAGTTGCCAGAGGCACTCATAAACCCTTCTTCCTAGCACAAACTATCAATATATAACCTGATCAGGAATGTGCACTGAAAGTAATGGCTCTTTGTTTCCTTCCAGCTGCAAAGTGCCATTGCTGGCCACGCAGGATTTGGGTAAGAGGAGAGCAGTGATAGTTACTGTTCTCTGACAGATGCCTCAGCAATTTCATCCTGCTGATAGTCAGGCCCATTCTACAGAGAAAATCTGGCCAAAACTTGCTTTTGGTCTGTATGAGACCAGAAGGACTCAGTAGTCAGTGTCTACTAGTAGTCAGTCAGTCATGGAACTCTGAAGTGGAGGAGAGGTGAGTGTGAAGCTTCTCTTCCTCTCCCTCCTTTTCCTCCTCCTCTGTTCAATCCAGACATTTCTGGAAAAGTGGAATTTCTCCTACATATCACAAATTTTCAGAAATCTGACAAGTCTGGAAGAAACCTCTTTTCATATAGCAATTTTATCAGAGAAATGAAGCCCAGAGTTGTGTCTGTAAGGTGTTGATCAGAGATGTGAGGGAATCCTTAATCCAGAGCATTTTTTAACTGTCAAGAGGAGTTTGAGGAAGACTGAGCAGGATCTGATGCCTGGGCAGGTACTGCACAGACTCAGGCATGGAAATAGTTCACCCTTCATTAAAAATGTTCAAAAGAGGATTTTATTGCATTCCAGTGGTAACAATCAGCCTCTTCTAAACCGCAGGAGTTATTACAAAAAAAAATATTCAAGTATCAGTCCTTTATTCATATCTGCCATGGGAAGACCTTTGTAACATCAATGAAAGCTCAAGTAGGCTACAAAATTTATGCTGTATGGAAAGGAGGTTTTTAATAAAGGCATAAAAGGAGAATGGATGCTAAGCATGACAAACATCTGCACAAGAACAAAGCAGGTGAAAACCATCTTCATCTGCCCAGGCCTACAAATTCTGTGTGTGCCCTTCCGGCCACAGAAACAGGACACTATAGGCTCAGCTTTCACCATCTCCAAAGACTTAGCCAGAAATGTGGAAAAGTTGAAAAATACTTCAGATTGCATAATTTAGGAGATCATAAAACCAGTAGGAGAGTTTGAAAATTATTTAGATTTATGAGCTGATGGAAATTCCTTAGACATCCACAGGGTCAGGATCTCTTCCATGAAGTCAAACTGCTTAAAGATCAAAGTATTTGTATTAACATTATCAGCAGGCATTAAAAAAAAAAAAAAAATAGCAGCCATGACATACAACAGATGTTCCTTTGTCTGCCCTCAAATTGTCAAGAGTTAGCAACTTTCAGTGTTATTGGGCAGGGCACACACAACATACACATGTAATATGGACATGCAATATGGTCCTGGGGAAAGGATAAACAAACATTTGGGTGGAACACCAAAAATGGGAAGAATTGCACACCCCTTTGTGGACTTTTGTTCTTCATATCTATAATTTGCATGCTAGAGATACCACTGTACCACTGTATTAGAACCTCTGAACACTAAGAAGTTTGCACATTTCCAGCAGTGGTGGTGTTCAACAAGCATGACTAAACTAATGTAGAAAATGAAATAAAGTACTGATATTCTACATCAGGTAATGAGGTTCCCACAAATTGGATATTGGGAATGACTCTCTGTAACTTCGTGACTGTCACTTCAAGATGTAATCTCCATTGTGGCTGTTCATTCTATCATGTTTTGACCTAATGATTCATGAAATAAGAATAAATCTGAGGAGTTATTAGCAATCCATACTAAATCCTATATCAATCTATATGTAATATGAACTCAATTCACTCTTTTTGTTTTTTTTTCTTTAGAAGTTTTGGGGGAGTTTAGACTTCTGAAAGTTATTTCATATACAAGGTTTGACTTATAACAAAACCCAAAATTGTTATGCAGAAATGTTGTGTGGAGAACTAAGCTTGCTCACAACCAGGTAAACATTGCTGTTACTGTCCATAGACAAAGGGGCTCCAGTGATTCCAACAGAAAGACAATTTTTTTTTTTATCCTTTATCCTGAGAAAACCACTCTCAAACACTTCTGCTCCAGAAAGACTTTAACCCTTCACAAGGCTGCAACTTTCTACTTGTAAGTCTCCCTCAATAAATTCTTTCCTTTAACTGTTTCTCAACTCACTCTCAACACTCTCACACTCCTTTATTTTACAGGGCAACCTAAAGTGAGCAAGATGTTTAGTATGTCTGGGCTGAAGCAGGACCAAAGTGAAAGCCACAGTGCGCTCAGCTGAAAGCAGGGAAAGAAAAGAAGGTTATTTTAAAGAAGTGTTCAGCAAAAAAAATTGTCCTCCAGGAGACTCATCACCTGTAAAAGATCTCCAGATGGAGAGAGAGGCCCCCTTCTCCTCTTATGAAAAGACTGGCTACCAGAGGATCCAGATTTACTATAGTAAAAAACTACAAATCCTTCCCTCTGACCATAGACATTACCAGGTTACACAGAACTCTGCTTGCAAGGTCTAGGACCACACATTTTCCTTCTGAATTATGACATACATTGCAAGGTGTCTTTCAGGCTTTTCTCCAAAGTCCCTTCCCAGATATAATGGGAATGGGTCTGCCTCCCATGCACCCACCGAGGTCATGGCCAGTTTCATTGTTCCCAGAGAAAGCAGCTGCTGAGAGAGAAAGGTAATGAGGGCTGTTCCCAAAGCCCAAAGACTCTGAACACATAAGAAACATTTTGAAGTACAATCTGAAGTAGTACCCTATAATATCGATTTAATGGAAGAAATACTTTCTAGCTTCGAACAGTTTTGCCTCGGCTTCCTGGAGATGAACTTTAAGTTATGTTAGTTTTTTATAGAGGTGTCCTTTCAAACAGCAGAGAAGGAAAAGCCTTTGCCATTTTCCTTTGTGATCCTTCAACAGTCTGGGGTGGACATAGGACAGCCTTACCCAAAAGAGCCTATTTTCATCTGGCTCAGGCATGATTATACGGGTCACAGCTACATTTATGATTTCCATTCATACACACCCTCCAAGAATCATCATTCACATTACTGTGTCACATCTCCACACTGACAGTACTTTGCAGTACAGGGGCACCTTCAACACAGAAACTGTAAAGTACTCTACAATACCAGACTGCTTATGAAGTCAGTCTTGGTTGCACTGGCAAGTAATCCATGTAGTGAATTAAATACCCTTTCCAAACCCCTAAATAAATTCATGAGACTACAGAAATAATCTTGTAAGATTTGTGGAATCCCTTGTCTCCTCAGCCCTCTTCCTCCTCCCACAGATGTATGGAGCGTTGATTATTGCCTGTATTAAGAAACATTATATTTAGTAGACCTGAAGCTGGACACATTTTTATAGCAGACTGGCTCTGTGTCATTGTGTGAAGAAACTGTTCTACACAAGCCATAATTCACAGCTATTGCTTGTTTCTTTGCTTTCTGGGTTTTTTTTTTTTTTGGTATTTTGGGGGTTTTTTTGTTATTTTGTTTTGTTTGGTTTTGGTTTTTTTAACTTCCCTTTAAAACTTGGGATGCAATAAAAATGAAGATGAGGGAAACAAAGGGTATTTCAAATAGTGAAACCAGCCAGAACCCTGATTAATGGGAAAAATCCCAAAAGAATTGAATTCTTTGATTCTCACATTTCTCTATTAAGAGAGACTTCCCAGGAAGCTCATTCTCACATCAGCAGTGTACCTGATATCCAGGGAGTAAATGAGCAGGAACTCACCACAGTGCCAGACTTCTATCAGCCATTAGAGCAGCAAAGATTTATAGCATGAAGCTGTGTAATAGACCATACTTATGGTGATAAATCAATTCTCAAAAGAGAGAGAAGAATGTGCTCCTATGTGCTGATGTGGTTAAAACACAGGAGTGGCCACCAAAAAAAAAGAGCCCTGTGAGAAATGTAGATATACCATAACGGTGCTGCTGCAAGAGCTCTGCTAATTCATAACGCATTTTCCTGCATTGTCCATCTTTTGAGGATGATATTTCCTTTTATCTCAAGTATTCATGCCTGTGAAGAGCTCTGGTATTCTTAGGTATGAGGTGCTGCAGAAGTACAGTTTTGCAATAATTTTCTGAATAAGCAAAAATGTTTAAAAGGCATTTCAATGTTTTACAGGACTGGAACATGGGAAGAAATATACATTTCTGGGAGGAAGCATAACAATTATGTTTTAATGCAGAATGGTCTAAAGGTGAAAAGAGTACAATGTGACTCCTTTCAAGTTATGTGATAAGCTGGAACCATACATCTACAAGGACTTAACAGGAATAAAGTAAGCATCCTTATAACAGACCTTAATCAACTTAATCATGGCCTCACCAACACATTCTACCCTCCTTAAGAAGGGAAGGAAAGAAATAACCTTAAGTGGGACCAGCATTTCAGGCCCATATTGGAGAAGCTTTACAGTAAGCAACAAAACCAGGTTTTGTCACTGATGAAAATACAGATCTCATTTACCAGACATTCAAGAGACAAATCTGAAGAGTGGGAAATATCTGTTTAATATCTTCAAACATCTGTTTTTAGCAGCAGATCAATCAAGAGACAGGAAGTGAACGGAAAGAACATGCTGTGACCTATTTGTCCTTGGGAATAGACAATGGGGCAAGAAGCAGAAGGTGCTCAGGTGTGTGACTCAGTTTGCACAACTCAGATGCCACATCAATAGCAGAGATAATTGTCCTCACTTCCCTTTGCTGACAAAGGAGATAAACAAGAGTTTCAAGACCACAATTCCTCTTGTTTTAAAGCAAACACTTAAAATAGGTATCTGCTGGTTTAAAATGCTTGTTTCTCTCTGTTGTCTCTAAAGAGAGTTCAGTGTGATTAAGTCGGTAGGTAGAGACAGTTTAAGGTGGAATGAGGAATCACATCCCAAAATTCATACCAAGATGAATTTTCTCTTCCAGATATCCTGCCACAATAGTACCTGTCTCAATGCCGTGGTAATTCTTTACAGAAATGAAGCTGTTAGGAATAACCTCATCTATCTAAAGAAAGGATCTTTGAGAATGATGCTTTGACCTCAGAATAGTTTTGTACATTTCCATGCATTATTATTTCCATGCTACTGTTCCAAGCATAAGCCAAAACTGATTGTGAAAATTGTCTTTTGCTGACTGTTCACACACCTGCATGAAAGCCTCTGCTTTGCATCTGAATTCTAAGTGCATCT
This sequence comes from Certhia americana, assembly GCA_018697195.1. Taxonomy (NCBI): domain Eukaryota; kingdom Metazoa; phylum Chordata; class Aves; order Passeriformes; family Certhiidae; genus Certhia; species Certhia americana. The sequence continues at coordinate 50,151,744 of CM031857.1, forward strand.
GAAACCCTAAGGGATCTGGGATTTGGAAGTGGCTGTTGTAAAAAAAAAATACCTGAGAAAACTACAAACCTCCTTGCAGTGTTAGTTATGAAACAATGCCTGCTTAACAATGGAATTAAAAAACCTTGCTGGTATTTTGGCAAACTCTAAGATTTTCAGATTCAAAAATGGAACTGAGTATATACTAATAAGCAAGTCATTGGTCAGGACTGGAAAGCATATTGCTTCCTGCTGTCGATAAAATGCAGCAGCACCTTAGAAGAAGGATTGTGTGAACTAAATATTTTTACAAGAGATAGCGAGGCAGGCCCATGGAGCTTAGTGACATTAAATAATAACTAACATAATATAAATATTTAACAACCTCTGCTTCCAAGAAAATTCTGTCCACATGAAGCATAAGTTAGGATAGTATATCATGAGCCTATTCCAGTATTAGCATTAATGAGACCTAACCTGGCCAGCCAAAGCAATCAACAAAATAGTTGCTAGAAAACAGCAGCTAATCTATCTGCCATGCTGTCTTCAGCCGTCTTATGAAGGTCTGAGTCCAAGCTGCAGTCAGTGATACTTACCCTGAAGTCAGAGAAGATTAGTAAGTCAGGTGTCCTAGTCCACAGTACTGGGCTGAAAGATAAAGTGGAATTCACTTAATCTGGTAATCAGGATTCTAACATTCAAATGCCCTATCCTGAAGCTTTTTCTAACTGACATTGTGTTGAATAATAAAGTTAATATCAGTTGACGGTTTGCCAGAAGCCGTTAATATAAACTCTCGGTTTTGTTTCCAGGCTTGTTAATTTTGTTCTGGCCTTAGAAGACAAAGGATCCAAGTAAAGAACTACCATGTTCCCTATTCTTTCTTTTTTTTCTTTCAGTAAAATTTTCTTCTCACACATTTTTTTTTAAAGAAGCAAAAATTAAACTAGACTTTTATGTACACAATACTCTGCACTGGTCTTAATTTATTTTTGAAAGTTGGTAAACTCTCCTTCCAATTTAAATTGATTAAATAGGTACAGCTGAGTAAATGGACAGTTAGGCTGTAAGTCATATGTTTTCACTTTTAAATTACATGTAGAAGAACTAAGAGAAAATAAGCAAAGAAGAAAAAGTGTACAAAGAAGAGTTCACAATTTTGAGGATTAAGAAATAGAATTACACACAAGATTTGATTGCTACCACATTTTGCTTGCACATAGCAGATGCTGTGGTCAGCCATGGCTGACGCTCACACCAGTGGCCTGGGATGCAGAACACACACCTCACTGAGTAGCATTTGTATGTCTCTTGGAAGTATTCTGCATTTAATGTTACATCAGTTAGATGTATTTTTACAGTTTGTTGGCCATAAGGGAGCAGATACACAAAAAACCACTTCCAAAATGCAGCTGAAATCCTTCCATAATTAAGTGCTTCTTTTCTCTTAAAAAATAAAGAACATCTCTAGTCCTGTGCAGCAATCAGTATCTGTAAGTCTTCAAAGAAGGACTGTGGTAATTCTAGTTAATTCAATATTTCTCTTCCAAAACCATCTATTAGAGTGTAAGCCAGCTCTTTTGTGAACATAAAATAGTTAAGGTACTGCAATGAACTTAATGGTTTCAAAAAAAACCAAAAACCAAAAATCAAATCAACCCACCAAAAAAAAAACCCCACAACAACAACAAAAAATACTAAGGGGAATTTTTTCATACTCAAAAGGCATTTGATGCTGTTTTTGTTAAACTATGAAGAGTAAAACAGGCATTGTTTTCTTAATATTCTTAATATCAGATTTCCCATGGGATATTTGGAAATATTAAATATATAGAATTCTTTATATCTATGCAATGGAAAAGGAAAGTTTTTAAGATGTTAAAAAACCAGTATATTGGCTTTGTGGAACCTGGAAACAAATAGATGTCTAGCTATTCTTGAAAAATATGTGCTTTTCTGCTTGAAAGAACCTGCGTAGCCTAATTTGCAAACAATTTTTGCCACCCTTGAAAGAAGAATGGAAATAGCTTTTGTATCTTCCCTAAAAACTGTTGAATGTACTTGTGGTACAAAATACAGACATATTTCTTTCCTTAACATATACTCAATGTTATTAAGCCATACTATTTTATTACTTCTCTTTATTTCATGTTCTAGTGTTGCAGCACTTAGAATCTATCTGTAATAGGAATTTAATCCACTTTCACCAGAGACTTTCTACAGTATTTACAGTAACCCTTGCTGAATTATTTTCATCCACATTCCACATGAATGCTTTCACTTTCCTGCTTGCTTGCTCTAGGCAAACACAGAACACAGATTTACACTGTGAGATCAAGTTCTCAATTTTATTTAATGGCTCAAACATATTTTCCATATTATGTTGCCCATTATATCTCAATATTTGGTCATAGGTTCAGCCACAGATCCAATCACTACATTACAGAAGTGATATATGTGAACCACTTCCAACACATACAGATAAAATGCTGCTAAAAATATTTTTTTTGCACAGGGAAATTTTTTGAATAAGCAAATGGGAGGATCCTTCCCATCACATGTAGGAGAAGAGCAGGATGCTGCCAGGCTTAGTATTTTATCATGTATGGTTTCACACTCTCAAGCCTCTGAAATCCCAGTTAGAAGACTAGCAGCAGAGCTCTCAAAGCAAATATTGTGCTGTTCCTGACTTGCAAAAGTGAAGTCTCTACCATGCTAGGAGTAAGAGGTAGTTCCACACTTTGTAACAGGGATGCCAAGGAAACGGCTTGCTGAATTCACAGGGGAGCTACTCTGTGATCCTGCAAGCTCACAAAATAAAAGGGTGATAGAAAAGAGCAACATTCATTGGGCAACTAAACTAGTGAAAGGTCTAGATCTCCTATGAGGAGCAGCTGGGGGAGCTGGGGTTGTTTAACCTGGGAGAAATGAAGATCAAGGGGGAACCTTGAGTACCCAGGTTTTACTTGAATCTGAAACAGGAGACACATAGAGGTTACCTCAATAAATGACGTCTTGTGCCAACCAGAGTAAATGCCTAAAATGGAACCAGCTTATTTGGGGGTCATGGGAAAATTAAATAAATTTTATAGACAAAAAAAATTATAAATTCTAATAGCAGAACTGGAAAGGCAAAATAAACATTCTTTAGAAAAACTATGCCCAGGACACCCAATGAGAAGCTCAGAGGATTTGACAAAGAGAATTAAGGGAAGCAATGGGAGAACCACAGCTTGTGCACATGACCTTCACGTGATGTTTAGACATCCACAGAAACCAACATGTAAGTCCCATGTGTGTACATTTCTTTGCTTGGTTCTCAGAGTGGCTCAAACCTCAAACTGCACCTGAAGAGGTTCCCAAATTCTACCTACAGCACTGGGAGGTGCTTCAAGGGCTCCACACTGCAGATATTTCTTGTGAGATCAGTCCATTAGGCCTGACAATATTGACAAGGATGTTACTAAAAGAGCTGTCGTGGTGCTTTTCTCAGTGCTGCTCTCTGTGCAGTTGACACCTGAGATCAAGCTGGATCTCTTTCAGCCTTTGCAGCAGCCATGTTAGCCTTGAGCTTTAGGTCAGCTCTGGCTCAAAAGCTTGCAGACAGCCCACAGAGCTCAGGCTGTGAATTACTCCTCTGTGTGGCTTCTGCAAGGTGTCATATACAGATTTCCCTTTCTTCTACTACAACAACAAAAAAGCTGCTCTTTCAATATTACCCATCACACCCTTTTTTAACCCATGTCTCAGGCTCTAACAACTGTCAACTCTCATTTTGTCCTTTCATTTCTCATTATCAATTTACTTTTGATTGTTAATCACACCAAAAGGTCACACAGGATGGGACATTGCTGGCCTAAAAAGTAGATGGAAAATGCTGAAAATCCCACCACGGTACAGCTGATGAAGCTTTCCAACTCTGTCATTTTCTGCATAGGAAATAACCCTGTGTTGAACTAAGATTTTGCTAAAATCAGGTCAGCGTTCAGCTGGTGAAAGCTGGTTTTATTATTTATAACACCTAAAGATTTTTTAAAAGGTCCACCCAGCAAGATTTTCTGTTTAGCAGCAGTCTGGGGCAATTTTTCAGTAGCTTTCCCTGGGAGAAAACTGTCAAGGCCCTTTTAACTCAGAGTCCTGCATTAGTATGTGCATCTACACTTACTCAGTACTGAACAGCATGGTAAATAACTGAATGAATATACCAGTAAGCAGAATTAATTTTTAGCCACTTTTACAAGAAAGCACTTTGAAGTTTCAAACATTGGTCTTCCCAGTTTTGAATTTGACTCCAAGTTTGTTTTTGAGAATTGAGACATTAAACAGGCTGGTTTTATAAAGATCAATAAAAACTCAAATTTGCTGTCTCGGTTTTACATTAAGAAAATATTGTAAGTGAAAAACATAGTAAATATCAAATCCTTCCAAAATTTCATCTCTCCGTTCCATTTCTCCATGTTTTACCTTGCATTAATTAAGAAACTGACAATCACATATTTTTCCTTGTCATATACTTCACTCATTTTGCAAGCTGGTTAACACAGGTATCAGGGACTTGAAAAGGGTGAGTTACAGGGAAAGGATAACCACACCACTTTATCTGAGTTATAGAAATCATTTGAAGAGCAGCAGTGAACCATGGGATATATTTATTGTCTCTCTTCACATCTCAAGATTTCTTCACACAAGAGATTGTTATAGTGCAATGGACAGAGATGAGCAGATCTAGCAAGGAGAGGAATATGCATTGGGATCAAGCAGTTGCCTGTTCTTATCTTATGGAAAAAGGGATTGCAAGATCTCTCTGATGCTTCAGATAGTCCAACTATTTTCTACTTTTGTCAATATGCTTAAAATACAAGATTTATGGTGATTCATTCTGAAATAAAGCTTATCTTTGCAGCACAGGCAAGGGAAGATTGAACCAGAACAGTAACCTGGGGATAGACAGTTTTTCAAGCAGAAAAAAGGAAAATTGTAACAGAAAAGTCATTCTGCCATTAAGAAGATGCTCAAAAGGAAAATGCTTTAGACTCCTCTCTGCTGCCCATTATGTGGACATCTAAGAAGGTGAAGGAACAGGGCTGAAAATATTTAGTTCCCTATCTCAGCAACTCAGGTCCTGCATATTTGAGCAGCCAAACACACAAGCTGGCAGCTAAGAGGGGTGCTGCTGTATTGCCATGCAGAGAGCAGCATGATGACAGCAGGTGCAAGCCCCCTTCCCACCTTCAGCATTACAAACAGGTGGCCTTCCCCAGTGCCACTTCCTCTCTTCCTCATGATAATGCACCATTAGACATGAGATTTGTGTCTGTAGCTGTGTGCCTTTGCACAAATATATGTGTTTGGCTCATTCCTAGTTATACCCATTGGCTCATGAGTGTTAAAAATAGATTCCATTAGGGAAATTATACTCATGTGCCTTAGCCTTGGCATTTGAGGATACAGGAACAGCTCTTCAGTGATGCATTTTTTGTTTTCTACCTTGCTTTTGCTCCAGGGCACCTAGACAAGAAAACAATTGTAGTTGGAAAAGTGCTTAGTCCATAGTGGCACAGCAGCCAATACCAGTCTGAAAACTGGCAAACCAAACCGGGCAGCCAAGAGGGCCAACCATATCCTAGGTGCATCAAGCACAGCAATATCAGCTGCCAGAGGGAGGTGATTTTTCAGCTCTGCTCCTCACTGGTGTGGCCTCTCCTTGAGAACTGTGTGTCATTTTGGGTGCCACATTATAAGAAGAGCATCAAACTATCAGAATGTGTTCAGGGGTAGGTGACCAAGATGGAAAAGGACCTTGAGAGCAAGACTTATGGGGAGCAGCTGACATCACTTGGTTGGTTCAGCAGGGATGAGAGAAAGCTGAGGGGTAACCACGTTGCCAAGCAGTGACCTCACCACAGTGTACAGCTTTCTCAAGGGGGGCAAAGGAAGGGAAGGTGTTGATGTCCTCTCTGTGGTGACCAGTGATAGGACATGAGGAAAGGGAGTGAAGTCAGAGGAAGTTCAGACTGGACATTAGGAAATGGTTCTTCACTGAGAGGGAGGTCTGTGAGTCACTAAGAGCAGACTCCCCAAGGAAGTTGCGGCAACAACAGTGGCAGGAGTCACTGTAAAAGGAATGCCTGGATGATGCTTTTAGTTATATGGTTTTGTCTTCCTGCTAGAGATTGGGAAGTCAGACTCAATCATCCTTATGGGTCACTTCCAACTCAAGACATTCTATGATCCTATGAACCCCCTAAGTCTGCTGTTCCCTGTGTAGAAATATCTCCAGTTATAACTACTTGGACTGTTCAGTACAAAAGACTCATTCTGCCTCTATTGAAACCTCACAGCCTGTGGCTTTCCAGATAGGCCCTTAGTAGAGATGTGAAGCTGTGAAACTTCACTGGACACACCATGTGAGAAGGGATTTGTTACAATTAACAAGGGCAATATTCACTGACATGAAAATGTATGCAACTGTTTTCATTTCTTTCCACACATATTTAATGTTATTTAAATTAAACTCATGCTACTGATTTCTTCCAGAGGAGCTAATGGAGCAAACATTATTTGGACCATACTAAATGGAAACATGGCAAGCACTTTGTTAATGGACTGTGCAGATTTTTGTGAGGCAGAACTGAGGAAAGCAGTGCACTGCTATTTCTGACTTCACTGGATAGATTTTTATAGCATAATGTTTGCACACCAAAAATTCAAGTCATACAACTGCAAAGCTTGACATTCAGAAAGGACAGTGAGAGGTTTGGCTGGGGAATACTGTAATAAACTGAGTGAACAGTGGATGTGGACAACATAGATTAATGACATCAGTTAACAAATGAGGTACAATGGATTTATCCTACACTTTTCTTTCCTATTCAGCTGTGCTGGAGGTAACTGCCAGATAGTCTCACTGGAATTTCTTTTTAATGAACTAAAATCTTCAGTTGTGGAAAAAAATGATAATAACAACAATCACAAGATTAATGTGGAGAGGGGTTGGTCTGGCAAAAGAGAAATCTGCTCATTGTAGCATAGCTCACAGACAAAGCTGAGATGGAGAGCCTGAATTGAAACATCAAATACTTGAGATCAAGCTCTTGTGTGTCTTCATGAGAAGATGGTACACTTCAAATGCAAAGCAGAAATTTGTAGTGGAAACAAGTTTTTAAACAGGTTGGTCTACTCCCAGAGAAGTCAATGGCTAAGTATAAGTCTATGATAGAAAGTGAGGTTGTAACATGAATTAAATAGGAAAAGCAATTCCATTCTGGGTGAAAAACACAGGTTTTAATACCTGAAAAAGTGGTAAAGCCATCTTATCTTTCATCCCTTTCTATGAACAAGAACTGCAAATCTGTGTCCTGCCCTTTAACCAGCTTTATAACAGGCAAGTGTTGGATGTCAAGACACCTGACAGTGACTGTCATATCAGCTAGTCATTTTCTGAATTTTCTCCTGGCAATCACATTGCAGATATCTGTCTATTTTGTCATCTAAACACTGGCTACTATGCTGAATTTCTCTCGTCATTAATCTTAGCTTTCCCAGAGACAAGGTCATAGGTGTTTGAACTATCTTGCAGACCTTTAGTCTGCCTTTAGTCTAGAATTCACTGTTTTGGGCTAAATTGGACTCTGAAATTCAGTAATCAGTGAAGGGAGCTGGAGGTGTTAGCTTAGAAGGCTTCCCTGTTATGTTAGTCCAGCACCTAGGCAGAGAGTTCAGAGGGTTGGGTGGCAAGACACAGGCCAAACATGAAAATCAAAGAGCCTAATATCAGGCTTAACTCCACCTAGAGCCACAAAAAAAAAAAAAAAAAAAAAAAAAAAAAAAAAAAAAAAGCATGTGGCTCATTTATTTTACTTTCCATATTAATAAAGCTGCAACTCATTATGTAAACCATATGCTGTCTCCTCAGCTGTATGCATTATGAAATCCTCTGAAGAGGGAAGCTTGATTTTTTTCTAATAAAAATGGGAACTTTTTTTCTTTTGCTAAAATCCCTTTTTCCCTCTTTTGCCAATTTGCATTTAGTCACAGTCTCCTCAAATCCACTTCTTACACTTCAGTCAAAAATGTGACTGAAGATTGCCAAAAGAGCAAGGGCAGAGGGAGGGGAGAATTGGCAGGAACAAGAAATTATTTTCTCCAGAATTTCATGATCATTTTTTAAATGTTTCTTTTGATTTCTCTTCCTTACACCCATGTAAAGTCCCTGTGCAAGCAAGAACAGATGTTGCAACAAGCAGAGTTCACCCTTTGACCCTGAGATCTCATTGCTTCTTTTCTCTGGTGCATGTTTAAATTTAGAGTGAAAACCCTACAAAAATGCACGGGGGTGGGGTGAGCTGTGAGGTAGGGGAAGAATCTAATTTTGGAAAGTCTTCCCTAGCACACTCTCTTCAACTTCCACTTGTCTCACTTTATTTGTGAATATCTCAGTCCCAGAAGCTGGAGACAGCTGAAATGTGCACAGATACCACACTGAGTGGCATTGCATCATGGTACCCAAGTGCATAAGTTAGACCTCCTTCTCCAAAATTATTTTCAGAAGATGTGACCAATTTTCATTCCCACTGTGCATAACACATTCCATGACATCCCTTTGTCCATATTAGCCACATGCACAAACCCCTCTGTAGAGAGTTGTGTCTTAGAGATCTCAAAATCTTTCTTCCACAAACACAAAAAGATTCTACTCACTAGCAATGTCAAAAATAAATGGAGACAAACCCATATTTCAATACTCCCTTTCTTGCCCTACTTTTTCACATTGTTTTTGTCATTCTTTTTGCACAGACTCTGTTCAAGACCCCTTACTGCCTCCTGACCATCCTCCTGTTTCTGCCCATTGTGGGATATGTCCACTGCTCTGCTCCAAGCCAGCCTCTCACAGCTCGCTGTCCTTGGCTAGGCCAGCTGGCTGGAGGCAGGGAGGGCAGGGCAGGCACAAAGCCAGCTGCCAGATCAGTGACAAACAGCTGGCAAGGGCTGAGGAACTTGCTGAGAGAAGCTGCTGGCTGTGCTGTGCAGGACTGCTGGCAGGGGTTGTAGTTGCCTCTATGCCCTCGGTTTGAAAACCAAGCCCTGGTCCAAGGAAAGCAGCACTCCTGAACAGCCTGCCTTTCCCACCACTGCTTGCTTACACTGACAGGACACCCCAAGTGCTCCTACAGGAGCAGGATACAGGCTTCCCAAATGCTGTGTGACCAACACACTGAAGAAAACTGGCCAGGAATCTTTCAGACGAGCTGCCTAAGGGCTCTGAGAACATCTCTTCAGCTGGTGCAGGGACCTGTGAATATCTCCACTCTCATAGCTCCTGTCTCAATGCTGGCTTTTCCCTCTGTCTGCATTGCTTGTAGGCAGAACCATGGAGTCCTGTCCAGCTCAGAGAAGGAAGTGTTGCTATCCTCCCAAAGGCCTCCTTTCCCCATGCTCACTTTTGTGCTGAAGAGTAGCACTGGCAATGCAATGTTAGGTCCTTGCAATTATAACTAATATATCTCAGCACAGAATTTTGAATTTTTCTAACCTGGTTTAGTTTGTTCAGAGGATGTTTTCCTGATGAGATTACTTCTCAGCTAAATGCTGTCAAAATTTCTTTCAGCAGCCATAGTTTTCACTCTGTTTCTTTCCTCTTTATGTTTCTTTCCTTGTGTCTAAAGTACACCTCTCTATTCTTTCTCACAGATGTATCTTATAGTATTTGTAGATGTAAGATGTGTAACCATCTTAACCTTTCAAATACCTTGTTTTCTAGCAACTAATATATGTTTCAGCTTTTTACATCTGTATAAAATATAATTCTCTGAGGCATTTAAACTCCTGAGAATATGAATTCTGTTTCTCTGTACATGCTTTGTAATAAAGGAAAAAATACTAAACATCTAAAAGATGCAGAAAAGTACTCTGGAAACTGATATTCTAGAAAATGATAGAGCACTTTTCAATAACAGAGAAAAGACCAGAGATTAGACCAGGCAGTTCTCCATTGTGTGGCCACTTACTGTCAGAGAGTCCAGCAAGAGACAGCTTCTGCCATTTCCTTTCAATTTCTCTGTATAAATCTGCTCTCACCTAAAGCTTGACCACATGATAGTACATACTCACATTAAACTGGTTATTTCTGTCTGAGCTGTGGTTAGAAGAGGCAGTTTTAACTTCCACAAAAGAATGTCCCTTCTGGAAATATCCCCATTCACTTCAGAAGGAGCTGCCTTTCACGTCCCTAACAGACCCCTGTGTTACGTTAACTTCATGATGATAACCAGGCAAAAGAACATCCAGTCTAACATCTGCATTTGAACTTAATTAAAATGTCCAGATAAGACAACCAGACACATGGAGATTAACCTAAAAATCTACAGGTTTCTGACACTATGGATCAAGTTAAAATTTTGCAATTTCTGAGCAATATCAACCACAAAACTTCTTCCCATATTTACTCTGCTAACCTTGAAATAGTTTACAGTTAACCAATTTTCATTGCCATACAAGGGGATATGAGTCAGTTCATGACCTGTTGAGCTGCTGCTCCCCCAAAGGTAGAATGCAAGCACAGAAAATACAAGCAGCCAGGCTTCTCCAGAGAAAAAAATGTTTCTTTTTCTCCTAGGATAGGCTAGAAGATTTCTTCTAGCAATATTTAGGCCTCCCTCTTCCTGCAGATACAGCATGTGTCCGGAGAGAAGTTGTGCATCTTGGGAGTGGGGCTATTCTACAGAGATCTCAATTGCCCTTCTCAAACACTTTTAAGATCACAGAAGAACTTTGACCTGAGATAAGCTCAGAATGGGACCACTCCAGGTCTGGTGAGGTCAGGTGAGCACATCCTGGGTAATGCATCCAGTGTGGCAAACTGTGGAAATATCCCCAAGTTATGGGACAGACGGCATTTGCAGCCACTGAAAGAGTCTGCCCACTGCAGCAAACTGGGTAAAGAAGCAACTGCCCATCTGTGACCACCCAAACCATCCCTTGAATATGCCTCTGTGGATTCCTGAAACTTGGATTGTGTATTAAGCCACCTGATGAGAATTTGAGATAAGATAAAGGTGGTAACTATTGCCCAAGTGTTGTCTCAGGCATAAGAAGAAGGAAATAAGCTTGGAGAGCACTGATAATGTGTTGAAAGAATCCACAAGGAAAACCAGCTCAGCTAGACTGAAAGCCAACTGCGCTGAAATCAGCCCCAACGAGGCAAAAGTTAATTCCAGCAGGGGGAGGTATTGTTCACAACCCACCAACTCAAGAAACCCACCAACTCAAAAGAAGAGAAAGATTGAGTTTGCAGACTAATTAGCATTGAAAGTAAGGGGATTATTTAATCAATAGAATGAAAGAACTGTGTAGCCAATGAGCATTAATTGCTTTGTTTGCTAACATGTATAAATAGTGAAAACTTTGAAAAACCCTTGGGACCCCCACCACTGAGGAGACAAGGCTGAAGAAGGGCCAATGGGACCCCACAGGATCCATGGGTGGTGAATATCTTCTGCCTAATCTCTCTTTCCCTCTCTCTCCCCCTTCCCTCTTTCTTATTTCTTTCTCTCTCTAGATTACATTTTCTGTTAAATAAAATCTATAGTACTGACTTTGGTATATGTTCTCATTTGCACCTTAATTCAGGCAGAGACATCTCTCAATAAATCAGATCATAACAACTGTAAGCAAGTTGGACTAGTTAAAGTACTGAGCATCCTGCTGGTTGACTCAGCAATCTGTCTCTACAGTCCCATTGGAGCAAGAGAAGTATGGCTCTATTTCCTCCTTTCCTTAACCTCACAGCTGTTGGGTCAAAGGATGCTTTAAATACACTAATAAGCAAAACTGCAAAACAAAATCCAATCAGATGCACATTATTAATCTCTTGCAAAAGATGCTGACATTGCAAAAACGCAGCCTTGTAGGCGTTTTTCTTTTGAAAATTATGCTAAAATAGAAAAAAATAGATAAATAAGTCAGACCAATAATTGCAGAACTTCAAGAAGGAAATCAGGAAATCTTCTATGATTGGATATGACCCAAAATGATTTAGAAAGTCTCATTAAAAGGAACAGGATGCAGCATTTCAAATGTTTCACCAACTCTAGCTTTGTGATAAAGGTTTCAGGAACTCACAAAATTAAACTGTTCACATTTTTGGTTGCACGTCATCTCTGAAGCCACAAGGAAGTATCTATCATCACATTATTTTTTTCCTCTCAGTTTTCTGGTATGCTGTTGGACTGTACACAGGAATGGAGACCAGAAACTCCCAGTTTTGGATTTTCTGTAGGAGCATACACAGGTTACAAGCATTTCTGAACAAATAGAGATCCTTACACCTAAAAGCCACAGACACCATCCTACTGTGCCAGGTGGCAGGCAAACAAGGAGGGCTTTGAAAAGCTCAGAAACTGAGTAGCATAAGAAACAGACCTTTCAAGCAGACAGCGAAGGGTTTCTATCAAAGATTAAGGCTGCTATGGCCAGCAGCATACTAAATGGTCTCAAAGGTGTAACCAGTGAGAAACTTCTCAGTAAAGCTAGTGAGGAAGTGCTCTAGGAGAAAATAGGAATGGGATGGCAAGACAAGGGAAATAGAGAGAACTTGTGCCATTTTTGTCAGATTTCCTTGAAAGGGGTGAAGACTGTAGGACTGCTTAGAGGATGCCTAATAGAGTTCCAATAGAACCCAAAAAATACCCCTTTTTGACTACATAAACTTGATTCAATCTTTGTCCATACTGGCATTTTTACATTGTCATTTTCTACCATATCATCCATTACCATCTACCTGTCTAACTTCACTTTTTCATCCATCTTTTGAACATTTACACTCCATAAACTGACCTAGGCAATAAAGCTTTTCGAGCAGGTTTCTCTTACTCCTCTGAAATTTGCTTGCACCTGTGAAGCCAGGGTTTTTTTATATTTTTCCCCCATTTTCTGGACTTGCATATTTGTACATATTAAATCCAAAAATAAAGATTATAAAAGAGTCTGCTGAGTTTGCTTTTCTGTTTCTGAGCATATTCTCAGTCTGTTATGTCTCTTGCCTATGACATGTGAATTAGGAACCCATCTCAGAGGAATGTAGACCTCGTGGACTCTACTTTTTTCAATTCCCCCCCCCCCCCCCGATTTGTTCCATTATCGTCTCAGTAGCCAAACCCCTTTCTCCTCTTAATTTATGATCTTGAAATAGAAAGGAAACTTCCACAAATCATTAAAAGTCATGCACAAAACGTACAGTTATATAAGGAGCACTCTTTTTAGTGTAACAGCCGAACATTTAGAGAAAAAATCCACACTGATATAATAGAGAAACACAATATTTATCAATATTTTTCCACTGTTATGATTCAGTGAAAATGCTTTCTGAGACTTTTCACTCCTATGGCTTTCTTGCTTAAAGAGAACCTTTATATGAGCAGATGTCAGAATCACCCATTGCCTTTCCAACTCTCATTTGCTACATTGTGCCACGTGCTGTTCACCTAATGCGTTTCTCAAAAGAAGTTGCTGCAAGTTTGCTCTCCACAGATGGATTTTTCAGCCTTCCCTGAAATTTTTCATTTTTCCTGTGTGGAGTCTTTTATGAATTCACCAGTTCTTGCTCTATAAGGAGATATGTTATTTATATTGGATCTACTCCTCAACCATTACTTATTTGATTTTACCTTTCCTGACATTTTGTTTCTCAGCCCACATATATGTACACAAATGTGCCTAGAGTATTTTCCATTTCTGTACAATTTTTTAGTTCCCACAAATGCATGTCTTCCTCAGATTCATTCAACTCCCTATTCACTACCAACATCTTGACACTAGCAAACAGCCGTTCATGGAAAAATTTTTCCCATGACTCAATTTGGGAATCAGTTTTTCCCCATTTCCTTTGTCTGCCTGTAAGTTTAAGATCTGAAGGTTTCCCTCTGAAACAGTCACACTAGTCTAAGATAACTGAATTAGCCTTCCTTACATCCTGCCCCCTAGTGAACCTCCCAGTCTAGAAACCATAAGGAATCCCATCCGAGCAGTAGATTCTGGTACAAAGCCTCCTGTGATGAGGCAAAAAAAATCAAATTAATTGTATCTAATGACTTTGAAGCCCCCAGTAACAATCACATAAGGAAAGTACAAGGAAAGACCTCATCACTATCTCTGCTATTTCACAGTTTATTTCTTTCAGGCTCCTCAGATTAATACCATCTGCTCCTGGTAGTTCACTGCATTTGTCTTTCTTAAGTTGCTTCGTAACTTCCTCCTGAGAGACTGCAGTCTCTCTTAAGGCAAATGTCTAGTTTCCCATAGGAAATGCCCTCTGAATAGCACCTTCCATGGAAAACACAGATGCAGGAAATTTGTTTGACTTCACTCTTAGCTAATCCTCCTTTCCAGCTGACTCCTCATGGCCTATCATGCACAGTCACTTGTGCAATTTTTAAAACAAAAACAGGTAGCAGTATGTTGTATTGGAAACTTGATTATATCTTAGACAAAAGTATTCTGTACTTGTATAGCGAAATATCACTTTATGATCTCAGAGCTTCTTTATAGTGTTTATTCCCAACATTTATTGTGGTAGAATATTTCAGACAAAGAATAATTAGGATTCTAATAAATATTTTCCTAATTTAAACCATTTTTCTTTATGCCCCCAAACAATTATGTCTCCCTGGAAGAATTTCTCTTGATTAGAAGTAAGCTGAGCCTTCTACATTCCTCACCTCAATTTACTCCTGCAATTACATGATGAATCTTTTCCTTTTTCCACAATCTCCAAAATGAATTATCAAATAATCAGTTGCTTATGCTGTCACTAAATTAGTCCAACCTGCCATTCTGCAAAGGCCAATGAAGTGGTGCACTAATTATGTTTAGTAAGTATCTTATAAAGGAATGACTTTGGCTAAAACAACAATTTGGAATTGAATGTCTTGTATGGGTGCTGCTTGTTCAAACAGAACCAATAGCATGAACTCTCACTGATTCAAGAAATTATGGAGAGGCATGCAAATTCTGCTGTCAAGCCAATAAAGTAAACAAACTAAGACACAATGGGATTAAAAGATGTGATAAAAGTCTGAGATCAAAGAATCCTCGTCAGAAACTCTTATGCACCAACAGTCACTTCTCATGCAAAATGAGTTGTAACTATACTGAAGTCAGACAGGTAGAAAAAGCAATCCCCAGAACAATCAGAATTGTTGGTTTCCGAGGGGTTTACAGCATCAAATACAATTCCTTATAATACTATTATAAACAATGTGGAAACTAGTAAATGCTACAGAAAACAGGTGTAGAAGACTTCCTGCAAGGATTTCCAATTAATAGGCAGCTGTATTCTGCACTTCTGCTTTACAGCACAGCAGATCCAACAGCAGTGAAACCTGTTCTCTAATTATGATGTGCCAAGTGGCTTAATCAGTTTGCAGTCTTTCCTTTTTAGGTAAATGAAAACACGATTAAATAAGCAGTGTAGAAAAGGTAAGAGAGTATCCTCTGAATAAAATAATTCAGGTCTAGATAATGCTGAACTGTCATCAACATCTTATGACAGTGCAGAAAGAATCAATCACAGAGCAGTTTTTTAGGTTTGAAAAAAAGAAACTGCGCAAAGATAATATTTAATTAATACACTCTTAATAACACTACTTAATAGCTAAAAGATGTCTCTTTTACAGTTTCAGATATGATACACAGTACTTCCTTCTACAGTAACTATTGTATTTAAATGCTTGATAGTCATTTCTTGTAGAATCCAAGAAAATTCCCTAATAATGTAGTCAGTTGTGTGACTATGATCTTACCAAATATTCCTTGATTCACTGAGTTTCCCTTGGTTTGCTCGAGACAGGTGGGGCTCAGAAGGATTACAAGGAAATTAAACTGCAGATTGTGTCAATGGTGTGTACATAACAGCCACAAAAGACAGAAGAAACTTTCTGAGAACCAGTCATGTCATGACTTACTGGTGACTTACTTTTACCTACCACCATTTGAAAATTGTATCACACTTTGAAGCCTGCAGAAATTTATGCCTTCAAACCTTTAATAAAATTATCTTTTGAGAATTTCAGATATTGCCTTAAAAGCCTTTTTTCTCTTTTTTAAAAGATTTGAACATTCTAGTTTTGCAGGTTTTCCAGGTATTTCTCATCTTGCAGAATAGCTGCTGATTGTACAAATAAAGGAAATAGTTTTTCATGTTTGTTGGTATGTGCTGTCATTCAACTTCATTGAAAACACTCTTACTTCTGTATTCTAATAATGCGTGTAAAAACAGTGCATGTTCACCTGTGTTTATCAATTATTTCTTAGCACATTTTTATTAGGACTTTTTTCTCTCTCTTCTGCCTAAAGAAAGTAAGTCAGGGTATGGATTATCCATTTAAATTTTCTAATTGCTTGACATTAATACATCCCTTTCTGATGAGATAACCTGAACAAAACATATTATGAAGCTCTATTTCAGTTGCTAAATAACTACTGATATATGTAGATGACTTTATCATACCTCCTGAGCCCTCATTGGCCCTTGTTTAAAATATTGCTGAGATTGAGCTTTTTTTAACTGGTTTTGCACATTGGTTAGAAGTCATAATTATATTTCCATAATAGTACCCAGGCATCTTTCCTGAGTTAATTTAAGATACAGCAAGGCGTATGACTAATTAAAACTTCATTTAGAACCAGGTACTCTTGAGAGCTGTGCATAAATGGCCTTGGGACATTTTTTTAAATACAGAAAAATGATCTGTGGGATAGGCTCTATGTCTCTACTACCTTACAGGCAATTAAATTAAAAAATATATATAAAATTCTCTATCATAGTCTTTTGATTGCATAGAATTCCATAGTAACACAAAATAAATTTTTTTTTTAATGTTAAAAAAAATAGTAAATGAACAAGCCGTGACCGTCAACCCAATATTAACTGTTTCAAGAATTGAGGCAAATTTTACAGGAGAAGGCCAGGGAAGAGATTACACAATGGGGTTATCAAAAGCTAGACTGGTCTTGGATACAATTGCTTGGTTCTTGCATATAGACTCAGCTTACAAACCCTGTAGGTAATAAAACATAGCTCTGGAAGAGAAAAGGAGTATAAAGTTATAAATAGAAATTCACTGTCAAATATTCCTTCAGCATCAGTGGAGACAAGGCACAGACGGAGAGGAGATTAAATCTACAGGAGACCTGGGGTTTATTAATTAAATGTCTGATATTGCAAAACATGTCTGGGGTGAACATAACCAGTCTTGTCTTGGTGAATTGATTTTCTGATAGTCTTGAAGACTACTGGCCAGTATCCTTGATAAAAATCTTTGCATCTACATTATGGAGAGAAATCAGAAAATAAGAATCACATTCTGGACATTTATTAGATTTAGTTTAAATGTTAAATTCTTGCATGGCAAACAAACTTTCTCTAGAGTTACTGAACTTACTCCCTATCAGCTCTAAAAGCAACTGTGAAAAATCTTTACATAAGCCTGCTGGGACTCCACCAAAGCCAAGTGTTTGGGCAAAAGACAATTTTTCATCTGATCTCCAAGATTCCCAAAACATCACTGTCTTCATTGAAAGAAGAGAAGACACTTTTGTGTAACATATAGAAATGGAAAACAGATATGTGCTAGCCCTGTAATACTGTGGTTTTCTCATGCCTTTAAAAAATTTCAAAAATCGATAGAACTAAGCAAAAACTGTGTTAAAATAATTTGAATAAGCTTGCAAAGTCAAATAGTGAAAATAAGGAAAATTTAGGCAGCCTTCACTCAATCCCTCTTGTACTTCTCCCTTACTCTGCAGTACTACCCTAACACAATAAATCATGCAGCCTGTATTGTAATGAAAGGACAGTCTTCTGGAAGTTTAGGAACAATTTGGGAACAAACACAAGTTTGCATGTAAATAAGCACACACTAATCATTTCTTCTTTTGCAAATTATTTCTCAGCGCTTACTTAAAAATAACTTTTTTTTTTCCTAGCAGAATAGTGATTTCCTTCTCCTTTGCATGCAGGTAGGAACTAGTATAATTTTTGACTTGGAGTGAAGTTTCTTTCTCACCCATCCAATATCTCTTTGTCTCTAAGCATATTTATGAAATCAATAAGCAATGTAAAAAAAACTGTGTTTATTGCCCCTTAAAGAACACTGCATCAGCAAAATGAGACAATAGAAGGCTAGTAAGAGATTCAAGTTCAGATCTTCTAAATATAGAACCTTGTCTTGACAAATGTAACAGGAGGATGGGGCAAGAAAAGACAAGTAAAAATTGTATGTGAGAAAAATAATGAGAAAATTGGTACATTTTAAGATGAAACTTTAACTCCTTCTACCAATTTTCGTACATACACAATAAAATTTTCATTTTACTGTTACCACTGACTTTTAAAGAATTCAGTGATGGGGGTTTTATTCTGTTGTGTACCATCTACTGTGACAATGTCCTGCTTTGTTGTTGGTGCTCCTGTGCACAGCTTTATGGCAATAGCAAAAGCTTTCCATATCAGATTTATTCCTGAGAACTTTTTAACCAACATAGACAACATCAAAGTTCACTATATGATGTATGGGTGCTCCCCCTCAGCTCAATTTTACCTTCAAGTAGGTTCCACACTCTTACTGGAATATACAAGTGCATCATCATCAGAATAAACTATTAAGTATATAATTTTTTATATACTTTAATACATACTGAGTAGAACTGCACACGGTGGTACATGTCCACTGAAAGCCTCCTCTGAGAAGGAATTCCATTCGAACAAAGACAGCTGGCTTTCATGAAAATTCAGCTTTAAGCCGGGGTCAAAGCAATGTGTAGTTGAGAGGAAGCCACCAGAAAACTTGAGAAGCTGGAGCTGTTTTTCCTCTGTGTATGTGTGTCACTGGTCCTTAAGTAGCCCAGGTGGTGGTTAGAAAAAGTAAGGAGGATGCTGCTCAGTTGTCTGAAGTATGAATTCCTAAAAGTGTCCTGGCAGTTTACAGGTATTAATCACACAAACTGCTCTCTTTTCCAATACCCAAGCCTGTGCTATAGGTAGAACTCCTGGATATTTGCTCTGGGTAGGCCAGATCATCAGTAGCCAGCTTGAAGTTCTAAAGCAAATTTTCTAGTTTTAACCAAAGATTTTTGCCAATCTATTCAAGTAAGAATACAAACACATTGTATGTACATATATAAAAATATACATTGTATAATATATGGGTATGCGTGGGCACGTATGTGTGCATATAAATATACACACGTGGTTAAATATAAATATATTACTTGCAAAGGAGCAGCAAGGGCAATCAATAGAGGAATTATACTTATTTATTTTTTTAGTTAATACAGACTCATAAAGTTTAGGGATTTTTTTTTAAGCAGCACTGAAGTCTGCAGTAGTATTTTACAGCTATTAGTGCAAGACCTTGCCATGTTTTCCTTTCTACAGGGGTTGTGCCCCTTATAGTGTTTTGTTTTCATAGCTCTTTAGAACTGAACAAACCAGAAAGTAAATTAAACTCAGCTAAAAGTATGTGGTTATCTAGGTGTGAAGCATAACATGGAAAACAGAATTTTGTCCAGTTTCCACATGAAAAAAAAATCAGCCATGGCTGAGTCATAACAGTCAGCCCACGTCTACCAGAAACTGCTGAAACTTTATTTTCCTTATGAAAATGTCTAGGATTTGGACAATCTTTTAGTTAGTTAGTTAGTTAGTTAGTTAGTTAGTTAGTTAGCTTTTAATGAATGAAGATTAAAAAAAATCCCTAAAATACTTACCTACATTTTTCTAAATCTCTTAGAATCTGGGAAGGACTAAAAATCTCAATCTTCTTTATATTTGAAGATACAAGAGGAACCTGATCTGAAAAATTTCTTTAACAAAAAGAAAGACACAAAGAGAGAAAAAAAAAAAAATAAAAAGAGGGGGGAAAAAAATATGAAGGAAGTTCTCATGGAGCAAATATCTTCAGAAACCTCAGTCTTATACCAGAGTACATGTACTTGAAATTGTACCTCAGTTTTGAGGTATACATATGAAAATCTTAGAACTACATTTCAGTAACTAAAGCAAGCAGCTTCATAACTCAGCTTTATCATTTGGATCAGCCCACGACACAACTCTTCTCATCAAAACAATATATCAGCTGAAATGAAAGGTTCCTTGCTAGTTTTATCCTCTTAATGTACAGAGGTCTTCCCTTTCCCTGAAACTATTTGAAATTCTCTTGAATTTAGACAATTTATAGCTTCTGTTCTTAATATACAGTAGATACTATAAAAAAAAACACATGAAAAAGAGGACTATAAATTATGGTTCCTTTACTTTTTGTAAATTATTTACTGTTATACTGTTAAAGTGCTGTTAACTTGTGTGACAACAGTACTTGTGATTTTTCCCTTTGTCAACAAATCCTTGATATTTCTGTAAGGACACTGATCCAGGCAGTATGTCTGGGAAAACCAAAATTGCCACTGCAGCAGGTCAGCATCCTGATACTTCATCTGGCCCAGTCCCAAGAGGACCCAGTTCCAGAAGGTGAGACTCCTTATATTCATGCATGGAATGTGTTCTGAATACTGCAAGGGTCAGAGAGAATGAGACTTCCAAGATGACAGGGGGAAGTTTCCAAGAGACCAGTAGTCATTGGCATTAGAGGTGGCAGCAATAGAGGAAGTCCCTGGGATGGCTGGAAATGAGCCATGAGAAAAGGACCCCAGGGTAACAGGGAGAGTTACCTACACATCATGGTTATTTCTGTTTGTATAACTCTATCACTAGGAGTTTTATTACTTGAGAAGGCAGTTAAATACTATGGCCCAGATGTGAACAAAACCTGGCTCTTCAAGAGCTTTTCAATCTCTCAGAAGCATTCACTAATAAAATGTCTTACAAAGCATCTTTGGCTAACTGATCACTGGCCACAGCTTGCTGTTGCCATCAGCTTGTGAGGCAAATAAAGCACTTTGAGGTACTCATCATCTGGCTGCTTCTGCAAAATGCCTGTACGTGCACTAGCGGCTTGGTGAATATACAAAGATATGAAGCATGTGTTCCTCCCACCACACCTAAGAAAACCTTTACACAAGTTAGTTAATTACTGCTTCTGGATGCCTTTGATCTTTTCACTAGCAGTTTAGTATAAAATGTAGCAGAGGACAGAAAGACAAAGAGATATAACGCAGTGCCTTTAAGTCGTTACCTTCAATTATCCCTAGAATTTGTTATATGGTATACAAGAGCAAGTTTTAAATGGGAAGCTAAGCAATAAGTATCCAAAAAAGAATTCTCCATCAAGCAGCTAAGTAAACAGCTATCTCCACAAAAAGGCACTTTGCCTAGAATGAGATGTGAAAAACCTCACTGTCCATGGAGCTGTAGGTTTTGGGCCTCTGGAAATCCTAACCATAACCATTAAAGGGATTCTGGGCTTGAGGCTGAGGTACCCAGAAACATGGGAGGTTAGAAACATCTGGAGAGAGCAATACTGGCACAGTGCCTTGCTCCACTCAGCATCCCTCACCAATCATGAAGCACAAGCCTTGCAAAATGGGCCCCCCATGGAGCTGGGAAGCTCAGCCTAGCTGCCATTAGGGTTAGGGTTCAGAGAGCCACAAAACCCACAGCACCAAGAACGTTGGGAGTGGGAAGGGCATGCCAAAAGGTGCACAGTCGTGCACTAGCATTGTTCACCCCTTTGTAATCTGGGACACCCATGATGCTGGGTACTTCAGCTTCAGCCCTGAGCTGTCATTAGGGTTAGAGCTGGAGATAACAAAGCTACAGAGGCTGCAGCTCCAAGAACACTGGGACTGGAAAAGGTGTGACATAGGGAGCACACCACTGCACCCCTGTAATTGCCTCCACACTTTACCAAACAGGACAACCAATGCTGCTGAAGACCTCATCCTCTGCTCCAAGCTGTCATCAGGGTTATGCTTCAGGAAGCTGCCACAAAGACTAGCTCCAGTGGCACTGGGGCTGGAAAAGGCACGCCAAGAGGGGCATGGCACTGCATTCATCCTACCCATTTTTCCAATTTGGCACATCTGTGGTGCTGAGTCCACAGTCTCCAGCTGCCATCACTGTTACCATTAGGTTTCTGAGGTCCATAAAGGCTAGAGCTCTGAGGACACTAGGGACGCAAACAGCATGCCATCGGGAGCACCAACACTGCTGTTGCAATGTTGCACTTCTGGATGTAATGAGAAAGACACGGGAGAGACAAATCATCTGTCTGGGGTTGGGGCTGACCCTGCCACAGGCCAGGGAGAGGGATGTTGGCACTTCCTTCAGCTCAGGCTAAGCAAAAACAAAAACATGCATTTATTCATAATATTCAAAGCAGACAACACAGCCACAAATGTTTATGAAAGATGTAGGCAGAAAAAATAAAAGCGAAAATATGCTTGATCTGCTTATACTAAGGTAACATGAGAAAGTTCCCTCATTCCATTATTCAGTGGATTTGCTGTTTACTTCCTGATGAGATGACAGTTTCTGCCTACGCCCATGCTTCCTTTTTGAACTGATAGCGCAGCTTTTGTAGACAATGGGTCCTTTGAAATTTCCAAAAGGATAAAGACTGGCTTCATCTTTCTTTCCTAAATGCTTTTATTTTTCTGTCTGAACTAGGAGACAGGATGTTCATCCTCACTAGCAGAATAAGTCACAGAATCATGGAATGGTTTGTGTTGGAAGGGGCCTAGAAGATCGCCTAGTTTCAACACCCTGGGCAAGGATCCTTCCACAAAACCAGGTTGCTCAGGGCCCCATCTGAAATGACCCTGAGCACTACCAGGAGGGAGCATCCACCACTTCTCTGGGCAACCTGTTCCAATGTCTCGCCACTCGCACAGTAAATAATTTCTTTCTAGTACCTAATCTAAACCTACCCACATTAAAGCCATTGCCCCTTGTTCTGACACTACATGACCTTGTCAAATGTCCCTCCTTGTCTTACCCCAGAAGGCTGATATAAAGCTGCTTCCCAACTGCAGCAGTGTTATGACAACCACCACTATACTGATTTATTAGTAATTTCTTGGATCAGTTCTATTCCATTAATAACTATTGCACTAATTTTAATACAAATAATAATAATAAAATATTAATTGAACAGCTATTTCTAATATAAAAAAAAATTATATTTACCGATGAATAATTTTCTAAAGAGTGCTTCATTAAGAGTCACGTGCTGCTCATAACTGAGCATAGGACTGTGGCTAAATGAGGACTAAGCCTTGTTTCCTCTCTCTTCGTACTAGGACTCAGTGAGGAATGCATCTTTTATTGAACCCTTCATTTTCTACCATTTTGTTCTCAGGAACCTATGGGCTTGTAGCACACTGACTGCAGATAATTCATTACTAATATTTGTTTAGAGGGACAGCAATCAATCAGTCAAGAAGAAAAAATACATTTTGGGTGGCTGGTTCTGAACCTCCACAGAGAAAGATGTGGCACATACTCATATGATCTGCATGTTGATCTGCAAAAGGAAGTTAATAATGGTAAAATTATTCAACATGTGCTCTGCTTTGTACATCCTCATGGATCTAGAAGGAGCAAAAATTGGTTTCATTGGATGTCTGTTTGCTTTTACACAGAAGGTTTTAACTACTTTAATTATATTCTTCCCTCTGTAACAAAGGCATATTTTGTTGACACACTCATTTAATTATGAGACTGAAGTCAGTGCTTTGACCTGTTGCACACCAGCAGATTACAAGACAGGGACTGGGGGCCCTTTTCTGTTAAAGAACATTAATGAAGAACAGAAATCATTTGCTCATTGGGTTAAGGTCCAAAATAACTTTTGTCTACTGGTTCAGACTAGGTTTGTAGACCAACTCTTACCCTACAGAAGTTAGAACAAAGGGGCACAAAAGTACAAGACATGATAAATTACACAACTCTGAACAGGGTCAAATGCTCCCATGTCTGTGTTGTGTACCTATGGGATTACACTTCCAAAATGGAGTGTTTGCTGAAAGCCAGAAGAATTCTAGTCTAATTAATCCATCAGCTAATCAAAAGTGTAATCAAAAACACAAGAAGGAGGGAGAGGGAGGGAAAAGATGCACTAAGCAAACAAACAAACAAGAAAATATTAAAACTAAAAGTCATCAAATTAGCATGATTAATGGCAAGATGAAGGGATGGCAACCTACTGTCAGGAAGGATTTCAAAGACTCGGATATTGTCACTCTATCATCCTGGAGATAAAAAAGCAGAGTCATTAATATTCAAGACTTTGCTTTTGAAGCTCTGGATTGTTCACATCCCCTGCACAGTTTTTCCATATAAACAAACCAAAACCACTGGAAGGATTGGATTACATAGCAGGTTATATAGATGATGAAGTGGGAACAGGAATGGTTAGGATAACAAGAGTTTTATAAATGTTAAGTTCTTGTACAAGAATGAAAGTCAAACATACTGCTTAAATTAGCAGAACACACAAAGTAAAAAATGGTTAGAAACCTCAAGTAGGAATGACTCATCCTGTAAACCTGAGGTCTCAGCAGGAAAAACGGACATTGGAGAGAGAAACCAACTCAAATTTAAGAATTAGGAGCTTTAAAATGGATTACAGGAAAAGAAATCTGACTCAAAAGGTTATTGGGCTAAAGAAAGGCTGCCAAGAGAAATAGTTAAAGATACAGTTATCAAAGAACTTAACACAATAAGAAAAGAGCATTGACAGGCTTGTAACATTTCTGTATAGGATGAAATCACTCCTGAAATCACCCAGTGGCACAGACTAGACAGAGCTGTGATTCTTTACAGCCAAATTTCTCTTAAAAAATGGAGTGGAATTCCTTTTACTCGCATTCAGCAAATTAAAGCATGTCAAACAATCTTTTTTATACTTAAATGATGCAGTGTGTTTGCCCTCAGTGTTTGTGCTGGGCCCAGGTTTACAAGGTTACTGCAGGTTACGGCATTGTACACATGCACATCATTAATGGTCAGGGCTGAAGCACTGCTTCTGTAAACAGCAGTGGGCTTGGGCAAAGAGCTCCCGGGTCCAAGTGCCAATGCAAGCTTCTGCTGCCATATGGCATGGAGACAGGCAGCAGGGTCAGCATTTCACAGTGTGCTGCCTGCTTTCCTTCCTCAGATTGATGAGCATTAGCCAAGGAGCTGTCCATATAGGCTTGCAAGGCAATATCACATGTGTAGTCAGCTGGTGTGGATTTTTTAAAAAAATTAAAATAATCTGAATGTGTCAATATTCAGGGGTTTGGTTTTATGGGTTTCTTTTCCCTCATCATTTTTTTTTCTTTGTTAGGGCTGAGTGGTAGCTTCTAAGGAAAGCTAGGTGAAAAAACAATGTTTCTTTCGAGAAGCAAACTAAAATTCTGAAACAAGGGAATGTTTTTAACACAAAAATACTCACAGGACTCAAATACTGAAGAGGACTTTCAACAAGAGCTGCATTCATGGTCAAAAAATTCAGAACACCGCATTCTGTGCTGGAAAGATCAAAATTCCACAATTCAACCTAGGACAGGAAGTCCAGTAGCAGCCATTTTCAACTCTAATTTCAGTGCATCAGGATAGAAAAAAGGAAAGTATAAGGTTACTTCTCTCTTGCTGAAAAAGGGGAAGGACAATAGAAGTGCTTCACACTCAGGGATGAAGCAGAAATAGGAGAAAGACGAGGATAAAATGAGGGAGTTGTAGCTTCCTCACAGGGCTTTATTCAGTTAGATTGCAGAACAGTAAGATCAAGACCTCCAGGTGCAAGTGGGAAAAGGCTCCTAAAGGACCATTGTATTGTCTGCTCCTCGAAGTAGCATAAAACCAGCTCTCCACTCATCCTTTCAGCCACCACAGTCCTGAAAGAAAAGCCCTTGCAGAAAGGCAGCCAGGTACAACCACCAAGCTGCCCTTTTGGGCAGGAGAACTGCAGGCTCCCATCTGCCTTCCCTTGGAACAAGGGCCAACAGCTAATTTTGGCTTCTCTCAGCTACTGAGTTGCTGATTATCACAAAATTTCTATGTCCTTAACTATTTTTGAGAATTCTGCCTCTTCTTTCTAGGTTGGTTGAAATCAGCCAACAGACTCAGAAGTTGTGAAGGGAGGAGTGGGCGAGTATGACAGTAGGACATGAAGAGAGGAAAAGAGGTAAGAGTTAAACTAAAAGAATTCTGGCACTCAAAGTAGTGATTTATTTTTCACAGATACAGGCAAGTGGCGATACATTGACAGCTCTGGGGCACAGGAGCCTCACTGGAGTGTAATTTAAGACACATGAAAAAAGGCACACATGAGACTGAATAAAAGTCCTATGGAAGATTTTTTTTCCACATTTGGACTTAAAGTAGCAAAGATTTAGATACTTGATTTCTAACTATCCTGTTCAATTTTCTGACAAGTCTAAATCTCCATTACCTTCACACTCACTGAAGCGGTAAGCACACAGCCCTGGTGTCCCAGGGAAACAGCAGCATGAGAGAACTTACTGCCTTTTGTGGGCTCACATTGAAATGTATGGCTGTTTCACTGCATTCATATGGTTTTGTATCAGCTCACTCCTTCTTACTTGTTTCCTGTAATAGTTCCTGGAGAAGTACTTCGAATTTGTCTGGTCTGTAGGTATTACAGTGCTACTTAGTTATTTGTAGTTTGACTTTCTCAATCTATCAATATACACATCAGTCTCCATCTCACTCAAGCTCCAATGACTGACTGAGTTCCTCTCTCAGGATTTTATCAGTGAACTCAGGGCTGAACAAGCCACTTTTTGGCAGACTGTGTTCCCACACAGGCATGCAGCCTGGTTGCTAAACCTTTCCGAAGGCCTCACAAAATTTTCACCTATGGCAATTATTATACCTTCAAGCTTGAGTCCAAGAAGGAACCTACAAGTCTTCCTTCCAAGTATATCTGCTACAAGGAGCACAGGTTGACACTTTAATGGCAACCAGTGAATATTTTGCGCAAATTAAGTGACTGAGCACATTAACACACTCAGCCAGTGAGTTAGCTACTTAACAGAGCCTTTTGAGTTGAATGGGAGAGAATGAAGACCAGATTCTCCTGACAGAGGAAAAGGGAAGAGTGTGATACTTTCTCATTTGCTGCAGACAAATTAGTAGAAAATACTGTAATTAATTACTAAAGGTGTTTTCTTAGCAACAATAAAATCATCATCCATAGTTCTCAAAAAATGAGTGTAGAAAATCACCAAAGTTTTCTGTAACACACAAGTGAGGGAAGGATTCTGTTTTTGCCACTGATGCACAGAAAATTATGGAATTTGGGGGGAAAAATAATCTGGGTTTTCTCCTCCTGCAGTCAGTGGAAGGGATCACTACTCCAGGAATGTGATGGGATGGGACATCTCTAGTACCATTTCAACCCATCATTTCAGTAAAGAATCAAAATGCTGTGCCACAACAGTGGGATTGTGGTCTATAGCACACTTTCTCTGTGTTGTGGCTCTCAGTGCAGGGGGGACAGCTTGTTGGGCTACTGTGCTTTGCTTCCAGCTCTGTAGCTGCAAGATCTGCAGGCAGAGTGGGCCTGTGGGGCTCTGCAGCCCTCAGTAATTAGGTGAGCATTAAGAAAAGAGTTTGAAATAATTTTTTAGCAAAAGGAATCTTGGCTAAAATATCTTCCTCAATTGCAGTTTAGTTTAGTATTGTCTGGTCAAAAATGAGATGTTTCATTTTCTTAAGGAAAAACTGGAAGTGATGAATTCATTACTTAATCAGGCTAATGTAGTAAATTAAGAGGTAATTCTGAAGAAATAATGAAAAATGTCTAGTGGCATATTAATTATGACTTTAATCTATTAAGAAAGGAGGATTATGGATGTAAGCAAGAATAAAAAGAGATATACTTTCAGGTTCAGTGAATTTATCTTTTCAGGCATCTAACAGAAAAAAATAAATTAATTTCCATCAATGCAGGTAATTTGAGAAGTGTTAGACCAGATATGTGGGTTCTTTACTAGATAGGAAAATTAAACTTGCTATATTTCAAACTTCATTATCTGCTCAAACAAATATATGCAAATTCATGCTTTTGATCAAAAATATGCAACCTCTGCAAACAGACAACCATCCCAGTGCTAGAAATGTAACTTTGTAATGTCATTTATTAATTTATTACCATGGACTTTGTTTCTCCTACCTAGAGCTGACAAAAAAGTTTACAATCTGGAGAGTACCGTGAATTGTTATGGTATGTATACACAGTAATTGCACGTAAAATAGCAGTACCAAACTCCATGTTACATGAAGGGAAATAAAGAATAAATTACTGATTTCCATTAAGATGATTTCTCTGCCTGGAGTGCAATCTGTCTGCAGTTCAGAATGAGCAGCTGGACATAATCAAGAGCCTATCTTCCTTATCTACCTGTTGCCCAAACAGAAGAACAATGATAAGACTTGGATAGTTCTTTGATGTAATGCTACTAATCTCCCTGCCTTATCCTGGTTTCCAAATTCCCATTTCCCTGATCATAACTGAAACAAGGAACAGGAGGAAAGCTGGAGTTTTGAACATGTTTCCTGTTTAGAAAAATGAAAGCAAAAGCCCAAGCCCAAATCTAACTGCTTTCCAGGGAAGTCTTGGTTATGACTATGTACTGCTGATTTGCAAGCTGCCCACAGGGTTTCCATTTACTTCCTGATGTCTTCTGTCCCATTTGCTGCCTGGCAGCTGCTCACAGACAGTACACAGGCAACAAATCAGTACCAATAGCTGCACTCCTTAGTCCCTTTGCAGAAGCATGTCTTTTAAGATTATCCTGGATTCAAGTATCTTTCAAAAAGAAGATTTCATTGGCCTTCATTTGACAAATGGTAAATGGTATTTCAAGCATCAGCAGAAGCTGCTGCTGGGAGGGCAGAGAAGCCTCATGACTGCTGTCATTTTCTGGCAGAGAGCAGCAGTGCAAATGCTGACACACAGCTGGCCAGAGTTTAGATTTCTACCTACACCATAAGTAGAAAACATAGCCCAGCTAGTGCAGCTTTGGGGCAGACCAAGAAGCTACAATCAGGGCACCTTTTAGGCTTAGGGTTTCCAGCAACTGCCTTTTCCCATCTTGAAGGTTAAGTGGCAACAAATAATAAAGCTGTATGTCATCTACCACCTGGGGACAAGTGACTGCCAGATAGTCTGTGAATGTCTTCCATTATTGTCCTGCAGAAAGCATTGGAAAAACCTAAAGTATGGATGTAATTTGAAGATAACACATGATGCCTCCTCTCCATGCATTTCCCTTTTCCCTGAGTGTGTGCAATATTTAAGCATATTGTGCTCCAACTTAGTCCAAGTCTTTCTTCTTTTGTAATTGTAATATTTTTTCACAGCACCCCACTCTTTCAGTTTATTCAGGACAAAAATTCTTTGAAAGTCCAAATATAAAAAACAACAGAGCAGAACTAAATCCCAAAAGACAGAACACACATTTTTCAGCCCTCACCCCTTACTGTCATTTACTATTTAAGCAACCGCTGCAGTCCCATCTTCCCAGTGCAGTAGTCAGTTTCTTTATACCCCATTTCCTTGCATGCTGGTGCATGAGAACAATGAACAGAACCAGGTAATTAATGCAGGGCAAAGCTTTTTTATTACCCTGGAGCAGTTTCCCTGCTCTGTTTTACACACAGATGTACAATATTTGCACCACACAGGAGAAGTGGAAGTGTAGGAAAGGAGAAAGAAAGAAGTGGCTTGAAGAGGCTGGAGATGTGGAAAGGAGCAGAGGAGAAAAGGGTTGACAATGAAGGTTCATGAAGGACTATGGTGTTCACAAATCATTAGCCTTCATTTTGGCATGCCAAAATCTTGTGTGGCCAGTAAGATGGAGAACAAAATCTGGGATGACAAAATCCAAAAGGGAAAATACCACATGCTGCCGTCAATTAATAATCCCTGTGGGAAAAAAAAAATAAAATTCTAGGCAGGCAGACAGACAGACAGACATCTAACAGACTTGAGTTCTGCAGCTATGTCCTGCATCAAGAATCATACCATGAACTACTGGTTAAATTGCAATTTTTACCCTGTAAATGAAAGTAGGGTTAAATACATGTTTTTATCAACATAGATAAAATAGCACTTTTCCTGCCTTTCATAAAAAATAATCAGAGAGCCTGAATGGGATCTCATATTACTTGTAATTTTTATACTTCAGCACACTTGGTGCTAATGAAAGAAGTACAAAATTAAAATTAAAGCAATTTTCAGAACAAGTGAAAGAGTACATTATGCAATGCATTATCCTCTGGTCCTTCATTTTATTTCTTAATTCACCTGCTAATTCCTAAAATCCAGCCATTTACAATGAAACTTCCATTCATTAGTGGTATTTAACAGGCTTCCACTGTAAAATAGCATTTACATTTCTCATGAAGAGTTGGTATGTATAGTGTTGAAGGACACTAGATACAAAGCCTGTCCATCCACAGCTGAACTATATTTGATTTCTATACCTCTATCCAAACTCACCTCCTGTGCTGGGATATTAATACATGAAGTGAGAATTTTCTGAATAGTTGCATCCTTTTTCTATAATCATGTTCATCAAGACTCATTGTGATACAGAGGCTTATGTGGGAAAGTTAGGATGTGGCTGCATGACTAATTTTTAAAGCTCTGTGCACAGCTTCTCAGGAATGCAGCTGGATCTAACTCCTTGGTGACTTGCTTGTGATGACTGAATTGAAATATATAATGATTCCCTGCTCAAGAAAACATGAACTCGATAGAAGCTGAGGGTAGAGCTGAAGTATTAAGTGATTTTTTCCTTTTCTACTCTTTTATTACCTAATTAGAGCAAATATTTTACATAAGCGTAAGCAGCAACTTAAAAACTTAACTCATAAATTAAGGTGATAATATCAGATATAATTTCTGTTCACTCACATTTTGAAATTTTCTTCCTTATTTTTGCAGGAATATGTAGCATATAGAACTTAAATTAGTACCTTGAAAATTAAAAATATTCCTTTATGCCAATCAAATACACAACGATTTCTGACTTTTTAAAAAAAATAAAATTTTTCTAAAATTAAATAACTTAGAAACTTGTTTGAAGGCCACTACTTCCTTAGATGTTTTTTTAGCAGGCATAAGAAAAGTGCTATTTAATTTCACACTCCTGTAATCCTTTAACAATTTCTTTTCAGGCAGAATATAAAATCTTATTATTAATTCCTTAATAAAATAAAAAAAATAAGTTATAGTGGACCTTGTGTAGTACACCTTGGACAAATTTGAGCCTTTTTTTTTCCCTCAGATAAGACACCAAAAATCAGCGCAAATGGCAAAGTGATAAACTGGCCTTTGAAAATTCGTCAGGAGTCCTCCTCCTCCCTTTTTTTCTTTTTTCAGATCAACTCTCTGGAAACACCTCGTCAGAACTGCTTATTTAGTACCAGTCAGTCAATTTGATTCCTCCTACCTCTTAATTGGCAATGGCAAAAGTTGCCAAGATCTAACGTTACCCACCTTAAATTCAATCTCCCTATTACCATGAAGCAATGTCACAAAAGATTACACCTTGTTAAGATCAACAATAAACACCAAATTATGAGAAGTTATAGGGCTCCCAAGGGCTTATTTGCATTTTCCTATGCGCTTGAATTTGCTGAATAAAAAAATTATCTATCACTCTCTTTTGTGGGATACAGCACCAGGAATTCCCTTGGACATTGTATTTACAATTTACAAATAATCCTCTCCTTCAATTTACCAGTCCCTCTCTTCCCAGTTCTCAAACTCTCACCATATGGTGGAACGCAGCTTCAGTAGCTGTGGGCATTCTGTTTGAAAAGAAAATGAATTTATGGATGCTCTAATTCATGTTATACCTTGTCTGTCTTACTGGCAGGTTTGAAGCATTCCAGGAATCTGATGGAGATGCACAGGTCAAATTAAGTGATTACCTCTGTAGGGCAATGGTGGTGGTAGTAGAATAGTAATAGCAGCAGCAGTAACAGTTGCAGTAGTAATGTCAGCTCTTCTTGAGAGTAACTCTAGACAAGTAAGCTAAGCTTCTTTTTCATCACTGTTTTTTCAGGACACCTAAAATTATATGTGTATGAATCACTAGCATTAAAATCTGTTAGACACGTAGGAATAAAGCTGTCTTTTGGCTTTTTGAGTCCAGAGTCTTTCTACATCAGGAAACACATATGAGGACGTATGAGAAACACCTCAAGAAGAAAGTTATTCATGAACAGATCGACTAGCAACTAACAATCATATGGAGTTTCTCAGTTCCAATGGTTCTATTGGAAAAATTCTCAAAAAACTGACTGATCCGTTGGTTGGAAACCGTCTTCCACATTTCAGTCTACCCTTGTCAAGGCTAATTACTCCCTGTGTGGTTTTTCTGGCCCTATCATATGGTGCAAACAGTTATTTTCCCAACCTGATATTTACACATGGCTTGAAAAAATGTGCAGCACTGTAGGTGGGTGCCAAGAAAATGGGTGCCAAGCTCTATCCAGTGTCCCCTTCCCACACACTTAGGTAGGGACAATACTTCTGGACATGACTGAGCACTGTGGTTTATCACCCAAGTTGATCACTAAGAGAAAGATTAAGAAGACATCTCCATTACAGGTGGATTAATCCACGAATTCATTATTACAGGGAGACTTTGTCCCTTCCTCTGGCCCCTGTTGCAGAAAACTTCAGGCAACATGAAACCTCAGTAAAGCAACTCAATTCTATCTGAAGCCATTTGGCATGGGCTATCCAAGTATATATGCACACAAATACAAAATGCATAGACGCCACTTTTTAAAAGCTGTCACTTCCCAAAAGGACACAGTGAGGTAGAATTGCTATGAAAAGCAATTAATTTGCAGCCATTTTTTAAACACCTAATTTCCCCACTAGCCTGTATGCAACACTACTTCAAACAGCTACACACGGTCTCATTTAGTGAATATACGAGGAAAAGGTCTGCATTATGTTTGCTAAAAGGACTGGGATTTCAATTCCATCTGCCGCTGGGTGTGTTTGATTTGTGTATTAATTATGCCTGTTTGTAGCTGTAAATTTGCTCCAGATTAGTAAGTGATTGGTTCCACGCATGGATTCACTACACTGCATGGCTCTCTTGCACTTTTATTGTTTTCAAATGGTTCCATACTTATGCTTTTTAAATTGCTTTTGATACCTATCTTATTCAGTGTGAGCTTTCAACTCTGTCTTATTCAGACAATTTTTTCCCCCCTTAAGAGAAAACATGTCCTTTTGATTCTTCTCTTCCTCAACCCCTTTCACTGGTATATTGTCATCTTTGTCCATGGTGCTACTATGACAAGACAAAAATGCTTCTTTTCCAGTCTCACAGAGAAATTCAGCACATGCACATTTAGCATTTTCTATGTGGAATGACTTAAACTAATGGGTTTAGGAATTACATGAGCACTCAGCAGGGCATATTCATACCCGTTACTGTGCAAACTTTAAATGCTTGTCACGTCAAAATAAAACTCCCACATGTGGAACATTTTTGCTCTTGATCACTGAGTTTTCTTCCTGGTTTTCACAATGCCCAAAAGTTCTGAGCTGTCACCTTTGTAGTTAAGACCTGTGAGGTATGCTTGAAAACGTGACACATCTGAAATGAGCTGCATAAAACCCACCTTTGTGTCTTCCAATGTTTGTGTACACTTAGAAAATAAATGTTGAAGAGGTCAAGCTGATCTCTCTCATATTTTAGGAAAAGAATTGCTCTGAGCTGAAAAATTGTATGCCAAGTTTCTGCCTGAAGCAAATTTTTACAATCAAATTAAAAACCTTTGAGACTAAGAGTTTATAATGGAAATACTAACACAGCCTTAACCATGGCAGCACTAGCAGGCACTGCAATAATATTAGGAAAGCTCTCCCTGCCCACAATCTAAACTAAATAAAAAAGATGCCATTTTCCAACATATACCCCAGGCTAGCAAATAACAATGATTTAATGTACTTGCCCTGTGGTGATATAGTACCACTGCAAACCTCTGAGCCAATTTTTCTTTTCTTTTCTTTATTTTTTCTTTTCAAACATATATGCCCCATAGGGAAAGGATTGCAATTTAGCTCTTATTTGTGGATATATCGCTTTCATTTCAACAATTCTTGAAAGCCTTCCTGCTGTCACATGCTACTGTATGCAAGCACCCAACTGAATAAAGACCCACCAGGCTTTTTCAGGAGTTTATTCACAGGTTTGGCTTTGCTTATTGTAGTATGCACCACATTTAAATTAGATGAGGGCTACTGTAAAGCAATAACATTGTCAATGACTGGAATCTCACTTTCCCCTCTAACAGTCTGAAGCAAATTAATGTATTGGTTGTTCATTAACAAGTAAACAGTTTCTGCTACAATGTCAAGGAAAAAAGAATGTGTTCATTAATATGAACAATCTTCATCTACAAAGATGATTTACACAATGCATGTAATGAGATAGCTTTCCCCTAACTAGTACACTACCAAACTGAAAAGCTGATTCTTAGGACTTTCTTGAAATTACAATATTGTTTGTTTACCAATAAGAAAGACAGTCTCAGTCACCTATGCCACCATTGTAAGCTCTATAATAAGTACTTAAAAAAAGAGAGATTTCTGGAATCACTTGTGGAATTAATAAAATTGGTAACTACAGACTTACACTGCATCAATGATACATATTATTCCTGTGATAACTTGAGCTAAAAATAAGATTAATTTGGTTATAGAAATTCCTTAAACAACAACACCTAAATTATTTCAAACTTGAATTTTTTCAAGAATTTTCTGAAAAAATCAGCAAACACTGGCTAAAAAAGCAAAGCAGTTTGGATACACCAATGTAATCAGCATGCCTAGTGCTTTTCTGTTAACCCTCTGAGTAGAACCATAGTATTCTGGATTTTTTGTACATTAATGCTATGAAAATTGTGACTTACAGAAATATTAATTTATATGTCATGATTTAATAAATCATGTTCTAAATATATTTGGGCTAGACACCTCGTCTCATGAGTGATTAATCCATCCCAGAATTTTAATTATCTGTTAGAGAAACCAGTCACTAGCACCTACATGGCAGTCTTAGATTATTGCCCTGTATTATATGTTTAACTCTTAGACAGATACATCTAGATGAGACATTTCCCAGCTCACTACCTATTAGATAATCCTGTGCTATCCAGTACTGCATTTTTACATCAAAGTTTGCTTACTGCATGTAAGCTCACTAGAATATCACACTTAGGTCAGAGTCCACGCTATCCACTCTTATATTTAATTGAGAGGAATTAAGCTGGAAGTGACCCTGTTCTACTTTCCTGCTAATACCAAGATCAGGCTGTCAGGCATCTCCAGAGACCAAACATTAGATGACCTGAGTCACCCTTCGGAAGTGCTCGTCTCCATCTCCTTGGTGATAGATGGTGCCTACCACAACTGCCATCCATCTCTGCTAACTAAAACAATTGTTGTCACATTTAGCAGCAATACCAGCCCATGATGCAAAAGGGAAATTAAGAAAGAAGTCAGAAGGACTGGTCTGTATTACAGTAAAATGAACATGGTGTGCTACGTGCCCTCACAGATTATTGCATTAGAAATAGGTTAATATGCTTGATTTCTTTTCTTCATTGGAGTTTCAAATATTTATAAGGCCACATGTTCTGTCTTCTCTAACCCCCAAGAATTCAGTGGTAAGACTAAAAAAAATGGCAGTCACTGCCAAACAAGCCTAACCCATTATAACTTCCATGAAACCATAAATATATATACATATATAAGGATATATTAAAATATATATCTACGGGTATATGGATATATATTAAATCATCATTGGAAACTCTTTTGAAACAGTTCAAATATTCAGATACCTTTCCTTGAAACGTAAGATAGGATATCAGCAATTGAAACCCAGTCTCTCACAAAACTAAAAATAACTTACAGAAATATTTTTATAGTTATGTTCATAAAACATGAAGCAAAGATCAGAAACATAAGATGTTGGGGATGAGTAGGTTTATCAAGATCTAGGATTATTTTTACATACGTTTTAAGCAATACAAGATGGTCTAAGATGAAGGAGCCAAACATCTTATTTTAATGATAACCCTGTATTCCAAAGCAAAGAAAAGGTGACAGGAAAATCCCATATGGGTTTTTGAATAATATTTCTCATGCATAAGGTGGAACTTTTTTTTTTTTTTTCTCCTGACCTCCCTCTCTAATTAAGAAGAATGAACATTGGCCTTTGCTTTAAGACTGCCAAATTTTCACAATAGTCAAGGAGCATGTGGTATTAATGGACACTTTTTTATTACCACATGTATATCTTACTGAGCTGTATCTCTTCTAAAGGGAAGGCTGTGATAAAATGTGGGAAGGTCAGCGCTGGTCAAACTTGTGCCAGATTCTGACCTACTGTAAATTCGGGTAGGTAAGTGGCAAGGAAGTCTTTATCTTGATTGAGGTTTTGATCCTATGGAAAAATAATTCGTGTCCCATCCAAAAGTTACGAATGTACAACCATTGAGATTACAGTGGTAGTTCCCTATCTACTGAGCATCTTCTCTCCACAATGAGTCTAGGGTGGGATGGTTATAGTCAAGGATCTGACAGACAGATACAGCCCTTTCCCAAAACCTAAAATCCAAGAACTTTTGTATGGCAGTTCCTATGCCCTTTCACCTTCTGCCCCAGTGGAGTTCTCTTATTTGCTTAATTTTCTTTAAAATGTTATTACTCAGGTTCCAGAGTAACTGAGGCCATACACAGGCCTTCTGCCCATGGACATACATTCAGAGACCAGTCTCCTGATGGCTTAGATGGCTTTCTAGTAAACTCATAATCTGAAGTTGATGTCTGATGTAAGCTTCCACCAGCAGTTCTTTCTATAGTCGATGGATTGAGACAAATAGGTTTAATCAAAACATGAATCCTGCCTAAAATGTGTTCCCATGACAGGTGAGATGAATCAAACCTGGAATGCTCATCTCTCTGTATTACCCAGGAAGTCTGGAGAACTAGTTTCTACTAAATATCCCACTTCTATATTATCAGTATCAGGTGGATTAAAAAAAAATTCTATATGAATACTTGT
Organism: Certhia americana; assembly: GCA_018697195.1. Lineage (NCBI taxonomy): Eukaryota > Metazoa > Chordata > Aves > Passeriformes > Certhiidae > Certhia > Certhia americana. Next base: position 50,188,797 of record CM031857.1, read on the forward strand.
ACCACTTGTATGAAGATCCACAAGATTAAATTCCTATGTTTAAAGTCTTCAGAGCTTTCAAGATATAAATTTTCGTTTCTGAGGCAGTGAAAGATGCACTTTGTAGGATGGAGAAACAGAATTCCAATGTTTCTTGAACTACAGTCCAACTGATATTACCACCTAGAAGTGCAAAAGAGATATATACTAGCCCCCACCAGCTGCAGGTATACATTGGCTGCCACAACTGCTTATACAGACAAACATGTACAAACACCACTCAGAAAGGGAATGATACTGTAGGCAACTTGCCCTGTTCCTGAAAAATTTATTTATACTTCCTGGAAAGCTGAGGAAACCTGCATGTCATTTTGGGTAGTATATTGATACTTTTGGCTGTATAATAGGAAAGGAAAAGGAAGGAAGGAAGGAAGAAAGAAAGAGATAAAGGGCAAGGTTGAGGGGAGAGAGAGAGAAAGAGTGAGAGAGACGAAACCACGTGTGACTTAAAAAACACGGTGAGAAAATTAACTTTCAAGGAGAAAACTTTCCTTTTATATGAGCAATAAGAGAAACTATAAATTTCACAATGTTTTTTATTTTAGAACAGGATTTTGAAAGTTGCTTTTTTCATTCAAGTGAAATTCTGAGTCATTTTTTTTTTCAAATTATCACATCTGAAGCAAAAGTCTACACACTGTAATATTCCTGTGGAAGCCAACTTCATGATAATGGTCAAATAAAAAGCTATAATGTTGTCTTGAGGCTTTAACAAACCAGTAATATATATATACTCTGTGTAAATGCCCATTTTATTAAATATTACAAATAAAACTGGTGAATCATTTTTAGTTTCTCCATTCTAAAGACAAAACTTTTGCTAATTCAATTTAGGTTTTACATATAATTAAATGACTTGTACTTTCCCCGATTTAGAAGTACTCTAGCTGTAATGCTTATCAGTGTTAATCTTTTTAAATGGCTCTGCCGGAATAACTAGGTCATGCTGAGAGGATGCTTGTACATTCCTGAATTCCTGATGCAAAGGAACCAGGAACTTCTCAACTAGATCATTACATACTGTTACACGGCAGAATGTGTCCTCAAGCTATTTCCCAAAACCCGATATTATCATTAACAGCAAATTATATGGAAGGAATCTTTCACGGCCATCATCATGTCATCCTCTGTAAACCATGAGAATGCTCTAAACTGAATTTCCCATTTAGCCCCTGCATCATATCCTCCAATAACAGTCACTCCGTGTGGAAGTACGATGCAGGAATGAGCTGCTGCAGAAGATACCATTTGTTTAATTTTATTTTCATTTTTAAGCCTATATTTATGATTCCTAAGCAATAGTACACTTGATATATTTTTGGCCAGAAACAGGCAAGGAACTTCAGGATACTATAAAAGATATGTGCGTATAAAAGCAAAAAAGCCAGAATAAAACCCTAATAGGGGTTGTCAAGATTTAAGGTGATCATTTACTCAGAGGGTTAACATGTGCTAAAATTACATACTGCAGTTCCTAGCTCCACTGATGAAAACATTCACTGCTTCTATCTTTAAATAAAAAAGCAAAATAGCCTTAACCCTTTGAGGATCTTATTAGCAGCAAGTTGCAATCTAAACAGAGAACAAGTATTTCAATCAATTAGGAAATTATTCTTACAAAGATTCTGTGAGCACCCTTTTGTGTTCCACCATCCCAGCGTTTACTGCTGGATAGATCAGCTGTATTCACTCCACACAGGCCTGAAGTAGTTTCAGGGTCTCAAAGGGTTAAAGCCAAGACTTTTGAGAAAAAGTGTTTTATTAAAAGGGTGAGTTAGGTGAGCGAACAGTCTCGGATGAACTTGGTGAATAGTCTTCCGATTCGGAGTTGAGTTCAGGTGGAGCTTGCTGAGCCTTATAACGTCCCCTCACATCCTGGTTGCGTCTTCGTCGGAAAACCTGCCTCTCCTTATCAAGAGCGGTGGTCTGGCAGGGGCATAAAATAAGAATAAATGAAATTAGGCTGTGTGTGAAATGCAAAGATAATGAAAACCATGAGGTCTTATGTGGCTTGCAAATACCGGGGATAATAAATGTTCAGACCAAATTAAGCCTGCTCTGTCTCAGTCAGGTCTGAAAGGTTGAGCCCACAACATAGCTAAACGCTTTAAAGAGTGCATTTCCCAAACCTTAAGAGGTAGCGTGACATCATCAAGCAGATACAGTGCCATATATATGGATGCCATATGTTCTACTTCTGGATGTTATTAATTTCATCCTTTAACAGGATCAAATTTCAAGCCAAATACCAAGTGACCTTCCCCCCACCCTTCTCAAAGTATAAATCTGTTTCTACAGGCAAGGCAGAGATGTACACTTGTCTTTGATTTGACCTAATGAAGGCTGATACACACTCACCCATGTTCAAGTCAGTGCAATCAGCTAACAAAGATGGATTGTGATGAAGTTGTCAGACAAGAGAGAAAAACAAACACCGAAGGGAGCTATCCCAGCTCCTTGACACATCATGCCGCTCAATGGATGTTCTTAGGAAGAACGCTGAAGAGCTCTGACGGAAAGACCTGTTTAGCCTGACCACACTGTCTCTTCCTGTTAACCAAGGTCTACTGAATTCAATACTCTGCTAATTTTATCCACGTCTAGCTAAGGTATTCAGGAATGGGAAAGAGCAATATTTACTTGATGAGCATTATTTTTTTGATCGCTCTGCCATTATTGAGAATTCTTAATAAGATGGCTGTAACTTCTGGCTATGTTCTTTCTTCTGCTTCTCTGGCACATTTACGAGGTGAAACTTCAACCCAAGTAAGGGTAGCCCTAGTTTGACTATCAGTTTCAAGCACAGGACTGGGTTTTGCTGTCTTCTTGATTATGGGATCTTAGACTGAGGTCACTGAAATCATTGTAAAATTTTAAGTTCAACAGGATGGCCTTGATTCAGCAAGAGCAATTTGACACATGGTTAGCTGCTTCTGAAGCAGGGCTGCCCCTTTAAATCCTAACCCATGACTGCTTTGGAAAAAGCAAAATGGGAAAAGGCAGGTGACCAGTAAGATTACATACAAAATGCAACCAAGTATCTGATCAGGGCACTGAAAGCAAAGATAACATTGAAAACTGAATAGGTTTTACTCATAAGGCTTGTAAAATTTGTCCCTATAATGAAAAGGTCTACTTAAAGGAATGCAGCCAAAAGGTTATTCTGCTTCAAAGGATTTATTGTGTTCTCTTAAGATATGCATGACTGATTTCTCTAGAAAATTTACCAGTTACAGTGTGAACCTCATAGGAGAGCAGAGATGTATTTATAGCCAACGTATTTTTGAGACTAAAATGAAAAACTAAATCCATCATACTGGTGCAGAATAGCATTATAGCAATCCATGCTTTCAAATAATGCAACCAGCATTCAATAATGATGTAAAAGAGACAGAAAGATGGACAGGAGTACAGAACTACTATAGCAAATGGATTTAGCTAGGCTATATTGCTGAACTATTATTTTTGTGTCTAAAACCTATATAGCACTACTTTAAAAGGGTAAGCTCATGCCCATATTTTAAATAATAGTTGCTACAAAATCCAACACTTCTCATCCATCAAATTTTTTTTTTGTTTACTGCTATCTTTTGGTTAAGAGCTCTAATTAGCATTTTCAATGCCTTCTATGTTTCTTAGCCTTGAACCAATTCAGTTTTTGATTATTTTTAATGTGAAACAGAAGAACACCTAGATCTTTTACACAGTGAATATATTGCTTACAGTATGTAATTTTGTGTGAAAATTGAAAAGAATGGCATATATTACCCCTCTATAAAACACAGATTTCCATTTAAATTATACTTTTTTATGCTTACAGGAAACAAGCTTTTATTTAAAGTTTAAACCACATCACATCATCCTGTGGTAATAGATACTCTCCCCTGAGAAACTTAAACATTTCTTGTTGAATAAATAAAAATACATTTTTTCAATTCAGAATTCATTTTTTAAAACCTACTCTATGGGAATGGCAAATTTATATATAAAATCTAAAGGTATTCAAATTTGGACAACATACGCATAAGGGCCTGTATAAGAAAATTGTTTTTTTATGATATTGCTTTTTATAAAGAACAAAGATAACAAGGTGCCAGGACATCTTTTCAAAGATGTCATTAAAAATAAGCCCCAAGATTATCTTTCTATGATTGTTGGAAAAGCCTCAGAGGCTTTTCTTTAAATCTATTTGTTTAAATGCACATAAAAGCACTCCCTCCCTCAATAATAAAAGATATAAAGCAAAAACCCCCTGACGGTCTCAGGTAATCTAGCAACTTATGTTGCTGTAGTTTGTAGGGCCAAATATTTCTGGCTTCCTAATCCTTCAGAAATTTCCTGAGATATTTTGCCACTGCTTTTCTTTACATTTTTATCCAGCGTTTGCCCTGGATTTGATCTAATCAATCTTTGTAAAGACATGTTTCTAGAGTCCAGGGCATTAATGTGGTCCAGGGCAATACTCTCCTGGGCTGAGATACATCCAGAGCCTTTCTCACCCAAATAACTTAATGAATAAAAAGCTACAAACTCACAGAGAGTCAAAGAGGTCAGTATTCATCCAGTGAAAGCAAAAATACACAGATCATATTCTAATGTTTACCATGTCAGAACTACAAAATGGGGCACTTCTGGCCACAGAGTGCTCAGGTCCTATAGAACTTGCACAAACAGGCTTATGTTGCCCAACGTTCCAATGACATTTAACACTTCCAGTGTGTAATACACTGATGATGGTATTGTGGCTCTGCATTCTGCAAAAATGCTTTTTCATTTAATGATGTCAAAGTTACTTTTTACCTGCAAAGAATTTCAAAATATGATAGATCCATCCTTTGGAACACAGAGAAGATGGTAAGATAGATACATATGAGTTCTGACTACATGTGTTTTGTAAGTGTAATTTTCACCTACTGTACTTTCTTGTGCACATGGACATATTCCAAAAATCAGCTTTTTTCATTATTATTGATGTTTTTGTAACAAAGTCCCTTTATACACATTGCCTTGGTTTAACTGATGCATTCTTTCACCTGCTGTGCATCTGAGTGGTTCACCAGTGCATGAACCAGTCCATTATGGATTTCCAGGGCATTTCTACTTCAAGCTATTCTTTCAATAATTAACAGGAGGATCTGAAGTGTACTTCTGCTTCACAGGGCTGCAAACCCCAGATTTTCATTTTCACATGTTGACATTTTATTTTTCACATTTCTAGGTTAGAAACTGAGAGCTTTGAGCACTATATGAGAGTAATGGCAACAAAAATGTAAAGAAAGCATTATTATTTAAGATATGCAGCTGCCGTCCTGCAATCCATATGAGGAAGTGTAGAGCTTCTTATCCAACAGAAGATAAGTGGATTGCCTCTAATAATTTGGTGCTGATGGGTATGAAGTACTTCATTAAACACTAACATATTTTGCATCAACATTTGCATCTTGACACCCAGTACCAAACGGTTACCAAGCCATTTTTGGAAATGCATTTAATTTGTAGTAACAGAGCATTATTTTACAATCATTGTTTCTGTCATTGACATATTAAGGTGCAGTTGGCATCTTTCCAGGATTTTTCCTTAAAGAGTGTCTTCATCCTGATTTCTACCACTTGAAGTTACAGGACTCCTGAGCCATGCAAATTTATTTTTTATCTTGAAAAACACTGTACTGTGTATTTATGAACAGATTTTAAAAAACTACAACTGCTTTGATATATGTGGTGGATTTGCAATGGGAAGAGCCTGATTTTAGCTGTGGGCTGATATTTTCTGTCAGGTCAGTAATTACTGGATTAAAGTAACTGAATTTTATGAAAGTGAGCAGTGACTGTTATTCTTTTCACTTGTCTTAATTTACTGCTGGCCACCAAATATAGATATATATTAGTTTCATTAATAAAAGAACATTAATGTGCATTTTGCCTCTTAGTCCATACATTATTCATACCAGCCAGGAGACATACCAGACTGGGGATGCAGCTGTTCATGCATTAATCTAAGAAACCCTTCCCTTTGCTCGCTTTTATTCTGCAGGACCATACTTGCAATTTGTTAGCAATTTTCGTGAAGCTTTGTTTAGTGTGTGGAATTAGATGAATATACATATTGAAACACCGGTATTTTTCTTCCAGTACATTCTTTTATATCCACAGTTTTATACACACATTTAAATGCTCATACCTAGATAAGTTTGTCTTATTTCCTTAAACTTCCAGCTACTGACTTTTATACATTGACAGGTTTCCTTGCTGTAAAAATGACCATTAAACATTGCTTATGGCATAAGCCAGGCAGTCCTTCAGTCTCATCTTTTTAAAAAATTTCTTTTCCATGGGTCTCCCAGGTTATATATATGTATATATTTTTATATATACACTATATATACTTATATATAAGTGTGATTGATTCATGAATCAAGACACTTTCTTGAGAGTACTTCAAACTTAGCAATGCACCTCAGACCAGGAGCAAGACTCTCATGGTATTTTTAGTCCCTCAGGCACAAGGTATAACTAAGTCAAGTTACACGGTGATTTGGAGAAGTGCAAATGACCACATCGAGGGGACAAGTTAATCGTGTGGATTTGAACCCAGACCTCCAAATACAAAAGCCCAGTGCTTTAGCACACCATGTAACTTCCGGCATGAAATTTAGCTAAAATGAAAGTAAAAAAGAAAGAAAACCGAATCAATTTGATATATGCTTGGTACTGCATTGGTGAGTGAACACAAAGACAAGTATTATATATATATATATATAACTCTTGAATTCATGTTGCTGTATTTAAGTTTGTGTTTACTCTTTGACATCCCCCTTTTTAGAGACACGATTCCTCAGATGGTTTCAATTACACGTGGAAGAGAATTAGTGCCAAGTTGTTTGCATGAGTGAATTTTGTTTATAGTTTGTAAATCAGTTGTGGGTTTTTTGCTCAGAGATTGGGAGAAGAGATTTTAAATTATTTTAGATATTTGCCTGTATTTACCAATATTCATTTTACAGAGGATTTTATGTTATTAAAAATGGCACTTTACAGATGACAAGCCTTATTCCCAGCTTCCTTGTCCCATCATCAAGATGTCTGGCTGTAACTTTTGACTTGAAAGTGTGTTGTATCCACTTGGGACAGGTGTAAGTAACTCGACAGATGCAAAGTGATGAGAACTAGGAGGAAACACAGAGGATGGAATTATGGGTTTTCAAATGAGCTATATAGACATATTTTTAACTGTGGCAGTGAGAACTGTATTTTAAAAATCTAGTATTTATGAATTTAATATTGACCTAATTGATACTTTGTTAAGCATCCAATGCAACTCCTCTTTTTCTATTGTCATTATATAGATAGATCATTAATGACTTTTCTATACACTTCCTGGATTTTATTTTGCCCATTTTGTTCTTCTAGAGTGTCTTGGATATATAGAAAATAACACACTCTAATATTCTGTACTATAATATGATATATATACTACTACACATTTTCTACTAATATTCTGTTGGATGCAGCCACTCTGGTGCTCCTTTGATGCTCTGAATCAGCCCAGTCTTCAGGGTTTTAACTGGGGCCTCTAAGACTTGTCCCCTGCAGATGCTGTTTTGGCCTTTACTGCGCCTCTGATTGCAGAGCTGATGTCCCAACAAAATTTGGACTGGTTTTAAAACATGTATTAGTCTGGGGTCCAAATGATTTTACTGATTTGGTCCCTGTGTTTTCCCTGATCTTCATACTCAAGGAACTGTGAAAGATTTTCTATCCATTATAGCTCATGCCAGCTACAACAATTTCTGCTGTATCTAAAAATTCATGTCACTTCTGCAGGTATTATCCCACTGAAAGGGAATAAAAAAGGATGCAGAATACGTAATATAGATACAGAATATGCTCAGAATAATTAAGATTTTGAAGGACTTTGAAAACAGAATAATTTTAGGCAGAGAAAGGACAAGGTTTTCTGGTTGTTGAAGTAGGAAATAGTGCAATTTAAGTATTTTAGTAGACTTCTAGAAACTACGAATAAAAATGAAAAGAGGAGTGCAGAAGAAACAAGTAGTTTAATACTAACAAAGGGAGCATTACATTTTCCTTGAGACATAGTTTCATCTTTCTCTGTACTTGTGAATTCAGATTAATTTTCATGTGCCTGTGATAAATAATTTGTTTTATAGATATGAATTGATGAATTTTTTCATATGGTTTGCATCTGTGCTACTAAAAACTAAACAGTTACTACATCAAAATGGTTTTATTTAGATTAAAATGCTGGTCATCACAACAGCTGCATGTTTCTGGGGGATGAGAGAAGCCCAAAGACACGGCAGTGCTTGGTCCACTGTACCCCCTCGAAGAGGATTTCCTAATTAGGTTTCCACGCCTAGGAGCCCTGATCTCCCAATTTGCCTTTCCACACTAGGTGCACAGTTTAGAAAACCCTAATTATAAACATTGTTGTTACTGCCCCCAGCTGGAAAACAGAGCAGTTTATGTATGAATAAAGGAGATTATCGCCCATCTGCTCCAGCCCATTATTCAGGGATGTGTCATTTTGTATGCTGATGGCAGCCATTACTAGTGCTTTAGTCAAATGACCTTTTTTTCTTTTTATAGCTTTATTTATTTACCAAGTTGCAGTCTTAGAGCCTCCCCCCCTACCTCTTCAAAATGCATATGGTTTGTTTTTAAACCTGGACTATGCAGTTAAACTGAGTCAAGGCCAGTCTGAGGAGATGTTCACTTTTCTCACAGGCTCCTGTTTCTGATCTGTTCCTCTTGAAGCAGGGGTTTTTAAAAGATCCAAATATTGTGGAGAGCAAATGAAAGTCTTTCTTTGCTTTTTTTTTTTTTTTTTTTTTTTTTTTTTTTTGTAAAATGAAAAATGTAAATCAGAGAAAGAGTGCAAACTGATCATGGATAGCAATCAAACTCCAGGAAGATAAATAATGCTCATGTGATCTTCCCCACCATTTTACAGAGCAGGCATTAAATTTGCAACTCTTCATCAAGGTTCTGCTTGACAGAAAATGCCATCTTTCTTCTTCAGCAGAAAATTCCTCTAATACTATCAAACCCACTAAAATCTAAAGCTGGACACTCAGGTCCCATTCCCCCTTCTCCAAAACCAAGGAGCATGAAAGATGCCAAATGACAAGACAGATCAGCAGGTTTTGTTCTGCCCTTGTAGGTCACAGTGGGTTTGCAGCCACCATCACAAGTGCAACAGGGTAGAATTAGAGGAATTACAGGTACTGCTGCACACTCCAGCACTTGGAGTGAGAGTCTTGCTCAATTTTTGCTAGCCAGCGTTCAACTCATGAATTGGATTGACTTTTCTGCCTTTTCTTTTTGCCTGAAAAATAGGCTTAGTTTTGTGTTTGGGTTTGTTTTGTTTTTCTTTCCCCAGAACATCCATATCAGAAACTACTTAGCCCTCAGTGTGCGCTCAGGGAACCATTAGGTTTTACGGAAAGCGTGCTGTAGCCTGATCCATGCACTTGGTGAAATGATCCAGGGTGGGAGTTTTACTTTACTGGAAGCACTCACAGTGACCATCTCTGCTGTTTTGCTAAGGTGGTTACTTTGCTGAGATTTTACAAACCCCTCACAGACAAGATTTTAAAGGCACTGTTAGAAAACACATATCTCACAGTAAACCTATAAAAATTTCTCCAGCTATCAAAATGCAGGTCTTGTGAGTAATAAGGAAAAAAGACAGCAAGTAACCACTTGATGGAAATTCCAGTGCTCTGGATTTGTTGAGAAGGTGTGTGGGCCTCTTGTGGGCTATCAAACCTGGAACCCTTCTTGCCCCCACTCCAGAATAAACCCCTCCCACCCAGAGTCCCATTTTATCATATAGGTCAAGGCAGCTAACAACAACCCTGGCACAGTTACACAACGAAGAAAAATATATTCAAGAGACTCATGCAATATTAAAAAAAAAAAAAAAAAAAAAAAAGTCAAATCAAAATAAATAGGTATCAGAAGGGTTTTAAAAAGAAAAGAGAAGGAATGCATTGTTAGAAACACAAGCTTACCAGCACATACAATGCATTGTATTTCAGTGAACTTAGGAGAGTTTCTATGCCCGCGTTATGCAAATGCATTGTTCAATCTAAGGTAAGGATTGTGTTTAGTGGGTTTAAAATGACAGTATATAGCTCCACATCTTGCATGGAAAAAGAGGAAAATATATGCTGAGAGCCTGTTGCTGCTCCGTGCATTTTGAAACAGGAGCACAGGGGAAGCAGATGCCTTAACAAGCAGAAGGGAGGGGGAGGGTGCGTACTTCAGCATATCTGTAGATTTTCTATATACACTGTCCTTTTAACTATAGGGGAGATTGATACTGAGCATGTGCGATGAAGAGAAAGCTGGCAATGTGGGTGTGAGGTATGGGTGAAGAAAGGGAATGAGGGGGTGTGGCATCTCAATCAAGATTAAAACGAAACTGATAAAGCAGCATATGGACCGGATAACAAATCAAAAAGCATGTTTATCCACTGAAGGAACTGGTTAATGGAGACTGCCAGCACGTTGCCATGGAAACACTGACTGTTGGTGCTGCACCATCTCATACCTTATCCAATACATTCCTGGTTGTTGGTAGTAGTCCAAAGACCCTGATCTCTTGATGGTAAACCCGTGGTCCAGCTGAGCAGAGAGAAATGGGGCAACTCAGTGGATCGACATTAGGCTAGAGAATTCAGACTCCAGAGCAAGCTGTTCCTTATTTAGTGCATATTTACTGATTTCACTTTCACTCTTATCTAACATCCTAAAGCTATGTACCGCAGAAGAAAAAGGAAAAAAAAGGTAAAGAAATAAAAGAAAAAGATACTAATTCTAGATTTGGTCTTGCCAATTTGGAAGCTAATTTATTCAAACTAAAATGGAGTTTGCGAATAGGTTAGTTAATGCATAACGCATTCATTTAAAGGTCTGAAATATCTTGTTTCCTCCAAAGACAGTAGTGCCCTTTTAAGTTGCACATACCAGTAATAGAATATTATCTTTTGCAATTAAACTGAGTTTAATAATAATAATTTAAAAAAAATTAAATGCAGTGCAACCATCACAAGGAGCAGGCTAGACAGACTACACAAGGCTTAAATTAGACTGCTTCATAATCATGGAATGTGTAAAGATGAAAAGAATCAGGTTTTGATACCCCATCAATCATGGTAATTCATTTCTAAAAATGCGTTAACCTTGGAGAGTAGGACCTCTCAGAGCCATGAATAACATTGTTTATCATTTCAGCTTACACCTCATGCTCAAAAAGATAACAGTACAAAACTATTTGGTTTAAAATTGCACCAATTAAAGTCAAAATGAAAATTAACTTAACACTGTGTCCAGGAAATTGTGCTGGTGATATTACTTAAAGAATACCGATCTTTCAAGTTTAGTTTATCATTAGCAAAATCATGTGCATAGGAACAAAGAAAATGTGTTCTTTTCCCTAACCTTTCTGTGCTGCACTAACAGAAAGTGGAAACATAATTTAGCTGAATTACACAAAATTTGGGGGGGAAAAATCTTGATGGAGACACTCTGACTGCCCTAAAGCTGTTGCAATGATTTTCAGATTTTTGCTCTATGAAGGGAAAAGGACATTTTGTGCTTCAATAAGAGCGTGGCATATATTTCCAATACTGATGACAGTTTCTAATTCTAAATTCAGAAAAGCAGTTCAACACATTTCCAGGTACCAACCACTTCAAGGGGAGTTAGGAACTAACCGCAAATTTAACTTTTTCTTGATGACTCCCCTGCAAGTGTAGAATTTAATAATTTATTTAATTTTGTTAAAGCAATGCCTCTTTCATCTTACTTAGAATTACTTAAAGGGTATGTTTAAAACCATGGGAACCTTGTAGCTAGAATTGTTGGCTTATCTACACTGGTCTGCTATTGCCATCTACTGGCTTCCTTGTATGCTGCACATAAAACACACAAAAGAGATGTTTTCCTAAAAAGCAGATCAAAAAATACTGCCCTAAAATTGAATAGCCAAAAATTAATTCAAAGAAAATGGGAAGAGTCCCTCCCTAACAAGAGTTGAAACACTTTTGGTGGTGTGGAAATCCTGCCATGAGAAATCCAACTGTGGACAATGACTCCAGGACAACACAGACAATAATAGATGTGAAGGGATAGCTGAGATGCAGGTTCAGCTTTAAGACTTTAAGCAAAACTTTCAGGCTAAGCTCGGCTTCTTCTCCACACCACCCAATAAATCCCATGTCTAAAAATTCCTCTTGGCATTGGTAATTTTATTTTTAAATCAGCACAATGCAGGGCAATGACCCACATGCTGCCTGCCCTTTGCCATGATCCCCAGCCCAGGACCCTGTAAGCAGAAGAGAGCTGCACCAACTTTCTAAGCAGCTTTTCTTCTTTTCTATTCTATTTATTTACTGTGCATCTCCAGCTGGAGTTTACTCCCATTGCCAAGACTGAGACCTCATACAACCTTAACAGCAGATTAGCATTAGTCTTTTTCTCTGTCTTAAAAAATGGCAAAAGTACAAGCACCAAAGTGATGACATACAGGCTAAGTTTTAACACTTCAGACAAGGACATAAATGATGCTCAGTTCATACAAGGAATTACAGCACACCTTTGGATTGCAGAAGCATTCTCAAAAAGTGATTTGCCCTCTTAGTCACTCTAGACACTGTCACTGAAGCCCAGAGGGTACAGCCACAAGGGTGTTGTTTTGTGGCCAAACCAAAATAAGAGGAATTGACATCCTTAAAGAACTGAAGAACAAAATCTTTCTCCAAATTTTAAAAAGGCTAGTTAATATAAGTCTGGGTTTTATGTTTTTACTGCAGTACCTTTTATAAACACTATCACAGAACTAAAAAATACTGCTCCTATTGAAAAGCTGTATGAGAAACATGATCCTGCAAATATTTTGGCACATGCTTAATAGTAATGTGGCCATTCTGACACAGACTGAGGGGCACTAGCCCAAACCATCTCCCACAGAGACCGGTAGTCAACGCCTGTGACAAGAGTTTAAGAACAGGGCAAGTAAAGTGATATTTCTCCTACATACTCTCTCATCAGCAAGCAGTGTTTTTTTAGGGGCTTGCTAATTCTCTTGCTGTTTTAAAAGCTAGCTCTCCAATTAAAATTTTGCTGGCAAAGCTATGTTAGTTCAGGGGAATTTTTTCCCAACTGACATAGTTACTCTGGTAGAAGTTTTAATGATGTATTATTGCCTCAACAGAAAAGTCTCTTTGCTTGCATAGTTAATTTTGTTTGCAAAATCATTCTACTACATCAGCAGAGGAACTGCTTTGCTAGGCATGCACATGTTCATTGGGGTAGTTTGTCCAAGCCGACGAATTCTTTCAAATGTGGACAAACTTGAAGTCTGGACACATGCACGAGAAGTAGGATGTCTCTGCTTTGGACAGACAGAGGCAACTTTTACTGAGATTACCACATCAATAAAGCAGACATAAGTCTGAACCAAAGGAATCAATGCAATTTGGACATTGCTGAAGGAAGCAGTAGCCACGGAAGTTGTATGCAAAACATGTGGCTTCAAACTTCCTTCCAGTCAACCTGATCAGAGACACATCTTTAGGAACTTAATTTGCATACTATAGTTTTAATTGGTGCATATGGTAAAAAATCCCTGAGATCTTTGAGGTGTGTTTTTTTTTACCACTGGAGAAAACAGGCATATAATATCATATCATACCAATGTGAGGACAAAGAACTAAATACCACATACTAGCAAGCTCTGTACATAAACAGAGTAATAATACTCAAAATAATGACAATATTTATCTTTCATACTATTAAGTAAGCTATAGAAATAGAAGCACATATTAACACATTTTCACAAACACAGACACAGATGTGTTATATAATATATAGAATGCAACTCTATACATTATATACACAAGCACTCTCTCAAAAAGTATGTAAACACACAGGCAGTCACAAACCCCCAGTATTTTTGTAGCAAATATAGTTAGTGCATGTCTTTAGTGCCAAACATTACATTACAGCATCTATACATACTTTGAAAGTTCTAAATCTAGAGCAGTCTTTGTTAATAGGATTTCATTTTAGCTTATTTGAAATTTCACAGTTAAAGGGAGATTCCCAAAGATGAAACCCTGGTGACATGCATGCCAAATTTATATTAAATAGACTCCCAAATGCAGAAACAACATTTAAAGACATTGTTTTGCTTTTGGATTTCTTTTACACATTAAATTTTTCTTTTAGAAAACAAAACTAATTTATTCATAAAATGTAAATTATCTAGCATTTTGAAACATTAACAAAACTCTAAAGAGGTCTGTACTTCCCCACATCTTCCCATAATCAAGCCACTTTCTGAATTATGTAAAAGTATTCTAAACATTTCTACTTTATAGGCCACGTTGCAGGATCAATCATGTCGGGATATGAAGTTTGCCCACAGAGATGATCACTAAAAATAATCTTTTAAATTTCCAAACACTAAAAAATAAATAAAAGCCATAAAGAATATAATTAATCATGCACATTTTTTTCCTGATGTTTTGCAGTGGACAGATTCACTACAGTGCCTTTTTCATTACTCAGGTGTTAAACTGCTGCAAATAATTCCTTGGCAAAGCAACCGGGGCAAATAAAAAAAAAGAGGAGGGCAGGGAAATCAAAAACATAAAGGAGGCAAGGGATGGATGAGGACAGAGGCATCATTTCTTGCTTTTAAACTTTGAAGTCATTAGCATGGAGGATCTGAGCAGTAATTCTCATGGACAAGCGTGCTGGCAGTCCATTCAATAGGAACACGGTTTCAGCTAGTCTATAAAGAACATACCTGCAGTTCAGATGAGCAATGGGTATGTGATGTTTTAGTTGTGGGAGAGTTGCTGCAGTATTATTGCTTAAAAATGAAAATAAATAAATGCTGACTATGTTGGCTGATGACTGAGAAAATCTAGGAAAAGCATGAAGAACAACTTGCTTCCATGTTGAAGCCATTCAGGGTAGGAAAGAGTAAAGAAAAAATATGAGAGAGGCACAGCTTGAAATTTTAAGTACTCATACCAAGTAACTTTGAGAGAGTATCCATTTTGCTGCACAAGGACTTCACACCTGTGAGCCAGATTGCATGTGCTGAGCTGAATTTATTTCATGCTGATTTAACTCAACACTGGAGGGGCTGAGCTGAGAAACATGAAAGTGGAAACAGTACAAGAAAGTGTACATGTGCAGTCACACCACCTGCAATTTATGGAAGCTGGGAATGAACACTGAGTAATCTGATATGGGAATGGTTACGTTTAACATGTCACATTTTAGTGACTCTTTGGAGTGTTCACATTACTATGAGTAATAAAGGAAAGCTTACAAACACAAGCAGATGTATCAAAAATGTGAAAGATGTGCATGTTACTATTCAATGGCATTAGTATGAATAATCTCTTCATATACTGAATATATCCTGTGCCCACGTAGATGTAATACACATGTTCTTCTGTAGGAAAAAAATACAATTGTATGTGATGTATGCTCCACTGAGGATGCCATTGAAACCTCAGTAAAGCTTGGTCAAAATTTTGGCCAAGCTTTGTTTCAGACACTCTGACACATTCAAACCTAGAATGGCTCCACTGGAATTGAAATGTGACAGAAGGCAGCAAGGAATTCCATTAAGTCTTTACCCCATTAAATACTTCTGCTGACAGGGAACAGGTTGTGTGTGGCACTAGAATAAAATGCTGCTACCCAGCTAAATCTGAAGAGGCTACACTCACATTAACCATGAAAGCAGCGCTGAAGTATCATAGCTCTCTTTCATGTCTTCAAAGAGGAGAGGCTTAGGCTGCCATACAGATTTTCAGTTAAATTTTGAAGGAATTTCCATTTTAAAGTGATGCTGTCCTGCTACAGTCTCTGTGTGGCCTAAATCCATACAATGAGTCTGTTGCCAAGTAAAATGACATGATCCCACAGTTCAATTTGTTGAATTTACATTGGAGTTAGGTCCACTGATCTTCTGGTAAAATGTGGAACTGTGTGCTGTGTGTACAGTTATATGTCCTAATACATAACAATGTGACTCACAAGAAGAATCAAAGGAGAAGCTGTGCAGGATACCAGTCTAATTATGCTTATATTAATTAAATGCTACAATTATTTAAAGATTAACCCTATCTTTTTTCTTTTGGTGTCCTAAAAACATAACTGTCTGGTGGGCACAAAAATCTGTTTCATCTGTGTATTTCAGATGCTTACTGCTATGACAGAAACTCCAGCTGCTGTGCTGTTCGGCTTAGGGCCTGTGTTGAAATGCTTCTTTATCTTCC
Source organism: Certhia americana (assembly GCA_018697195.1). Lineage (NCBI taxonomy): Eukaryota > Metazoa > Chordata > Aves > Passeriformes > Certhiidae > Certhia > Certhia americana. Next base: position 50,205,170 of record CM031857.1, read on the forward strand.
CAGCTACTGAGAGCTGATGTTCATTCTCTGGAAGGCCATCATCCTGCAGATAAATAAAACAAAATACAACTTCAGAGAGGAAAGCTGAAAAAAGAAGGAATTGTGAGGTGATTCTGATAAGTCCCACCAATACAGAAAAGTTTACAAAATGTTTGTATTAAAATATGGGCCAGTCATTGTCTCCATCAATATATTTAAGGTACTTACAAGATGAACATATTATGGCGCCAAGCAGTCTCTCTCTTCTTCTTTACCCAATATTTTCTTCTCAAACTTTAGGTAATGTTCATTAATAATAATAATTAAACATCTCTTTTTTTTTTTTCTACCATATCCTATTTGCCACTACCCAGTTATTTTTATGCCCATTAATACTTCAAACCTGAGGATTTCAGATGTGTTTAAGATTCTGTTTACTCATCACATAAATTTAATGAAACGACCTCAAAAATAAAAATTATCCAAGATATTACATAAAAAAAGGCTGGGCTGGGACATTCCTCCTTCCAGCTGAGACATCCCACTTTGTAGCGCAAACCTGGATATCTACACCTAGGCATGCTGGCATCCTCTATGCTTAAGGAGAAACCCCAGCACAAAGAAGGGAGTTTGTGGTTTTGTGCAAGTCTGCAGACTGAATTCATACCCAGGAAAAGAGGAGGTTTTTTTAGAAATAATAGAAAAGTTCCTTATGCCTGAAAAATGTGCAAAAAGCCACTGCTCAGTGAGACTTCCCCACTAGCAGAATATGCAGGATTTCAGGGAAAAATATGCAGCATAGGTGGAATAGGAAACAAAATGTAGAACAGGCAAAATATACAGGGTATCAGGTCACTGGCCACATGCCATAGTCATTCCTAACTGGTGTTGTATGGTGTATATAGTTATAAATAGCTGAAATAACTCTCCACTTAGGCAAAATCCTAGCAGAATAAAGGCAAATAAGATCAGAATAGTAAGACATGACAGACACCTTTTTTTTTGTTTTCTTTATTTTTCAGACATTATGAATGTCCTTAAAGAGTTACAGAGCTGCTGCTGTAAATCACAAGTTCAGTGAGCATATGGGAATTTTAGGGAGGTTGGGAGGGTTTGTTATTTATTTAGCTTGGGGAGTTTGTGTTTAGAGATCCCTTACTCACCCCTTAAGAAAATGTCTCAGCTGGCAAAATATGGTCAAGTGCACACAGCTGCAAAACACAAAACAAAACAGTACAACCCAGTAGCTGATTATTGTTGAGCACTGGGGAGTCCTGGCTTGGTGGTATATGACCCCTAAAAGTCACCTGCTTCCCATTGGCCTTGCCTTTCCCAGAAGAAAGCCAGTCTGTAAAGTGAACTCCTCTTCACGAAAGGAGGGAAGAAAAATAAAATCATTCTCTTGGCTTTCTTGACACAAAAGTCTGCCAAGTGTTCATGTCATCTTGTCAAAAGACTAAATTACAGAGAAGACAATAGTTACCAAGACTGTGGTCATATTTTATTGGTGAAGCACCGCACCCACAGTCCCAGTGGCAACATGCCACAGACACATAGTATGGGCTTCAGCTTTTAGATGAACCTTCCAGTTCAATTTAAGATTCAGCATAGGGATATACCAGAATTCCTCTATTGTTACTAAGTTTTCATTACTACTCTTGGTGCCACTTGATGTTTAGCAGTTCTCTTTTATTCAAACATGCTTTCTACACAAATCAATATATATTAAACTGGCTCCTGGAATTACTTCAGTCAACAATTAAATAGGTAGCTATTGAGGGTGAGAGATGACAGCTGTTTAACTAAATACAAAAACAAGCTGCTCTGCATTTCTAAAAGGCATGAAGTGAAAAAAACACCCATCAAATATCAAACTGATCTGAATCAGCAGGATAAGTTGTAGAAGAGAAGAACAGAGTAAACAATGCTGACAAGAATTTCATTGGGTTGCTGAAATGGGAGTGATGTCAAACCCTGAACTGTTCCTTTCCCCTATTTTAAGTCTTTGTTTTTGGCAGTGGGTTAGTGTGTTAGAGAATTTCATCTCAGGTTTAGCATTAATGTAGATTTTTTTTAAGGTGACCAGTGATTTTTGCTGCTCCATCTTGTAACTTTAAAGAGTCATGAGCTTCAGAGGATGTTAACTGCTAATGGTCTGAAAGAAGAGCTCTCATGTGCGTACCTCAGAAGCTGAGCAGTCAAAAGAGTTTGAAAACTCTGGCCCAGAATTTGGGTTTTCACATGGACAGTATAAAATGCTTGGAATGTTAACACATTTTTGGTTTTTGTTTTGGAGTGTTTTGGTCTTGTTTTTTTTTTTTTTTTTTTTTTTTTTTTTTTTTTTTTTTTTTTTTTTTAATCAGCCTCTACAAAATACCTTTTATGGTCGATTTGCAGGAATTCAAAATAAAAACCAGTAATAAAACCAATAAAAAAAGAGGCACAAGGTCTTGGAGTAATTCCAGTAATTGATAAAAACTGGTTTCATATTTGCATTGTTCTCTGTGGCAGGAGACATTGCCACTCAAAGTAAAAGTAAGTGTTATAAAGATGTAATGAAGTTCAGGATTCTGAGACTCCTACTGCCCTGAAGCACTTAGATCCATTTCACAAGATGGTCACAAGAGCTTTACTTTCCAGGTCTAAAAGCATCAGATGAATAGATCATTATACAAGAAACAGCAGGAAATTAGAGTAAATGGAAGTGCTGGAAAAGCTTTTGGACACTGTTTCCTTTAAGGATTTTCCTCTAAGGAAAGCTTTTTGTGCAGTGTCCTAGGGTGTAACGAAAAGTAGTGCAGCTGCAAAATAAGGAATGTTTTTTAAAATTAATTTTCTTACAAATGTTTAGCTTACTGATACTTATTGCTTAGTTATTCATTTCTTTTGCACACAAATTTCCAAGGCAGACATAGTGAGGGAAAAGTATAGAAGCTCCAGGTTCTCTAACTCTTTTTAGGCTGGTGGTGCCATCTTCCTCCTCCAGCAACAACACATATTTTATATTGATTATTTTAACAGAGAAGGATTAACAGAATACAAGCCATCCCTTTCAGCGTTCACTGTTCAGTGATGTATTAGGAAACATTTACTACTTATACAAAAAAGAATGAGTTTGTCCTGTAACTTGTTTCAGGTTATCAACAACATTAAAGTTTGAAATGCCAGACCTCAAGCTTCCTGCCTCTTTTGTAATTCTTTGGCTTTGCAAAAAAAAATTTGCACAGGTAAAGTAAAGATTTGGGGTCCCTGTAGGGGAAATACAAACTGCTGGATTTGTATCCAGGTCTAAGTGTGCTGCATAAGAGAGATGACTCCAAATAAATGAAATGGAGGGGGCAAAGAACTGCTGCTGAATTGCATTTAGAATTCAAGATCTCCATCTGTGGCAGTGGCATGTAGCCAACAACTTTTCAGGTTTTGGTTTTTTTGAATTGAAAACAGCTGGGATATTATTCACATTGAAACTGCTTTACTGGTCTGACTTTGACCATAACAAGTTTTGCAGTTTCCAAGAGGATTCCAGATATTTTTATAGCAAAAATTTAAACTGAAATGAGGGTTTGCTCCTACTGAAACTGTCAAAGCACATTCCAGGAATCTCAGCAATTTACCAAGTAATCACATAGTAAGCAGCTATAAAGTGGAATGGTTATTTACAATCTACAAAATGGTTTTATACAGTGTAAGCAGTTACAACACTTCTATCAAAGGTTTGATCAAAGAAAGAAAATGTTTCTTAAAATTGTCAAAGAAAACACATGCCTGCTTTTCAAGCCAGCTGTTCTATCTAGTATTTTAGCTGCAGATTTAACACTCTATGAATAGGTTCAAAACTGAAAGGGAAGTGTTGCAGTGAGCCCTATCCCAGCTGTAACTAATAGAGAAAGTAAACTCCAGCATTGACACCATAGTAAATATTTAAGCAGGTTACCTGTGAAAATTCCATGTGCCATTTCTTCTCAGAAAGACAGTATACACCTAATTGCTCAGGTAATCATAACACAGATTTCAGAGCCTTTTGTAAACAGGGATGAGTGCATTAATTCCCTGTCCTGAAGCTGTGAAAATGAGGTCCAGGGAGGCTGTGTGACAGACTTGCAGCTGATCCAGCAAGTGATGGCAGAGGGATGTGTAGTTGGATCTGACACTGTGCATTCTGCCTCTGAGTCAAGGAGCTGCCCCTGCTAGCTTATCTACTGATACTGACCAGACACACTTCAGGGAAGTGCCCTTTCTCATGGAACCATTTAAGCACCTGTTTCAACTCAGCCATGTTCGTATTTCTTCCGATGTGAACTAAGACTGTAGTACCACCTAGTTAATTTGATGCCCAGTATTAAGTGCTTCCATGTGTGAGGCCTTGAAATGGGAGCAATGTTTGGAATGTATTAAAGCCCTTTCCTGAACTGGTCCCAGTGCTAGCCTTTTTTCTCCCAGTAAAAATATGTGGAGGACATAAGAGAACTCAAAAGCAGTTTTGATCCGCTTATGAACTTTGATTATGAACTACTTTTAGTGTAATGATGAAGCCAAAATACTGATTTGTTTCAGTTGTTAAAAGCAGCAGAAAAAACAGAATTACAGAATTTTGTGTGAATTGTCATGGAATATTTGTTACACATACTTATAGACAGAATTGCTACAGGGTTCGATTGCAGAGAATTATTACCAGTATAGAACTACAAGTGCAGCAGAGCTAGATCAAAGATGAATTTATCACCATATGTTGTTTCTAACAGTGCATCACCATCAATTTTAAGAAGTAGTATATTTAATAGAAGCAAGTAGATCTTGAATGTTTCCTGGTATATCAGCTAGTTCATGCCAACAAAGTATTTAAGAACTATGTAAGCCAAGAGTTCTCTCCAGAACACTATATTTAATAAGCACCAATGGGACCATCCTCCAAAAATGTACTAAATTCTCTTCTGAGTCCATTTATACAAGTTCTCTACACCACCTTCTGGCAAAGGGTACTGCAAATTATCTTATTGTGCAGAAATTCAGGAAATTGCCAAGGTGCTTCAGAAACCAGAACTCAGGTTTTTCTAGTAGAGCTCTGGAGTGTTAAAAGTCTTTAGTCCCCAGACTCTCTTCCCTGCTATCCTCACCAGCAGGTACTATTGAGAGCAGGGAAGCAGATCCTCATGTCACTTGCACACTATCACCATCAGATTACTGCCAAAGAGCTACACCTCTTGTTTTTTATACATCACACTAAAAAGGCTCTCTAAAACACATCATAGTGCAGCAATTAAAAAAAAAAAAAAAAAAAAAAAAAAAAAAAAAAAAAGAAAAGAAGAAAAGAAAATAAGTATCTGGGGGTAGCATTAAAATTTCTAATATATTTTTCAGAAAAAAATGGAAGATTAGCGACCACTTCCTTAAGTGGTGCAAGTAAGTGACATTTCAGTAATCTCAGCAGCAGTGTACAGGCTGACACTGCAGGTGATTTGGCCTCTCTGTGGCTTCTGATCTGCCACTTCCCTATCTTCCTCTACAGAACTCCAGAAATCTCACCACGTCCTTCTCCCATGGAGACAGAGACCCCTCAATCACTACAAGGCATTATAAACTGTGACAGAACACTATGTCCAAGACAGCCCCTGGCACCAAGGAAAATTAAATTTCAACTGCTTGAATGTCATCTTCAAAATGAAAAGATTTTCATCAGACATTGTCCTGGATCCTTGCATTTTTCATACACCACAGAAGAGCTCTGCATATTAATAGCATTTACAACTCAAAAAAGTGGCTTGGATAATAAGGGAGCCCTCCAAGTTTAAAGCAAGTACTTGGTGAATACTTAACTGATCACTACTATTCTGACTGTATGGAGGACACTTCCATGAAAAAAATTAATATCTGAGGGGACCTTATATTTGAATTTTTAGAATAGTTTTTTTAGTGAGAAAGGGATTTTGGATACAGTAGCTTAGGGACCAAAGAGTATTGCAGTGAGGACTACACACTCAAACTTGCAACAAACAAAATGAAGCATTATTTCTTCTTCTTTTATTTTTTTTTTCACTGTCCATCCCAATTGTGTTTCTTTTCTCATTTGTCCCTTCTGAATTGGAATAGGTCCAAATTTTTGTCATCCAAATATTTTAAAACATGTTAAATAGCCTGGAATAATTAACAAATCTTAAATACCATCAGAAGCTAAATATGATTCTAAATGTTCCCCTGTCCCATTCTTGATCAAGGCATAACAGTATGGACTATATTTCAGTAAGTCCTAATCATGACTGTAAGATTTTTAAGTCCACCTGATCTCAGGAGAACAAAATGTGTCACTGAACCTGCAATCCGAGCATTAGAGACATACATTTATCAAATAGGATTAAGATTTGTTGAAAGTCCATTTCAGAGAAAATGTAGCTGAGCACACACAAAATAGTGAAAACTCCAAGGTACACAATACACTAAATCAGCCTGTAACCCAGCTTATTTCCAGGTACATCTGTGGCGTCGTCAGAATGTGCTGGCTTCCAAAAGGGCACAGCAAGGGCTTGACAGAAAAGAGCTCAAAAGTGCCAAATTGCAAGAAGCACCTACAAGTCTGAAAGTACTTACATTAACCCATGGATGCTCAAGAACTTGCAAGGCTGAAAATCGCAGATCTACATCTACTTGAAGCATCATTGTGATAAGTTCCTGAGAAATTGAATACAGGGTCAAATTTAAACACTTCTAAAGAACAAATCAATGTTTCATCCACTTAAGAACTCGAACTGATTTTGTAAGAGTGCTCAAAGAGAGAGTGAACTATTGACTGCAGAAATAAACTAAGATTACTCAAAAAACAGAAAAACTATGAACTGATGAACTCTCAGCTGAACTTGTAAATCAATATCTGATAGTACCTTGAAAAGCTAGAAGACAGTTCTGAGTTACAGTTCTGAAGCCGCTGTTTAAGAGAAAAGCATTTAATACATAATGTGCAAAACAGATGGTCCCATGCAATTAGGTTAGCTTCACATTAAGAAAAAAACAATTTCTCCGTAGGGAAAAAAAACCCAGCCAGCAAATACAGTTTTACTTTAAACTCTTGTATGAATGACAAAGAAGATATTAAAAAACCCCAACACTTAGAACCTTTACTTTTCATCCTCTGATTTTCTCTGCAATTACCTAGGTTATTTTATTCACAGAGTGAAGTGATGGAAACAGGATGGCAATATGACAGCAAATAAAGGTAAATCACCAAAGACCAAAGCTAATAATTCTTAGTTACAGGAATAACTTAAACGGATAGGCTAAGGCTTCAAACCAGAAATTTTAGACAGAACTATTTGATAGGAGTTTCACTGGAAAACTGACAAAGGACTTGCAGAGTTCCCACTAATGCTATGAAATAACGCCTGCTGCAACAAAATGATTTGGTTTTCAGGACTTCCAACTCTATGACTGCATCTCATTCATTAACCTCCTTAGTTATCAGGCTAAAATTCTAGTCCTGATCACCCTCCATATACCTGTAAAAGCAAGATGTAACTCTCCAAAAAATGGAGATTCAAAGCTGCTCTCATTACCTGTCTCCACCTCCAAATTTCACTTTTTTTTTTTTTTTCCTTTTGATTAACCAAACAGGAAAGAAGGAAACAGGAAGGAAGATTTTTATAGATTTGTCTTATAGACTAGGGAAGTAAACTGACTGAAAGTAAGCACATATCTACAGAATGACCACATGCTTTTTTCTTTTTTACATGCACATATGTATTATGTCTCTGTCCACATATATTTATACATATGACTATAGTGAATGTCAGATCCCTAGAAAATCTTTGAGTTAAACTGTTGCTCTAGTAAATTGGTGAGAGCTGAAAAACCTGATCTGCTCTGCAAGTATAATGAACTCTGTCAAAGCCTGTATCTGTAAATAATTATATCTGCCTTAGGACACCAAAGACTGCAGGTCAAGAGCTGTGACCAGAGCAAGTCTGTATTTCATACCACTCTGCAACAATAAGGCAATGGGAGGCCTGGTTCTTTGACAGAAAGAAACAACAGACATAACATCTAATGGGGTTAATAAGGGAAAATCAGCCTCCCCGTAATACTATTAGATAATGTTCAAAGGCTACAGGTTGGTACCTGGTACCCCTCATAAGTACATATAAAGAACAGTCCAAGGGAGCTTTCGAGCCAAGAAATTAATTTCTTTACTTTTTTTCTTAATCAATAAGGGCTCCTGGTGTCTCTGTTGTTTGAGAAATCATATCTAGAGATATGATGTCCATTTCAGAACCACATAGAACCTAAGAGACAGTAGCCAAATGGAACATAGTTGGTGACCCAGAGGAATTTATAGGTGTAGAAGGAGATGTTTGAGATAGCAAATACAACACTATGAAAGGGCAACATGCATTAGGCACTCCCACTGGAAATAATATTGTAGAAGAAAATACCATTAACTATAAAACTCACCTTTGCAGAGTCAGAAACATTGTCCCAATATGGAGATGGAAAATCCATCTGTCCCATCAAAATCTGATCAAAAAGCACTTCCTGGTCATCTCCACTACTGTAAAGTAAAAAACAAAGAAAACCGACAACAAAACCCAAAGAAAAATTATTTTCTGATGTGGCTCCAATAGACTTCTTAAAATTGCTTTTCATTGCTATGGTTTAGTATGATTTTGGAAGCTGCTGATTGGCCCAAACACGCAGCCATGGGTGTTAATGGTGAGATCATAGGACACAGTGCATTTGGTACATACTTTTTTTCTGCTTGTCTTTGGGATTGTCCACAAATTTGCAATTGCTTTGAGGAGATAAAATATATAAATATATAAAACTTGCCCTTATTAACTGGCTTACATTTTAATTACCTTTTACCAACCACAAAATATGTTGCATTTTGTCCATGGAAGAAGACTGTTATTTCACAATGTATTTAAAGCTTCAGAAAAAGGCATGCAGAACCTGTAATGAAGACTCTTGTTTTGCAATGCAATGACATTTAAACTACAATAAACCAACATGAGACAGAGATTTTACCATAAAATCACAGATATTTATGGGGCTTGTGTATAACACTATGCAGAGCACAGAGAAAAAAAAGAGAACTTCTACTAGTGGGAATCTCTGTGCTTAATGTGAAAGGAGAACAGGGACCAATTCACATAACAAGGATGGTTGAATAGATCAGTCCATACCCACGGAATGGCGGAAAACCACAGAGCAGGATGTAAGTAATCACACCCGCTGCCCAGATGTCCACCTTCAAGCCATATCTAGAAGTGTGAGAGACATGGTTAGAGACATCTAATTCTTACAGACTACAGTGCAAGAACAGAGGAAACATGTTCAGAATCATTAAAAATTTCTTGTAAATTCTCATCTGATTTTTGTTGACCTACCAATCTTCATTCTGCTATCATATATTTTTTACATTTACATCTTAAAATTACATTAGATGAGAATATGTGAGTGCAAGAAGACATTGGGCTGTATTCTTCAGTTAGTTAACTAATTCAAGTTGAGAACTTGAGTTAGTGATGCCTGTCAACATGAAGTCTGCAAAGGTAGCACAGGCTGTTCAAACCAGCAGACATTTACTCTGTGGAAGAAATCAGAAGAGGACAGTCTGTGACAATGACTATGTGAATGGTAGTTAGCAGTCTCTAGAAAACAGACTTACTTTCACTGTATCTGCAAATGGCTAGTTAGTAATTCAGCATTAGGCTGAAAAGTTTGAGGCTGACAACTGGCAGAGGTTGATCAATATATAACTCCAAAGCTGGCCTGCTCTGATCTGGTTTGGGTAAGATAGCCTCCAAAGGTCCCTTCCACATGAATTGTTCTATGAGCCATCATTCTGCATCATAGCCAACCAAAGGCAGCATAAAATTCTTAATTGCAAGAACTCCAGTCTGGCACAATGGCAAGAATGTGCTCTGCTGAGAACACATCAATGTATCACTACTACAAGTGATTTACCCAGTTTCAGCAATGATTTCTGGAGCTACATATGTTGGTGTCCCACAGACAGTGTATAGAGGTCCATCCACAATTGTTGCTAGGCCAAAGTCTCCCAACTTCAGGGACTTGCTTCCATCTTGGTGTTCATAAACCTAAATCAGGAGGAAAATTGAAAGCTTTATCACAAAACCATCAAGGCAACTACTATAATCACTTGCTAACTGCCTGAATTGTTCCGTCATATTTACAGGATTTTTTTCTCCTCCTTACCTTTAACATACTTTTCTGCATGGTTTTAAAATTCACAGACCATTTGGACAACTTCCTTTGAATACAGTCAGGATGTTTGGGAAAGATTGATCTCAATACCTGTCCAACAAAAGACATATCTCTTGCCAGGTGCTAAAGCCCAGAGGCAAAGGCATGACCTTCCAACAGTGGCTTTCCTACATCAGCTCCCTACTGAATTCACAGTAAAGGGGGGGTTGAGTTTACTCATTTTACTTGCAGAGATCTTAATGGTTTGCACAGGAATTTCAGCTACTTAGGTAATACAAAAATGACTGTACTGATAGCAGTTCCAGGCTCTTCTCCATGTGCTGAAGTCACAAGACACAAACCTGACAGGAGTATTTAACCTAGAAATCCTGTCCTCTCCTTGGATGACTCTTACATATCAATGAGTTTCTTACTGGCATGGGTCACGATCAACAGGACATAAGCAGTTAGGGCTGCTAATGGGTATACATGAAAATTCCTGCCTTAAAAAGCAGCAGTGTGATCTTTCATGGGGTTTTATGGATGCAAAAGGAGATCAAGATGTAGTCAGAGGAAAAAAAAAAAAAAAAGCTAGAAACATCAGTAAAAAAATACGTAATTTTAAAAGCCGGCTCAGAGCAAAGGACAGTCCGAAATCTGCAAACACTGAAAACTAATGCTCTAGGGTGACTTTATAATGCTGTATTGTATCCCCCACCACATTCTTATGCCAGATATTGAGTTCTGTCCCTTTAAGACAAGATCCAATTAAGAAAATGTTTAAAATTACAAATGTTAAAAAATACAAAAACGTGTCTAAACTAAACACTAGAGTTTAAGTTTATCTTGAATCAAGGTATTGGTTTGAGTTCTTGCTTCCCATTTTGGGATGTTTTGTACAACACCACCTTAAAAATGGAAACAGTCTACAGGAAGCCTTCTTATAATGCATATGCATCACGTTATTGTTTTGCAAGTCAAACCAAAGCAATATGCAGTCTGGATCACCATTAGTGATATCGTGTAAACAATTTTCTGCAAAACTGTGCAAAAATAGTAGGTATCATACTTCCTAATCAAAACCAAAGTAATCTTTTATATACATATCTTGACTAGCTACTCCTACTTCCAAAATCATATTTATCTACAACTGCTTTACGAAGAAAAGCCTAGATTTCTTATAAAAATACAATAAATTCTACATGGCACCCTTGAAGAGTTCACTTGGAGCAAAAATAAATTCTTGAAGTCTCTCACCACAGTTTCCTATAGATTTGCTATAGCTCATAATAATTAGCTATATTATACAGCCCCCATCATCCAGTTTCTAGTCTGTTAATGTTAGTTATGTCTTGAGAGAAAACCCCTCTCTGTCCTGAATCCCTGTTTACCAGGTGATACAGCCACAAGCAGACATTCAGAATACACAAAATTCTTCTCCTCTCCTTATGTTACTTTTAAAAATTCAACTGTATCTTTAAGAGGACCAGCAATTTATAATGGATTCACATTTCTCTTCTACTAAGCCAGAAAAAAGTTATGTTTATAGAAAAGCACTGTGAAAAGAAAAAAAAAAAAGCAATTATGGTTTTATTCAAAACACAGATTGTTAAATACATCTGGTTCCTGAAACTAAAGAAAGTGCTCTCTGAAATGGCAGTAATAAATCTAATTTCAACAACAGTTTTAATTAAAGTCTAGAGACTAGGGCTTTAAATATTCACTTGGCGGAATATGTAAAATGTGCACTTAGACATCAAGAGCTGAATCTGGCCTAATTAGTATTTCATAGTCTGTTTCATACAGTTATCTTTTACAAAGACCTCTCTGAGCTGTAGTAACCTAGCAAACATTCATAACTTACTTCCTTCAACAGACCACACCTTGTGTGGTTCATCCATACTAGAAATTAATTACAAAAGAGGTTTGTTTGGCAATATTTACCAATGCAGAAGGTTTGATACAGTGTATTTTCTAGCATTCTGCCTCATCTGTTTCAAGGAATTACTTTGCTTGGAAAACTACTTCAGTTGACTTGTGAAGAAATGAAGAAAGTAACTTTTCCTCACCCTGTTATAACTCCATAGAAGAAAGAGCCCAATGTGAAGCTGTGGTATGTTACTTGCCAGTCAAGGAATGCGAAAGATAATTTAATGCTCAAGTTATTCAGAATAAATGCTATATATGTTCCTGCATTTAAATACTGAAGGGCAATTAAAGAAATGGGAATTAGTGCAAATTGCCCACTATGTAGTGCTTTCACTATTTTAACTAAGCTATAAAACTGTGTAATTGTACTACACTAATTGAATGCAGCCACACATAATTATATGCCACCATATGTATCCTATTAGTATAAAGACTGTCAGTATTTTCTAAGCTGCTCTTGTGATCAGTGCAGATGGCAACAGTCAGAGAAGTTGTTCTCTAGGGTTTATTATATGGCTATAAAGACATCCCATGACTTGACAAAATAAACGTTCTAAATAGCAACAATTATGAAAAATGTTCCAATTAAAACATGGAAGACTCCCTAGAGAATAAATAAAACCAAACAAAAATGCTAAAACATCACAGGTATTCAGCACACCTTAAACTCTTGGACAGTTGACTGTTAGACAGACTTTACATGCCTTGAGGATAATATGGAATATTTAAGCAGTTAAAAAACAATGAGTTTCTTGCACACGGGACAGGTTCACACACACAAAGATTTATTAGCAGGATCTAGAGCTGGTCTCACACATCAGCTCGAAGCCTGAAAGTTACTTTTGGGAAGAAGGAAAAATGAAAAAAGACAAAGGAGGAGGTGAAAGGAAAGGCTCTACCAGGGGCTGCTAAGAGATGAAATAAAGCAGCTCCAGGTGAACATCCTCTTCTCATTTTCTTCTCCACAGCAGCATGTTCCCCTTCACTCCTCATATTTTCCTGCAGTAACTCTAAAGCCTTGTTCATCCTTCCTGTTGTCTTTTTCCTGCTAATGAGATTGTTTAGCCTCAAGACATGCTCCTTTAAACCTAAAGTGACAATCCATGAGTAGGAAAAGTGTGTGGGAGAATGGGCCAATTCTCACACTCGTGGCCAGGAGAACCAGCTATAACAACACAATCAGGGTTTGCACAACCAGCAGCATGACAGTAGCAGAGGGAAAGCCACAGCACAAGAATAAGGGAAAAACACTGCCATGACCACTTAGGTGAAGGGTTAAAGAGCTGCAAGGAAAAGGGCAGGCTACAAAAGGCAAGTAGAAGGTATTTAGCAAAAGAAATGCTGAGACCTGTGTGGCATTTTTCAAGTGTTTTGTAAATGCCATGAAAATAACACTAGTTGCAATTTTGTGGCATACAGAACCACACATCCGATTTCACAGCTAAAATAAAAGCAGAAAGGTTCAGAGACACTGAGGCCACAGGCAGCCAATGTCAGAACTAGGGTCAGAGCTCAGGTAAGGCTGGTTCCAAAGCACTCTTCCAAAGCAACGCTTGTTTCTTTTAAGAACCTGATAAATCTTAGAGAATTAATGCAATTTGTGAATCAAATGCTGGCTTTTGAGAATTAGGATGCTACAGGAGGTTAAATGCTGCATCCTTATAGCTCAGTCTCCAAATCAATGCACAACTCTGGAAAAGTCACTCAGAAATAGTTCAGCTACAATGTGAACAGTGTGATCATTGCTAGTAGTGGGTAGCTACCAGAAATACTGAGCAGGAAAATCTAGTTCATGTCCTGCTGCCCCCACCTCCTGTGCACACCTCACCTGCCCACCTCTTTACTCCCAGAATTTTAACTCTGACAACAATAGAGTTTAGACATTTACAGGCAAGTCAAGACAGCAGCAGAGCAAGGCTTGTCCCAGACCAAGACCCTCCTGCACACTCCAGGAACAGAATTCATGAATCCTGGCATGGGACTGCTACAACATCTTCATGCAGCCACCTGTCAACACTAGCACCAGAAATTAAAATCAAGTAAAAGGGCCAAGAAAGGTGTATCAGTCATTAGAGTCTAGTGAAACTTCCACCCAGTGTTTTTTCAGCAGTTTCTGGAAAATGAGGGAAGGTTACTTTCCCACCCAGAACCTGCCACTAGAGGAATTTCAACTGTAAAAATCCCCCTGATTGGAAGTATAGTAATATCTTCTGGAGTCAACTTTCCCATAAAATCTCTTCATTGTCAAGCAGGACTAAATGCATTAAGTCATGGCTGAGAGCACACAGCTGAAAGAACTGATATTCTACAATTCTATGAACAATGTTTTATGATTGCAGAATATATGGAGAATTGGGATATCTTGATATTGGAACATGTCAGCAAATTTGTGAAAACTCAGAACAGTGAAATAATCAGGAGAAGCTAATTTCTCAGGAGAAACAAAACTATGGGGAGGATGCAACTGCTGCATTCAAGTGTGCAAAATTCCAGAAGAAAGACTAATTGCCAGGATATGTTTTTCACTGTCTTCAGTGGATAAGGCTCATACAGACTTAGTCAGAAAAACAAAGATTTAGATTGTCTGTTTGCAAAAGTGGCTTAATAAAAGTGCTATAGGATTATTTTGGAGATGCAGTAGGGGAAGGGGAATGAAGTCTCTTCCCGGCTTTGCTCTGATGTGTGACATGATTAGGTCACAACATTTACACACACCATACTTGTAAAACCAAAGGGTTGCTAATTATTTAGGCAGTGACAGAAGTACAGAATAGTATGTTGAGGACAGAACGCTTATATTTATGAGAAGCTTGAAATTATCCTGCAGTTAACTAGAAGTTTACTTCTAGTTATCTGAGGAATAAGTCAGCTGTTGTGTCCCATGGAACAGTTTAGACATACCACATTATGTTACTGTACTTCCTGTGACAGCTGTTATTCTTAGGAGAGCTTTCAATGCAAAGGTTAAAATTAAAAGATTAGTGACTTAAAAGACTGAAATAAACTTGGCAAGTATGTGGAAGGAGGAAGTACATACCTTTTCTTACACACTCCCAAGTTATCAACAATACTGAAAGATGAGTCTTCACTTACCAGTAGGTTCTCTGGCTTGATATCCCTGTGGACGATGTTCAGGCTGTGAAGATATTTGATGGCACTGGCCAGATTGTAAAGCATCCCACTGGCATCCCGCTCTGTGTATTTGTTGGTGGAAGTAATGGCATCAAAAAGGTCTCCTCCCTGTAGCAAAATGACCATGGGAAATGAGAAACACTGCTTGTGAAATGACTGAAAAATTAGGGAAGATCTAGGAACATTTTTAGAGAAGGAGGAGGAGGAGGAGGGGAAGGGAGCAGCACAGTTTCCTTGCAGCTATAAACTATGGGTACTGTGATGGCATTCCCCATCATGGCAGGTAAACAGATCAGTAACTCAGAACCACTTGTCATGGCTGAGTTGGTTAGCCAAGAGTTTCTACTGCAAACCATTCCCACCTGCTGGCAAGTAACATGTCCAGCACTTGCCAACCTGTGTTGGCAAGTTCAGAGTTGCTACAAATTTCTGTTCAGAGCCTGCTACAAATTTCTGGCAAGACTCCATACTTGTCTGTCATGATGATGTTTACCAACCCTTGGCACTCTTTATAATAATCACAAACAGATTGACATCAAACTTTTGCCCAATGCCTAACTGAACCCTAGAAAGATGAAGGAACTCTGAGTAAATCTTAGAACTCAAAGTTACCTGTCCTCACTGCTATCATATTTTAAAAATCTGTTTCCAACACACAGAGCTTTGAAAACATGGATTTTAGAAATCACTTTCTCCAGACAAAATGTGAAGTTTTTGGTAGTGTGGTGTCTCTTGCAGTTAATACTGAAGAACTTTACAGCATGTCAGGCAATCAGACACAGGTGACTGTTTGAGTCATTTCCAGCTCATCATGCTGCCTAATTCATCTAAAAGCTGCTGTTCAGTGAAAGAAAAACAAGAAAACAAGTGAGAAAGAAAGAAAGAAGGAAAGAAGAAAAGAAGGAAAACTAAATGGAAGTCCTCAAAGTTGAAATGATCTTCACAAGCATCTGAGGCAGCTGTGACTGTATTTCCAGAAGTGAGCAGGCAAGTGGGGAGAAGGAACATGGAAGTGCTTGGACAAAGATGGAAAAGTGATTTTAAAGGTGAGAATAAGAAGGGAGCTTGAGAGGTCAGAGGAAAAACCAGTCATCTCTTGAGAGATTCTATTCAGAGGTATTGAGCCTTTGGCCAAAATCAAAGCAGCGTCACAAAGAAAACAGTCCAACAAAAATAAAAAAAAAAAAGGCAAAGGATAACTGCAAAAACAATGCAAGAATTCCCTGCTGCAGTCAAAACATCAAGAAAAATATCACAGAGGACTGTATTGTATTTAAAAGAACTAGCAGGTATTTTCTGAAGGCAACAGAGGAGTCCCAGCTTTGAAAGCTCTCATAGTTTTATCAGTAGCTTCAAGATATTTTCTGGGTTTTTTTAAGGCTGAACTCCAGAGTAAACAATTTTTCCACTTTCCAGAGAAAGGAACGGGGGGTGGTGGGGGGGTGGGTGCGGGGGCAGAGAAAGAAAAAAAAATTTCCAGGAATCACGGCTACAGAGAAAAGGGTAGGGAAAGAGAATCACCAAAGACTCAAACCTGATAAAACAGACTTTATTTGTCATAAAAATCAAACAAACTACTAAAATTTTTGCATTGTTGAGGTGCAGCTGAAGTATGCCAGGGCAGGTTTATTTCCATTGCAGATGCAAAATCCCAGCTCTTTGGAAATTGCTTGCAGCCAGCCTTTGTCAAATCTGGACCACATCTAACTTGTTGCTCTGGCTGGTGACTGTTCAAGACACATCAAGATACATAGTGTCAAGGAAAAGGAAGAACAAAAGGCCAAGCTAAACCAGATAGAGGCTTAGAGAGAAAGAGGCCAAATATTTGGCAAAAGTACAATACCATGTACTTCATGGCATTATCTGATCCCTAAGTATTAGATATCAGCATGTGGCAAAGTATGTGAGATAAATAATCTATCTTCCCTAAGCTCCTTCCTGTGGAACCCCTGTACCAGCTGCTTTTTAACATGAGGCAGTGGATTAGACAGATCTTTGGTCTTATCTAATATTTTCCAGATGCTCAGAAGAAGTGTCAATAACATCAGCAAAGCATCTGCCTCCAAACAAAGAAAACAGTCTGAGCTGAGATATGAGGAGCAAGAATGAAAGACGTTGAGCCTTAAAAACAGAAGGAAAAATTTTGGCTTGAAGTCATAAGAAAAGGAACAAATGTTCATGCACCGGAGAAACATACGCTCAGAAAAAGATAGAGGCTGCAGAGCAATTTAAAGGCAATCAAGCCAATCTGAAGAAGGATAATTTTCTCCATTTAAACATTTAGTGTAGTCAGTAAAGTTTCTTACCAGGTATCCTGCTAAGAAAAGAGAGTTCTTATTTAGTCTGTGGGATTCTCTGTGGTTAAAAGAGAGGTGGTATCCTGGAAAGAGTTAACAGAGCTGACAGCTATATCAGGCAGAATTGTTTTCAGACTTTCCTCTCCCCAAAGAGCACTTTAACCTGCAAGGTTCTGCTAAGCCGATTCACACAGCAGGTCACTATCATTTATTCAGGCACCAGGGGTGAGTTCAGGATGACATTTCAGTCTTAAATCCCTTGTTCTGGAGTGAAACAGGACCAGCAACATCTGAATGCAGTTTTTATCATCTGTGCACATGAGGAAGTGTACTTGGAACTACAGTAACCAATTATTTATTTATTACCTTGTTATGTAAATGATATTATCTCTCTTTTTCTTCTGCAAAAGTGAAATCATATCCTGGAGCAGTAAAGGAAACTCAGCAATAAATCTTGCTTCTTAAATTGGCCAAACCCCTGTTAGGTTTGAATAACAATTTTGTTTCGCTGTGTAAAAAGGCAACGTGCCAGAAACCAGGTCTTTGCTTCCTTTTACAAGCACCACTTGCAATGTGTTTATATTTGTATTTATGAAGTGCTTTTTCTTACACTTTACAAAGCAATGAATAGGCTATCTGCCATGAGGTGAGGGCAGGATTTGCAGCAGTCACTTATGTCAAACATGTTACTGCCAATTAATGCAGGGTGGTATTAACTGAAACCGGGCTCTGCACTATCAAGCCTTTTCCCCTTGCCTCTCTTTCCTGTCGGTGGGTTTGACTTAAAGTCAGGTCTTCAAAAATCAATCAATAACAGATGGTTAATCAATTCTAACAGTGCCCGCTATGAAATGGTAACAGTCAGCAATTGGTGAATTAACAATTAATGTCTTTCCAGAAATGCCTTCCCTAGTGCCCAGAGAGTGCAACAGGGCTTTTCTTTCAACTATATATTAAGGAATAGATGTTTGCTTCAGAGAAAAAAAGCTGGCTTCCCCGAATCAGGACATTTCTTCTACATTTCTTCTATTATTCTACAATAAACTAAAGGCTCTTAGTAGAGTATTCTCTAGGATATGAGAAGTATAGAGATTCCTACAGCATCCTTCCATAATATAGCTAAAAGGGTATAGTGCAGAAATCTTAAAGAGTAAAGAAGAAAGGGCACAAGAAAACAGATTTCTCCAGGAAGTGAATACAATGCATGTTTTTTTTATATACATCTTTTAGGTTAGTTATTTTCTAAGAGTTTTCCGTCCCCGCCTCTCTCATTTAGCTGAGTTGGACTTCAATTAAAAATCCATTGGACACTACAGTTTACACATTTTTCAATCATGAATAGCCCAGCAGGTTTCACCCATAAAACTAGCTCTGTGCTTACATTTTGGCAGGTTAGACAAGGCACAGCTTTTAGTTCTTAGCACACCTCATGGGGCCAAGATGAAGGATTTGTCAATGCAGACTAAAGCTGTGGCTACATGAGATTACAGTGCTGTGCAAGGGGATTGAGGCACCTTTGAACAAGCACTCGCAGACGCTGAGGAAAACTGACAGTAGTATGGATCTCATAGTGAGTTCACTTAGAATAGAATAGAGCAGTAATTGTGATTAAAATAGTGTTAGATAGCTAATGGTATCTGATCTCAAGCTGTGCTATTTCACATTGCATGCCTAAGAGTGAGACAAGGCTGTGATT
This sequence comes from Certhia americana, assembly GCA_018697195.1. Lineage (NCBI taxonomy): Eukaryota > Metazoa > Chordata > Aves > Passeriformes > Certhiidae > Certhia > Certhia americana. Next base: position 50,224,394 of record CM031857.1, read on the forward strand.
GCAAGGGAGTGGGGAAATTATTCTGGGACTGGTTACACAAAGGGATTCATGCCATGAAAGAGTGCCAGTATTTTTATTTTGTTTTAGGATTTAACTTTTTTATCAGAGAAAGTAGATCAGCTCCTCATTACCAGCATCTCCCAACGTACTTCCTCAGCCTCAGTGTGCTCCATCACCTTGGAGGTGGTGGACAGTGGGGTTAGGGGGACCATGAGCTCCACAGCACTACTCAAGCCAAATAGGGCATCTGTCAGGCGCAAACCTACAAGGACAAATGTTGCCATCTCCTAAGCTGTGGGGCATGGCCTGAGCTTCTCATAGATAAGATTTTTCCAAACTGCCATGAGGACAGGGAAAATCTGTGGGCATCCACCACGAGCCACACAGAACCTTCCAGCTTTGGACTGGGAACATGGCTTATGTCACTGGCACTGCCACAGAGCATGGGGGATAAGGGAACAAACCAAAAAACTTCTCATTCTACTTGCTCTTGTATTCCAGACCAGAGATTGAGAGGGTATTTAGGAAACACTTGGACCTGGGATTTCCCTATTTAACATCTCAATGAGGTGCCTACATTAAGAGCACCCTCTAACATCCACCTACAACCAGACCAAAACAGATTAACAATCCTGTTTGCCAAAAAGCACTTCCTCTAAGTCACTGTGAAGAAATAAATAGGGTCCAAAATTACTGCATTTGCAAATTTGCTTTTTAGAATAGAACCATGCCTTAAATAGCAGGCTTTTCTTTTTCACTTTCCCCTTCCTTCAGCTTGAATTTAGATTGCTATCAAGGAGGCAAGTTTGACACTGTGTTAATATAAATCAATAGAGAAAAAAACACATCTAATATTGTTTGGATTTTACATAAATTAATAGAAAAACTAATGAACCCTTTTCATTTTTTTGTATTTTGAAGGCTGTTACTTATGGCTATTTGGACTGGGTATATTTTCAATTCACCTCAAGGCAGATTATAACTTTTTAACGAATCTTCTTTTGAGGAAGCGAACAAAACTGGTGGTATACAAAGTACTGTCAACAGAACATTTCCAAGTGTGGCTTACAGGAAGTTAGACAAATATTTGACATATTTGAAAGCTACTAAAAAAAAATCTGACAGTGAGTTACACATCTTTCAGTAGCATGCTAGACCACTTTCAGATACCCCTTCCGTTATACATTATTCTGCGATCCCATTTTTTTAGTTAGCTTCTGTTGGAATGGAATTTTTCAATATGGGTGATACAATAAGCAGCTTGACTCCAAAACACTCACCTTTACAAGTTCCATGACAAGGTACAACTCAGTTGGCATGTCCATCTCCTCAATCAGAAGTACAATATTGGGATGCTTGACTCTTCTTAAAATAGATACCTCATTCTGGATCATGTGTTCCTGACACACAAAAAAATCTTCAATGAATACAGGTTAGTGGGAAAAAAATTCACAGTGGAAAAAGCAGAGAGAATTGGGAGCTGCATGGATTCTCTGGGGTTTTTGAAAAAACTAACAGATGTTGCCTGCAGCAATAGTGAAGGAACATATCTAGAAACATCAATGTGGTAACAGAAAGAAGAGAGAGAACAGAACACAGAGAAAGAAATTGAGGAAAATATGTATTTCTGATACAAAGAAAAATGAAAGGTTTTTAAATTTTCTATGATGCAGAATCTTTAGATTTAACAACATGATAGCATCTTCTCACAGAACCTTTTGAAAAAGGTTCTTTTTAAAAGCTAACAGTCACTAGGTGTAAAATTGGCATCAATTTAATTAACCTATACCTCACACAGAGTGAACAGTGTGTTATAATTATTGGTATTATTTTCTTCTTTCTATAACACCTGGAATTATGAAAATTAGAGGGTATAATTACATGGGTAAAGAGAAAGGAGTCACACACAACCAACCAACCTACTGGAGAATCATCACACAAGTCTACAACAGCACATGACAGCCTTTTCTCCTGAAACTCCAAGAGTCTCCAGAGGGTAGCCAAAGGCTTCATCCAAAGAGAATCCAACACTTGTCAGGAAGGACATGAATATCAACAGCTTCTCAAAATTATCTCCCACAAAACATTTCTTGGAAAAGACATCTTTTCATCTCATATTTTTTGTACTTACTTTTCCTCTACATTTACTTTTCTTAATAATTTTCAGAGCATATTCTCTACCAGTTGATCTGAGGAAAGAGAAAAAATATTGTATGTTCAATCACACTGAATATTATTCTCAGTTGAGTTTATATTTTTTAGATGAGTACAGTAAGTGTAGTGAAGAGTTCTAGTAAAATATTTGGGTTTTTTAAAGAAACAAAGCTTAGATTTTACTAGTATTGTGAATTTGAGTCAAAGTTATTATATATGCATGCCTGACAAAAAGGCATAAAACTTTATTGTTTTAAAATGAAAGCAATTCAGTGTTTTCAAAACAAGAAATTTGCTTAACTCTTTCTTTCCTTTTGCAACGAGAATTGTTATTATTTTTTTCATTTTTATGTAAATAAACCATACAGTGTTCACAGGTTCAAATATTTTCAAAATAAAGCAGGTTTGTTTTCGATTCTACCAAAAATACAACCCATGGAAAATGCTTACTTACTTTTTGCTTAAAAAGAAAAGTCATTTGGTTGCATATCTGCAGTCACAACTGCTGTGATAAAAAGGTCAGTCTTTGGAATAATTTTTTATGTATTCGGTAATTATAGGATATTTAGCAGAGTTAAATGTGTTGGCTTTTAAGCAAAAGGAGGAAGGTTCTGGAGACAGTAAGAGGAATTTCTTTAGGATCAGAACATAATTCCTTTTAACTATTGTGTTGTTTTGAATCCTTATAATATTTATCAGTACTACATGTAAGTAGTTATCTATTATCTAGAATGCTTATGTAGAAAATTCAGCTTGTAGACAAGTTGACAGTATCAACTTCCAATTCTTAATTAAGTTACAAAACCAAAATATGGCTGCAGGGATGAAAACAAGAACCTCTGCTTACAAGAACCTCTGCTTACAAGACCCAGTTTCACTATAAAATTAAATGGAAAATAGATAATTTAAGAAAAAGATCTTACTGAAATATTTTCATTTTGTAATATGAACCTAAACAGGTTACAAATGTTGATTACATTGCCTTTAGGCATGTTTGGTTAAAAAATAAAGAAAAAACTACTTTCAAGAATGCCAGGTCATTTTTTTTTATTCTTCATTTCACAAAACAGAGTAGTTTAACTGACAGATTCAACTGGTATGTTCAACAGAGACATTAATGTGTCTAAAAGTATGCTCAGTCCATCACAAATTCAAATTGAGGAATACACTGAATACACTGTAGCTAGAAAATAACTGGGCATTTTCTCCTCTGGCAATGATGTACTCCTAATTTTTAATTTAAGGAAAAATGGGAAATTTAGTAAAAAGCAAAATCATCATCAAAATATTCATTCTGTTTAAGTTTCCAGACAAAGAGCTAAAACTGTCTTTATTAGGACATCAATTAAAAGAAATCACACAGGTTAAGAAGGTTTATGAATTGGGGGAAAAATTACAGCATATCTGTTCAAGTTTTACACAAATTAAAATTAAAAACTTCTCGTATCTGTACTCCCCCTCACAGGTGTTTAATGCTACAGCCCCCCCAAAATGAGTTGCACTCCATGTGAGGTGCCTCTTTCCAGTGCTGCTCTACAGTGGCTACAGCCCAAGCTCAGTGAGGAGACAGGAAGAGATTTGGACACTGTTTTCGGGACAAGAAGGAGGAGGTTGAACAAGAAATCTTAGACAATAAGATATCTGGGGTTCAAAGTCAGACAAAATATAGCCTCTTTCAATAGCAGTTTCTTTCAAGCTGCTTGGTTGCCCTAGGAATGCTTCCTTTCTGTCATGAAAAGGAAATTGATGGTTTTTGTTGGCCATGGGAGACTCCATGTACTCCAAGACACTAGGAAATCTGAGCTAGTGAGGAAATGTCAGAATTTGAAAGTATCCGAAAGTTAAAAATGAGCACATATAAAAACACTGCAGGACAAATTGTGCATACGATGGAGCAGATATGTAACAAGCAGATGACAACTCTGACTGCTCTTTGTTTTGGTAAAAAGAAAATTAAAGCTAAGATAATGTAAATCCTTTCCCTTGAAAAGCTGCAGAACTGCGGGCTGTCAGCAGCACTGCAACTTACACACCACCAAAAAATATGCATGGCCATATCAGAAAAACACTGTGAAACAAGCATCTCACCTCTCACCTATTGCTCACACCAAACAATAAAAAGGACCACAAAAAGAAGGCAACATATTATGGCAGGACAGGAGTCTGGACCCAGTGCAGTACCCCAGAATTAGATCACTAGCTCATAACAGGGCTTAGTGCCATGTTCCCTGGCTCTTTTAAACTTCTGCAAACTTCTCAGAGATTTAGACTGCACTGGAGAAAAAAATCTACCTTTGTTGTATTTTTGCTTGCATTTAGTGTATTTAAGAGTGTGTGCCTGTGCATTCAGAGATGCTTAAAACAGTATTTGGAAGTCCTCATGTGAAAATTTTGGAGATGGTTTTGGTTTTTATTTGTACTGTTCATTGTCAGAAGAAAACGCCTGTGAATGTGTTGAAGTTCTCACAGACTGATCTCACAGCTATGCAGGAGTATCCATGTGAACAGTGAATTTGTCTAGCAAGACCCATTCCTACTTGTTTAACACCTTATGGTGCTATTCCTTTGAAGTCTAATGCACACTGGAATTGTACTTCACAAGAAAACAGAAAAATTCTGTCCCAAGTATCACCCCATTAATTCTGGCTCTGAAAATGATGGACATATCAGACTTTGAAGTGAGGTGGTTGAAGAGGTTTAAAAAGACTGAAAATAATATTTTTGAAGGAGTTTCACAGGTACTGGTTTAATTTACCATCCGAGTCTCTAATTTCTCCTTCCAAACATGTGATGGCAAGAGTATACTGCTTTAGAAGCAGAAACTAAGAGAAATAATTCCACTTTAATTTTCAAGATCTCCCAAAGCAGTAGCCCTTTGATAGAAATGGGGTCTACGGAATGTTATAGATCAGAGACCACAAGACTCTGTATCTGGGAATACCTGGGTAATCATGCAATTTGAGTACATTAGGTACACCATGTTACTGGATACTTCTGGGACAGTGGGATAGACAATAGGACAGGAAGCAGTTTTAATTCATGCTCTCGAGGATATTGTAATCAGCATTATTTTTAGGTGTGATGGGACCTATATTTAATTTTGTTCATGTTTTTCTCTCAGTTTGGGAAAGAATTGCAGCATGCACACCAGGACATTTACTCTGTCTCTCAGCACAAATCACTTTTTCAGCTGAATGAGTTTATTAAGACCACAAGTTTTCTTCATTTTAGCTTCTAATCTGATTTTCCCAATCACTATTCACTTTACCTTAAGCTGCCTTCTACTCTTTTCTTAGTAATATGTTTTCACCTATTTCTTTCATCAGTCATGCCCCTCCATTGGGTTTTACAGTGCTTTCTTTCTTTCATACTGTTTTGCCTTGCTTCCTTTAGGTTTCCATACAGTCTAGTGTTCAGACCCTGAGGTTTGATCTGAACAGCTATCGCCCTTTGGATGACCAGCTCCACCAAGAACTCACTCTGGCAGAACACTCTAAAAGGCTCACCAGAGCTTTGGCCAAGTCCCACAAGCGCACTGTCAGCTGATACGAAATCCATTCTTACCCTTTTCCCCGACAGCTGTCTTCATGATCTCCAAGTTGCAATTTTGGATGCAGAGGTGGACCTGTATTTTTCCAAGGAGACTAGTTTAAAACCAGCCAAGCTAATTTATCATTGTCTGTCAGGAGATTTAATCTCACTTTCCAGGGTTTATATCATATTCTTTCTGGCTAAATAGCAGTTTTTTTCTTTGAGCCCAAAAGTGAGGTTATGGTCTTCTGTAAGGGTCTCCTCTTCAGGATATGGTAATAGAGGTTAGAAAACTTAACTGATGAAATTTTAGTCTCAAACCTTGACATCTATATTGTTCTCTCTTTTGGACATCCCCAGCTCAGGCAGTTTTTTGCTTTGTATGCACTGCCACTATTTAACATGAGCAATCCTAGAGTCGTTTCACATACAGGTGAAATACCTTCTGTCTTTTATATCCCATAGTGTCCTATTTTTACCAATACAACCAAAAGGCAACCACAGTTTTGCTTAGAGCTCTTAAGGTTGGGTAGAGCTGGTTCAAGCCTGAATAGATTTAGAAACAGACACATGAACTAGTCAACATGGACATTTTCAGCAACACTGACACTTGAGGTGACTTGTGATTTCTTTAATCTGGAGTAGGTGCCTAAAATCAATGACTGTTTTCACCTCTTAACAGTAAAGGTCACTGAAAAAGTTACATTTTGGTGTCTGCAGTGAGGCTCGTTAAGTTGGAAGGAGCAAATATAATGGCACAAAGCAGGCAAGCAGGAGTTAGACATCCATTAAATTAGAAATAAATATGGAAGAGACTACACCTCAGTGTCAGACAGCAGAATAGATGGTTCCAAAATTACCTATTTGTGCTGACCATTGACACTACATCCCAAAAAGAAAACTTCCTGACACGTTTAGAGCGCTCCTATTTGTGAAATGTTCCACTTGTCTAATGTAAAAGGACAATTGCGAGAACATACTGCAAGAAAAGATGTTATTTCAGTGCAACAAGAAAGATTTAACACAAGGAACTGATAAAATCATGTGGAGTGTAGTAGAAAAAAACATATAAATCCCACAAAAAATTAAATTCATAGATTGCCCTTTGAACTCACTCTTTTTTTGATTTGAGATGACATTAGTTTTTCCATCTGGCATTGAGACATTACTTTATTACATTTCTGTATTCTTCAAATAAAGATATGATCTGGGAAAAGCATGAAATTAATGATTTTTTTTTTTTTACAGTAATAAGCATATTATCCTCCTCACCTTTCTATACACTCCTTCACAATAGCAAAATTTCCGTCTCCTATAGTCCTTCCAACTTTATATCGCTCTGCTATCGATGCTGGAACCTGGAAACCTTCCTCCAACACTTCTGAAAGAATCATTAGTACATTTTTATTGTTAGTGAAGGAAACACAGATGTTGCACATAACATGCATTTTAAGTCCAGTTTAGGAGCCTGGAAACCATTCAGTCAGTATCTCACTTACTGTACAGTGAAACCATGCTGCTGACATTGTATATACTCAACAGGTTTCATGCAGATACAATAATGAAAAATAAAGACTTCTGGGGGCTCAAACATACCACCATTTGAGTGTTATATAGTTGCCATTGCAACATGCCCCCAAGACAAAACCAAAATTGTATTTTTTTAATTACAAAAAGGCCTCTGTGATCTGCACAAGCGCAGACCAGCCTCCAAAAAGGGCTGGAACTCCTTGACACAGCATGATTAAATATATGTACCAAAGAAGTCCAACACTCAAGCACTTATTTTATTACATCCTGTAAACTGAGACATCCATAAAACTCCTCATGTGCTAAGTGCTAGTTCTTCCCATCCCCCAATATTAAATATTTAGTTTTTAAGCAAATGTTCTCAATAATACTACCTCGCATGCAACCTGGGTACCAGATGTTTAGGTAAAATTGCATTACACAGTGTCTAAGCATACAAGAAGCTTGTAGTTTAATGTGTTTTAGTGCTCATTCCTGTACTATTGTTTTTAAATGTATTTGAAATAGTGTTACAAATACCTAACATGCCTCTAAAAGCTGACTGTAAACTGCAGCTGACACAAACTACTATATAAACATTGTATGTAAAAAAAAAAAAAAGGCTCTCAGAAATGTGATTTGTGTTTACACTTTCTAAGACAGTGCATTTAAGTGTGTATTTCTTTGTTCCAGTTTAGCGTTAAAAAGTGAATGCTAGGGCACAAGGAGGCTGGCATTTGTCTGAAATCACAGACAGCACAAAGAGTTATTCTCCAACAGGAGCACAGATACACGCACACATGTACATGTGCATGTGAGCTGGCAGTGTTCAAGCATACCCTGTCCCTTAGTCAATTTGCTCAAAGCCTTAGCATGGAGTAAGACTAACCATTTCTGAGTAAAGACCCAGGACGGCAGTGTGTTCTTTACTACCATGGCAGATGAGACAAAAATATTAAAATAAGCCAGCTGGCACTGTGTTGCCTGCAGAAATAAAACCTCAAGTATTCCACAATAAAAATATCTCTGAAGAGTAATGTCCAGATCAACTCTGATCCAGGGTGAACCTAACTGGCTTGCTAACACTGAGGAGCTTCCTCACAGCAAATTATCCAGCCTGCAATGCTCCCACCTTCTCTGGCAGGAAGAATGACTCATTTCCTACACAGCTGCTGTTATCACTACACTGATTGCTTTGAAATGTCAGCCTCCAAATGTTACCTTCTGCAGGGCCATCATTTTCATCCATAGAGCTGCAAACTTTGGTGGATGCTAATGAGGTAGAGGAGCCACTGTGTTGGGAGCTCTGGAAATGGAGACACAAATGAAAACAGATGATTTTTAAGAAGCATGAGTACCCACAGCACGTTCCTGCTGGACACATGTCCTGGAGAGGCTTCAGTGTTCCCTGTGTAAAGTATCTATTTAGTTTGGTGGATGGATATGTGGATGCTTGGGAAGAGTCCAAATTCTTCCATTGAAATTACACTTTTGGTAACCTCACATTGCTGGAGAGATCCTTGATCCATCAAGTGCAGCAATGCGCATGCAAGAATACTTTGATGTATGCTCCAACAGCTTCTCCCTATTCCACATACATTTTGGTAGGGAAAACGGAGGAGCCGTATGCCCTCTGCAGGCCAGAGACCGTGTTCTCAGAGACCCTATTAACCCAGCAGGCACTAGAGGAACCTAAGCCTGTAGTTGGCTGTGTTATGGGAAGAATTCCTCAATTTTACAAACCTCCCTCTGTTGAAATCCTCCCCAGTTTTCTTCTAAAAGGGAGAAATCATTATGGTAATATACGGACAAAATAAAATGTCAGGGTGAACAATGGTTGCTGTTTCATAAGAGCATTTGATTGGGGGTAGATCACTTGAGGCAGTGACTCTGTTCTTGTACTCTCTTTCAAGTACTTGTCCTGCAATTGTCTGAGCTTGTCTGTACAGCTAATGGGAGGAGGGCGGTGTCTCTGTGGTCCCCCAAAGGAAACTTGTAGCCACCCACCTTGGATGCCAGAGGAATAGGAGGCAGGATCTCACCAGGGAAGCCTTCCAAAGTGCCTATCAATGCCTATCAGTTACCTATGGACTTTAGGCACGGACTTGAGGAAAACTGCTTCATCATGCATCTAGATGAATGAAGCTACATAGACATTTGAGATGGATTTGATTTCACCCAATATTTTTTGAAAATATAATATTTCACCCAATTTTTATCCTGTAGTGCATAAGAAAAAATTGTCTTCAGGATTCTCCTATCTTCAGAGGAAGCCAGAAAAAAGCTACAAATGTAATGGTAGCCTTAAGGCCAAACTGAGCATTTCCTCAGGTCCTCCTATTACAACTTAAGTGAAAAATATTCAGAGGATTTGCAAAACTAAAACTTTCTTGGGTTTACATCATTCACATGCTGAGAATGCTGCAGTATTTCATTATATTCTTCAGTCTATATATTACATAGATTGCAGGCTGTACTTCATGTAACTAACAGTATCACTTCCTTATCAGTGTTTGCAAGGTTTTTAGATGCCAACAATCATGGTGCCAGTCCACTTTACAAATTAAATACAGCTACTTTGGAATTATTTCTTTCATCTGACACTGAAGAATACAGCTGATGACTGAAGCAAGAGTAACTAAAGTTGCAGCAGTTTGGATATTTTCTGACTACCGAGCAAGGGACAAGGCAGTCAGCAGACTTCAAATCTGGCCAGTATGCTGAGTTCATTTGAACAGAATAACTTTTAATTTCTCCCACAACAGACTAAGGTCAGATGACTCAGACAAAGTCTGAACTTGGCTTATTTTTCACTAAATAATCCTGAGAGCTTGCACATCTCATCTAATGTGACATTCTTTGCCCTTGTTTCCTTTAATCAACCCCATGCTCCCTCTTTTCATCCAGACAAGTATTTCTTCTGAGCTTTGACCAGAACTGAAGAATGCATTAATCAGTTTTTGGACTAGTTTTGTTGCCTCTTGACAAAAGAAGTCAGCACTGAGTGATTTTATGCAGTTTGCTAAGACATTGCTGCCCTTGTTTCATGGTCATTACGTGTTTTATACATGTGCTATTCCTGTGCTAATCTTTATTTGCGTGACATCCCAGTAAAAACTTACCTCTGGTTCACTTTTGAACAAATGAGCAGATGTGGATCAAGGTAACGGGGAAATGATAGAAGTTCTCATGCCTGAAGAAGTCAGTCTCAAAGCCTATTTTTATACACATGTAATGAGTGAACTGTCTCCTTTACAGTCCTGCTTGTAAAATAGGCAGAAAAACATGATCTCTCTACTCATTCTGCTGTGTTTGTTTGTTTTCCTAGAATAGACATCCAATTTCATACTTATTTTTCCACTCCACAGTATTTTCTGAAAGGAATTACAATTTAAATATATTTAATATTTGCTACTTCTGTGATCAGGAATGAATCATTACAACATTTAAGGAGTACAATCACAAAAAGGTTAGTGCTAGATTTTCAACAGATTATTAAACAGCTCCTTTTTTTCTTTCATTTTTTGCAATTCAAATAGTGAGATTATTCTTTTAAGTAGATGTTAGGTCAAGGCTGCTGACTGCACAGCACTGCAGCTTCCTTTAGCAGCCTGGTGGATTCTTTACAGACTTGCAGTCATTGCTCTCATCTGTGAGAATGGGAGATGTGAAAATTGAGACCTAACTCAGCGGCCACATCTTCTCAGAATGGGTGCCTAGAGACACTCAAATTTGTATTTGAGGACTTAATTTTCAAGGACCTTATAGCAAGGCTTAGCTGAGAAATGCAATTGCTCAGTCCTTCCAAATTATATATCTTCAAAGGCCCATTTAAGGCATTTTAGCAAGTGCTTCAATTGAAATACAAATAATCTTAATGGTCTACACATGACTGAAATTGACTCCTAAATATGTCTTGGGCAAACTCCTTAAATATGTATTTAACCTAGGTTTAATCTAATAGACTGAAAAAAAAGTGGCTCACAGAATATTTAAAGTAAAAAATTGACCTCATACTGATGCTTTAAGTGGCTCTACTTCTTATTGGCACTATTAAAGATGGGAAGGTTAAAATGTTATTTGTTTACAGAAGTTATATGTTAGTAGCATATAGAATACCACTGGTTTGCAAAAACAAAGCATACAGCCCCTTTGGTGACATTGGCCTGCAAAGCATTGACACGGAGGCAGAGGCAGAACTTGACAGCTAGGAAGATGTGCTAAAAATACACACTGAGACTTTTAAAACTTTAAATAGTTATTGGAAAAATATATAAAAACATACTCCTCATTACCTTTGCTGAACCCCTCCTATTAAAACAAATAAATCAGAAAGTGGACATTTGCATACGTTCACCAAGTCCCTTTCACAATTAAAGAGACATTACTGGACAAACATGACACAAATATTTTCGTCTTTATTCAGTCCTCTCCAACAACACGCAAGCATTTATTTATTTATCTTTACTTCAACTAGAAAGAGATTTCATTTATTTAGACTTTAATTAGCTTGCTGTTCTCACAAGCTGAGAGCCCTGCGGGTCCAGCAATCCTTGTGGGTCTCAGCGTTCATTCCAGTTGGCTTGCCAATCGTGAGGCAGTCTGTCATGCATGCTGTTGCTCTCACAGATGTGGATCCCATCAGGGATCTTGCAGATGGGGAGGGGGAAAACAAACCCTAAGCAAGAGTATAATCTCTTCAACACACAGACTTAAATGCAATTAAGCTGCTTTAATTTTAAGGGATGCTGAAGTGCTTGGAACGTCATCACTTTCACACAGATTTAAAGGGGTCCAGTTGCACAGGTTGCCAGCACATGGCCAGTTTTATGGCACACCTTCATAAAAGCAATGGCATAAAAAAATCAGGTCTTTGGCATAAGGATTTCAGATCCTATTCAGGTTTATACAACAGATGGCCAGCACACCACACACCTCACTGATGTGAATGGAAACATTAGCGTTATAGAGTTTCAGCCATGTCTCACCTGGAGATTTATTTAACAACTGTTTGGTAAATAGTTTGTATCTCACTGGAAACTGCTAAACCCATAAAAAAAAAAAAAAAAAAAAGGCAGCAAAATAAAAATTACTGTAATGTCTCTCTCTTGATACTCACCTTTGTCCTTAATCAATCTTAAAAGCCCACTCCAACTAAACAGCAGGAATTATTCTTGTGGACTACTAGTGCCAGCAGTTATGAAAAGAGATTTAAACATATATGACTAGGAAGTTTGCTAGTGCAATTCAAATTCCTGAATCTTAAACCCCATACACTGCATACTATTTTCTAAACCTCTCAAAACCTTTCCTAGCACATGTGGGGTCTACAATATCTCTCAACAATAGATTCCTTTGTATTTTTCCAATATGAAGGGAGCATCTGGATGAAATGTGAGTAACAGAAAAGCACACAGGTGTAATGCTAAGTTTGGATTCCATGCAGAGTTCTACTCCTTTAGAAACTGGCTTAATGAAATGAGGATTAAAATTAGTAAACAAAGTGTAAGTTCAAGAAGGAGGCTCAGGAGAAGGGAATTTTTAATGTCTTTAAATTATGCCTCCTAAGATGTCCCTACTCCAAAGAACTCTACGGAATTTAAAAAAAAACAAAACAAAAACAAAACAAAAAGATAAGCATGTCAGTAATATGTGTAAGATGAAGCTCAACTCAGTAAGGAAACAGTTTTAAAACCAAAACTAAGCATTTAAGCCCCCATGCTCACCTCTCTTGGAGCCCATACTAGTGTTCAGTTTGATTATAAAACAACCTTTGCAAGGTAGCTGTATGATTTCCTGACAGGCTCAGTTTTCCTTTGCCTAAAGATGATCTGAATAACAGTAAAATAAAGACAGCCATCCAGTGCAGGTATTAGCTTTGAAAGACTTTGAAGGAGATAAAAAAATTCCTATAATATGGAACAGTGTTAAGAAAGAAATAAGTGAGTTAATGAATAGCAAAATGGTAAATCACCAGTGAACAAAAGCAGAGGACAGCTGATTTAAAACAATAAAGTAATACATTTTGATGTAAATTTTAAGAAAATAAACTGAGTTTTTTATTTTTCAACTTAGAGAGAAGCAAAGGGTTACACTGAAATTCACTCTCCAACTACATCCAGTGAAAAATGGTTTTGATTTTCTTTTGTTTAACCTTATATTTTGTTGCCCAGCCAGCTGAGACAGGGGAAAAAGTTTTCATGTGAACAATACAGAGTTGTCAAAAAAGTTGCTTTATGAAGAAACATGAAATCCATAGTCTTCATGCTGAAAGAATGGAAACTAATGGAGTTCAAAGTATAGAAAAAGAAATGGTGCAATTGTTTTATTTTCCAGTTTGGATACTTCACTAAACTGGCACATCACACTCAAAATTATTTATAAAACTGTTTCATCTGGAAAGGAACAGTAAAAATGTATGCAAACCTGCTTACAAACTTATTCACAATTCTACATCCTGCCCTGTTTTGTTAGACATGACTTAAGAGAGGCCCTACACAGGGAAGTGATTTTTTTTTTTTTTTTTTTTTTTTTTTTTTTTTTTTTTTTTTTTTTT
>CM031857.1:50238243-50260284 GCA_018697195.1 Certhia americana
TTTTTTTTTTTTTTTTTTTTTTTTTTTTTTTTTTTTTGTTGTTGTTCATTTATGCAATTCAGGATTTACACAGCTTGGAGAAGAGATAAATTCAAATGACACATGCAATTATCTGCCATATTAGCAGGGTCTTGTGTTGGTTTTCTTCTTTGAGGGATAGAGGGACAAATGGGAGAGTTTGCAAGGAAATGGAGCTGACAGACTGAAGTTAAATTTGCAAGCTTGAAGCACTTTGTTTTATTAAGATCCCCTCACTAAGCTGCAGCATTGGATGATTATGCACTCATTTGATTTGTGTAACAAGACAATTCAGAAAGACCAACATAGTTTCCTACATGGTATTCTACAATAAATTTAAATCTAACCTCACTAGTTTCTAACAGCTGCTTCTAAAGCTGAGCCATAATTCACTCTAGGCTCACTCAGCTTTTGGCATCATTCAGAAAAGATGGATGGTATAAATGTGAAGTATCAGATTCACAGTATCGGAAGTTATTACTGTCATTTCTGTATCCTTATTGTGGTTAACATAAAAGGTTACATGTGCAGTGATGCAATGTGAAGGTTTCCTTTACCTCTTCTAAAGTTATACACAGGTAAAATTTTCTACTCAACTACAGAATAAAAATTGAAAAGCTACCAACCAAAAGGAGGTTCTTATTTCTTTCACCTGATGAAGGGCACAGCAAAATAACCAGTTCAATTTAAACTATTTAGTTGCTTTTTAAAAGCTCTCCTGGTATTTTTAACTGTTTCCTGGTAGAGATAGAAACCTCAGTTATTTTGTTTCTTCTCTTCCCATTTCTATCATATTGTTTCCTATACATGTGTGTACACCTTTTTTAGGCAGAACTATTTACCAGCAACCAAGAGCATTTTAAAGCTAGAACTTTTATCAGGCCCACAGTTCCCTCCAGGAAAGTATGAGTATCAGCTGAAGCATCAGGCTGGCAGATGACATGTCAGAATTTTTAACATCTCTCTTCCCCCACCGCTTGCAAACAAGAAATAAAACTAGGCTATGGATATTTGGATATGCATTTTTAAAGAGTGGAAAGATATATCAGAAAATTAGGTACTTATTTTAAAACACACCAGGTATGTTTCAGTACTATTAGATTTTCACAAGCATATTTTCCTAATTCTTGCCTTAGGAGAAGTGCTGCTGAGGTTCAGCAGTTAGTAGGGAGCTGGTACCTTGCTTTGGGTATTCTAATTCCCCACTTCATACTTCAAATCTATCCCATCATGTGCACACAAAGTTACCCATAAGCAATTCAAGGCAGTTATATTTACTGTCTTCACAACACCCACCACAAACCAAATTCTTCCTTGAAGCATTTTTTGTATCTACACACTAAAGCCCTGAGTTTATCACTAAAAATAGACACTGAATGCATCAACTGTTTAAAGGGACCCGTTAGGATGCATGAATCCCATAAGCTTACACTAAGGTTAGATGGACGATGCTGATCCAAAATGAACAAGCAATGCCAACTGCAAGAATTTTGCTAAAGCCTGTTAATCATGTTTCCAAAATAAATTCTCTGAACAGAGTGTATTTTTAATATATATTTATTACATCACTTACAATAATCTACATTAATGTTAAATCTAGCAAAATAACAAATTGCAACCAAGATGACATGGTCAAATATGAAACACAAGTACAATACAGTATGATGAAACAATGGCACAAAAATGAAGGTGATTTTTGTCAGCTGATTATAAGAAATAAAACATTCATCGGTGTTTATTTTGCAAGTTTTACATGTCTGGTTGATAAATCAACAGCTTTCTTTTTGGTTTCCTGCATCACATTAATACAAAAATGGTATATTTTAAAAGCAAATATCCAAGCACTTTCCATTAAAAAAAATAATTGTATGCATAACTTTGTAAAATCTTAAACTTATGCTGTAAATGTGCCAATATTTACAATATCATAGTGCAACTAAGAAAACGAAGAGGCCTTTAGCACAACAAACATTGTTAGCTCCTCTTTCACTAGAGCCCAAATTCCAAAACACTGTATTGCAGGGCAAACCACAACCTAATCACCCCATATAACATCAGACAACAAGTACACGCTGGGTACAGTACAGCTTTCTTCACACTTGACTGCTGAGGGTTAACTGAAGTTAACGGGAGAGTTGTCGCCGTGCGCAGCCCGGGGCACAGAGCCGCACGGGAGCGGGTGCGCTCCGCCCCGGCACCGCACCGGGGACACCGCACCGGGGACACCCACACACCTACCGCCGGCACCCGGGGAGCTCCGCCAGCCTGGGGGCAGCTGCCAGGGGGAGAGAGGCCAACTGAGCCGGCCAAAGGTGTCTTGGCAGCAGGCACAGCTCAGAGCAGCGCCTGCTCTGCTCAGCAGACCCTGGTTTCTGTAGGGAAGGGCTTTCTTTCCTGGGGGAAGCGCACCCATTTCCAATGAGGGTGACAACCATTCCTTTGCTCTGCACATAAAGGTATTGCTGTCTGTGCTTCGTAAAGTTACTTTTCATCGCTCAGAGCTACAAGCTCTTGTCGCTAGCAGATAGAGCTGAAAGTGAAGATTAAATAAAAACCGATCGTGTGTTTGGTTGCGCACCATTAATTGGATACAAGAAAAAGCATAGACAACATTAATCTATGCATTCATCACGTGATGAGGTAATTTAGCACCATAAAGATTTTCTGTCCATTTATCTACATTTTTGACAGAAATAGTAAACTTGAATTGATCAGAGGTTCTTTTCTATATTACTGTTAATACATTTTACATTCAGAGTGCAGTTTTTGTAACTAATGCACTATATAAAGTTCACACTGCAGTGTGAATTACAAAACTGCAGAAGAAAATGCTATTATTTGTCTCAATCCAGTTGTTCTTCTAGGGTGTTGTACATTATACATCCTTTCTTGTAATATACGTTTATAGCCACAATATTAATACCCCAGAATATTCATCTTTCAGCCAAATATGCCCTGCGAAAATGAATTGAAGAGAAAGATAACTAAATGCAATGTGCTGTCTCTGAACTATTTTACAAATTGGAAAGCAAGTTTCACATTGCATAATGAATGCTAAAGGTTTTATTGATTTCAACAAAAGAACTTCGAATTTTTGCACGACTGAATGTACTGCAGAACAGTACCATTCAAGAGGAGGCATAAGACTGAACATGTCAAGCGAATATCATTTCAAATATTCAAATTTCAATTTAGGATTAATGTTTTGTCTGTGTGTGTGTATTTTGTACTTGTCTGTGCGTAAGGTTTTATCCTTCCCACCTTGAAGTCAATGGCGGGTTTGCCACTAACTTTTGGTCAGTTTGAACTTAGCCCTTGTTTGTAGATGTGATCTCTTAAAACTACAGAATTCCTTGGGGTAGCTGCTCAGCAAGTAATAGTTGATGCAGCTCCACCAACTCTAACAGAGCTGTAGTGAATCCCACCAGACAAGCAACCTCCTGTTAAAACATTTTCCCCACTTACTTGTTTAAAGTCACAAATGTGACGTAACAGCGCATGGGTTCCACAGCCATTAATCTATGTATGTGTGCATGTGCATGTAAATATAAACATACGTGTTCTGTGCTTCACATGTGAACTGCTTGTTGCACAAAAGAGGATAAGAGATTTTAAAAACAAAATGAAACAAAGTTGCAGAAAGCATTAGGGAAATAATCACAAGTATTCCTAAAGCTCAGAGGGAGGCAAAGCTTTCACAATCTAGACAAGACTCTTTAGCTACATCATAATCACCTTGGAATAGGCACAAATAATGCAGCATACAGAGAACTATCAGAGGTTCAAACACTATAAAGTTGCTTAAGCTATTCTATTATTTAATGCAGTTCATGAAATTTAGGAGCAAACTAAAACCGGTGCTGTTGCAAGTAGAACTACAGCATCAAGGAACACAATTTCAGTTTCACCCATAAACTGAAACCTTCTGGTCTTGCTCAAAAGAAACATTTCATTTCTGCTCATGTATAATGGGAATTACATTCCACACAAAAAAGGATCTCAAAGTCTATAAACAGTGTACCTTTTCAATCTCTATGGGACTTTCATTCCTAAAATGAAATATTAATGATACATCTTACCCCTGAATAGCCCCTTAATACAAGTCATATGTTGAAATGATTAAATGTTATGGGCTAGCATATTCTTTTTTAAAACAGTCTTGATGGAGAACTCACTATGATAACAATTACTGATATAAAGTCCATTTTTCTTTTCCACAGTTAAGCAAAGCTATGGGATTCAGGTTTGCTGTCAATCTGTGCTCCCTGCGCAGAACATTCTTAATAAACTGCCTAAAGCAGCAGTAGCCTATATGGGAGAAGGGAGGAAAAAATAAAATTCCTGGAATTTATTTTCTTTACAGGGAAAAAACAATTTTCAAAATGTCAGTAAGTATTTCGCTCAACCTGGTCAAGTTGCCTGAATTTTGGAAACTGATCCCAACGTGCCTTTATATAATATGCATTTCTCAGGATCAAGTAATACATTTTGCAAAGACATTCCCTCATAAAAGCCAAAAATGCAAGTAGCTTCACAGCTGTGAACTTTTTCAGCAGAATAGGGCAGCCTATGCATTATGGTATGGGGTGAGGGATGGACTGTTCTTATGACTGGGAACAGTTTTAGATTGAAGTTTGAAGCAGGACTCGCAAAACATGCATTTCAAAAGGGAATGACCTGACTGCTTCAGCAAACCTGCCAGATCAATGTCTTTCTCTCCAGGTGATACTGGAACCAGGTATTGGAAACAGAGAAGGTAAGTTTTGTATTCTGCTGCCGTTTTATTTCTTTTTTGCAAATATCCTCTGTAAAGAAAGTTCTGTGGATATAGTAAAGCCATAACATCACATGCCAACATTTTCCATCTGCTGGGTTTTACTATGGACAAATCAGTCTAAAGGAATTATTTCACTACATTTAGAAGCTGGCATGTGGCAGCTGAACTTTTTCTTCAATTAAGTAAATTTTCCTGATCTCAAAATATATTAAATCATCACTAAATAGATCAAAAATATAACCTCTATAGTTTTTTATTAAGAATCAGAAACACATTGATTTCTAATTCTTAGATTATTAGTATTTGAGAAAATGAAAGGAAAGGTATAAGACTGCAAAAGTGTGATCACTACACTATGGACTTAAATACAGCAAACAATGGGAAATATTGCTATGGAAATTAAGTAGACTAAGATTCTCACAATAAAGCAGCAGAAAACAAATGAAAATTAGTAGATATTTGTTAAGCAACTGGTTATAATGCACGACCTACTTTAACACTAAAGGAGTTTTGCATATTCATGCTGTACAAAAAGAGCACCTCTAGATACTGCAAAAACAGAAAAATTAGGTCAATAGGAGGATGATTTACAGTATCAACATTTCTGTAGGCTGTCTTTTTAAAATGCACAAAACATAGGAAACAAAAAACGATGTTTCCGATCTTAATGTAAGGGAAAAAATAACCAACTACTTTCTCAAGCAAAATATAATTTTCAAAAAGATGTCATTGTATGTATATCAGATGACACTGCTAGCTAGCAGGCCCTCGTATTTCCTTGGTCAGAAATCTGTCCCTGTTTACTTGAAACACATGGATGATCAGCATTAACAGCTCTTGCCAGGTAAAACATTCATAATGCCTGTGAGCACCCTTCCGTTTGTACTCATCAGATGGCAAGGCAGTGAAGAGAATTTGAACACTGCTTTGAAAGAATTGCTCTTTTCCTGTGACCACACAGGATTTCTTCACTTTCTTTTCATTTGGATAAAAAGGCTAAACGCAGAGTGTTTCAAATGTGCGTGTTGGGATCAGACAGCGTGGTGCAAGCAGTTTAATATGGCAGGTTTTTTTCTTCTCTGCATTTTACCTATTCGTTGGTAAAAGCAAAGTACTCATTAACTGTTCATATCAAAATGAATAAAGATACATATGGTAAAAACAGAACATATAATCACTAGATGATAAAAATAGTGCTATTCATAAATGTGCCCATTATGGATT
Source organism: Certhia americana (assembly GCA_018697195.1). NCBI lineage: Eukaryota > Metazoa > Chordata > Aves > Passeriformes > Certhiidae > Certhia > Certhia americana. Next base: position 50,244,263 of record CM031857.1, read on the forward strand.
TGTGCGTTATATTCATCTTATCCAATCTTTGTGCCTTTAAGTAAGCACAATGCTGTTCTGGATTTGATGGACATATTCAATGGCTCATTCATTACAAACTCTTGCATTAAAATGCAGTGATAAAGCCAAAAAATACCCCCCCACACACGAATTAATTTGGCCCCATGTTGTTAATATTAAATATGCAAAACTCTTTTGTGCGATTCACTATTACTGTAAATTAGCAGCTATTTTCTTTAAAAATGTTAAACCTTCATCAAATCACAAACCATAAACATTGTTCCATTTTCTCTTTTACACTGAGTCTCCTACTGAATCCATATCATCCGAAGAGAGTGGGCGATACAGGTCCTGTAAGATGAAGTGCAGTATAGATTTGTTTATTCTGTTTGATTTGTTGCCCTGCAACTGTCTTATATTTTTTGTTCCTGTGGACTAGAAGACATCATTTAACACAAAATATACATGTTCTAAATACTCATATTGTTGCCTTAATGTCATATTAATTTTTTTTAATCAAAAATATAGATGATTAGTAAATAAAGCTGAAGTTTCAATGTACAACATATTCTCAGAGGAAATTATTTTTTTTTATTTGAGTCTTTCCTATTAAACACTATTCGAACAATATTTGTCTGTCCTGGAGAGTCTCCTAATGGTTTGAAAACTCAGAAACATTAATTTGATCTCAAAGGAAATGTATTTCCTTTTTGGAAATGTATTTTTGGCTGTTTCACAGTGGCAGAGTGGCAGAGTAAGTGCATACCTTACATAAAGTAATAAAAACTTGCCACCCACTGGTGATATATCATGGATCCAGCAACATTTGACCCCTGGACTGCTGACACTGATTACTGCTGCTGCCTATGTCATACTGACAATGGTATTCCTTTTCCACAGCTCCTCTGTGCCTGTGTGTATGTATAAAAAGACAGCGTGTTTTACACTTGTCCCCCAATCACCGTCTCTTTCTGTCAGTAGCCAAGCAACCAGCTCATGACAGCAGGGGGAGGGTTTGAGTGGATCTGTACACTTCATTCTTTCAACACACTCTGATCCTCTGATGGATCAGACAGTCCTCAAGTGGCAGAGGTGTTATGGGATGATACGCTGCCCTATCCCACCTACACAGCACAACAACTCTCGTCGGGACACACAATTGCACGGAATGAAAGTTGAGAAAAGAGGAGTGGTAGAGGACAGCGCACTGTCTTTTTCAGGTGAATTAAGCATAACAGATGGTTCAGAGGGGTTCTGACTGGGCAGGTGCCCAGCACATCTCACAGCCATTCTCTGATACCTTTAAGGTGTTTTGGGGGATATTTTCCATACAGAACACACAAACATATTGCAACAAAAAATTCCTGTAAGACAAAGTACATGAAAACATAAGAGTGGGAAATCTGATGGAGCCAGCTTTTGGGCTGACCTTAAATGGATTTGTTTTGCTTTTTTTAATCACAGTAAGATAACCAAGACAAGAAATTAACAAATCTGAAAGCTATGCTACGAAAAAGGACCAGCTAAAATGAATGCCTCACAAATTTCAAATTGTGTTCTCAAAAAACAATGCAGGTCCATATTTTACTACTAAGCATGTTGCAAAAAAAATTAAATACATTAAAGGGGGGTTGATTCACTAGAATGCTTATTCTGTATGTATTCTGCCAATGGGCAAGTATGCACACAGTAGAAGACATTAGACTGGCAGAGTGAAAAGCAATTAAATACATTTCTATTAAGTTGCAAACAATCTAGACAGGAGAACAATTTTTAACAGACAAGACCATCTAATTCTGAATACTAACTAGTTGGTTAATTTTTAAAATTTCTTTTGAGTATATACAGTTTGGGAATTTCTAATACATGCTACAGGAAAAAAGAATCATTTGTTTTGCTAGAAAGGGTGACACCTCAAAATATTGAATAGTATCTCCCAGGTGACTGCTCTTGCTTCTGAATATTTAAAAAAAAAAAAGCATTTGAAACTGACAAATAAGATATTTCTGAATTTTAATATTTAGAGAATATTTTTGTGGGTGTTTTCATAATTCTACGATGGCTTTAAAGCAAAGTCATTCTCCAGATTTCAATGTAATTTTCTTTGCTTTTTCACCTGCTTTCAAATACTTGAAAGTCTTAAAAAGCTTTCCTTTCTGAAAGAGTTTTTCTTGCCTATAATTAGCCAGAGAGCTGTGTTTCTTGAAATTATGAAGAGAATCTATTTATTATTTTGCATAGATTTATAAGAGGACAAAAACTGTGGAATGAATCAGACTTCTTGCCTACATACAACTTAAAAAAATTCCTTACATACATAGAATTCAGCCTGTCTACTCAGTCAAGAGGTATCTTAAATCTAACTTTTTTAATCTGTAGGTTGCAACATCTTCGAACATAGAAAAAATATTTAATTTTTTTTCTAAATGCCGTGTCACCTTTTCTGAGTCTGCATAGTTAACTGCACTCTGTTACAATGGGAACTACATTTGTGGGCAAAACAGTAACTCTACTTTAATCTGCTCTTTCAGACTTGAAATTCAAATGTATTGATCCTCTGGGGAAAAAAACACTGAAACTTAATGACGTTCATAACAATTTAAAAACTAGAATCTTAATTTCCTATTTAAGAATAAAGAAACAATTAAACTGCAAGAAAGAGTATCTATAGCACACAGCCTACTAGTTAAAATATTCAGAAGCTGAAAATTGGTTGACAGTTAGCTGAGAGCTGATAAATTGTTCCTAGTTCACTTTCAACTTCGTGAATTACACCCATGAAATTAATCTTTCGAATCTTTCTTTCTTCAAATATAGACTGAGTTTCGCACAAGATTATAAAAATATAACTTTCACTGACTTCTGAATTTCTGGAAACAACTCAGCCACATACATATGCAAATGGGAAAGGATAAATTTTATCTTTTTATATTCTGGCTTTTGAGCTTACAAAATTTTGTCTATAAGGTTACAGGAGTACTGTTTACCTATATACCACAGCAGCATTTTTGGCCTTAATTACATCAATGGAAAGCCTTCCTTCAAATGGCAGAATTTATTTTTTATAAAGATTAATGATGAAATGTCAGTAGATAAGATGATTAATCCCTCTTTTAAGCTGCCTAATGCACTCCACAGGTCTTTACTACTCCCAGGAAGAAATGCTTCCCTTTGTGGAAGTACCTTGCTTTGGTGCCTCTGGATTCAAAAGCATGACCTCCTCTCAGCTGTACTTCCCAGGAAAAACACTGTCAGCCTGCCTAGACCCCTCGGCATTGTGATGTTCCAAGCCTACAACTCCCTCATAGCCCTGGATGGGGATGCTGAAGAGCTGATTGAGTAGTTAAGTCAAGGTGAACCAGGCTAGGCTAGAGGAAGTATTCCTATCACCTCCCAGACCCAGTACCTACCACTGGCATCCCATGTACCTGATGGCATGAGAGAACAGGGACTCCTGCAACTCTAACTGCACAGAGAGAGACACAAAACACCACAAATTACAGAGCTGAACCAGTGTTCCCAAGACCCAGCATCTTATTTCAGTTCTAGAGCAGTAGCTCCCTCAAACTGCAGGTAAAGAGAGAAAGAGAGCGGTCAGAAAACCAGCCATCACCTTCAACTCCAGATCATGGCTGCAGCAGACAACACTCTTCTTTGAGGGCAGGAACACCTCACCTCTCAACATTGAGGAAGAGATGGGAATTTAAATCCATCCCTTCTCCCTTGTATGTCTATCACATGATACTAGCACTTCAGCAACCTCCTAGGGAATAAACCTCATGCTGCTTGGCTTGTCAGCTCTGTAGCTGAAGCCATATAAGACAAAACAAAATGCTTTGGATTTAAATTTGGTTTATGACAGTATGGTACATAAAATTGCCTCTCTAAGTAAAGTTTAAATAAAAAGACATAAAAAATTGTACTAAAACTAAACAGAACACCATTTACACTGCTAACAAGGGAATTGTGATTTTCAGCTGCTTAATGCCTTATTTACTCATTGGAATGCACATTATAACCTTTAATGACACACTCATGTTTTTACACTGAATATCTAACACATTCACTTCACAAGCTAAACATGAAAACAGATGAAATAAATTCTTAGACTGAGTGTTAAGTTTCCATCCCTGAGCTGAGTTGATTTTGTAACCTAAATAATGTTATTGCAATGCATTTTACATGATTGCAATCTATTTTTACATGAACATATTCCATGTTTCATTGGGTAAAAAAAATAAATCTGTCTAACATAAAGCCAGGCAAGCATGAAAGGTCCCCTACCAAGGTCAAGGAGACTAAATATTATATATTATTCGTATATTATATTATTATATACGAATATTGGAGAAGAGAATTCAACTCCCTAACAATGTCTTATCTTTCCTGTAGTATACTTCAATATTTATTTTCTCTACAGTTAGCAGTCTGATTTTGTTACCACTACATAGCACTTTGCATCCATAATACTGCCACTGAGTGATCCTATTACACTTATACATAAAAAGAAGCCCATCTGCTCTCCTCTTCACATTTGAAAGTCAGAAATCTTGTGCCTAGAAACCCCTTGTCTCTAATGGTGCTGATCACATGGTTCCCACTCACCCATCCACAAACGTTAGCAGAAAAACATTTCTTCACTGTGGAGAGCGAAGCATCAGTGGTGAGAAAGAAAGTTTAGGAAAGTTACCAATGAAAAGAGACAGCCTTACAGCAAATGCAAATCCAATGTAAACTGGTATCATCCATCTAAACAGACGCCCTCACATCACCAATGTATAATTCATTTGGAAGACTCTTTGTTCCCTCTCCAGTGACTTATTAATGATTCATTAATAAGCCTTGAGAGCAAGAACAAACAGGTGGGGAAGACATTGCATTCAAGAAGATTTTAGCACCAGCTTACCCACTGGAACTTACATCTTTACTCTCTGTGTCAGATGATGAAAACCATGACACTACCTTGGGGCTCCAAGCTGCTGCTCACTGGCTGTCCCTACACTGCCCGATCTCAGTCAGCTCCCTTGTCTGTAAACAAGTCACGGCAGAAACCCATAGCTGTATTCCAGACTGAGGCAAGACTTGGACATGAACAATTCCTCAGCTCACTGGCATACATCAGATATGAAGAAGGGTCTGCAGGCTCAGGGGAGTCGTGTCATGCTACAGCTATTCTTGATCTGGGTATCTGGGGAATCAGGTCTGCACCAGGTCCTAAAGTCAAGCACTGCCAATTTTGTACGTAATCACCTTATTTTGAGAGACACAAATTATGTCTTTGTTTAAAAACTGAAAAGGCAGAAAAAGCATGTGTTCAAACCCTGTTTATAAACAAGTCTGAGATACCAAGTACAGCCTCAGGGATGCTTTCATTGAGAACTGACCACAGTTTAGAAAATAGTAGAAAATACACAGACATCTGTCTTATTTCTTTTAAACAGATAAAATTAATTAAATCAGTATGTGGAGCTTTTGGGTTGAACAAGTAGTATTTTATCAGAGGGTTACACCAGTAACATAAGCATTAGCTTAGTTCTGGATGCTTATTGTAGATTCCTCCATACAGGATAACAAGGAGGAAGCTACAGCTACTATCAACTCTTGCCCAGGAAAGTGACTGACAGGTCTCACATTGTCTTAGTGCTGATAATATCTTCACTGCACAAGGCTGTGATATCACAGCTAAATTCCACAGTACATTCTTTCACTTTGCTTCAAAATCAAAGCTGTCTGTAGGTTGTACAAGTGACATAATGCCCACAGCAAGTTAGGAACAAAAGAGATTTCTTTGATATTTTCTTTCAGTTGTGAAACATTGGGAAAAAGAAAGTAAATCAAACAAACAAAAAGTTTTGTGAAAAAGGAGAGAAACCCCTGTTACCCCAGTTTTTTAACTCCAAGGATAAACCAGTTCTCAGTACACTTAGCATTTTGACAGACACAGAACAGTTGCATTCTATTTCAAGGTGTTTTACAAACACAAGGATTGTAGCCAGGCTCTTCCACCCTATGGCTCTGCATGCACACAAGGGATCAGAGGGGAGAAGCCTATTGGATAATGGCTATGCTGGATTCTCCCCAGCATGCTCAGAAATCAGTTTCCTTATTTCCTTACCCTCTGTTTCCGTAGGCTTCCTGGGCTGGTGGGAGATGGGCTTGGAGACTTCCCAGAGCGGGGAGTAGAAAGTTGGCTACCAGGGGTTCCATTCACTAAAAGCACAAGAAATTTAAAAAAAAAAATAAATAAATAGGAGGCATTATTAAAGGAAAAAAAATAGTTAAATCAACTTTGTTGTTCAGTCTTTGTTGAACAGATTAATTTGCATTTGCTTAATGTTTTAAACATTAAATAAGGCAATTCAAAAAAGAATTATTTCTTTAGATTTTTGGCTTATGAAGACATTTTTTTATACAGAGTGAAAACAAAGAGTGAAAAAACCTGAAAAGACTTTAGTCAATGTCAGAGAACATGATCATGTTTTCTTAAACTGTACTGTTCCCATACTTGAAAGTAATGGGGAACAAGGTGTTTTGTTAACTTTAAAAGTCACAATATATAAACCTTTTCATTCCATTTAACTATGACTTGAAGTGCTGCCCACTAAAAATAAAACACAGTTTTGCTTGTAAGAACAAATTAGCTGCCTGCTTTTCCTCACTCAACCATTTGAAGAGATTTTTGCAATACTATCTGACCCAAACATCACCTCAGACTTAACCCAGAAGGGCTTTCTGGAGGAAAATGAATTGGCTATAACTCCTCCAGTCTGACTTACAGAAAAGCATCACTTTCTCAAATAAGCAAGTTTCTTAACATTTGACAGTGCCTTTCTTTATAGAAGCATCCTCACATGCACATGGCATTATCCAATAAATTAACAAAACAATGCCAGCAGAGGACAGAATTCTACTACAAAGTAATCACACAAGAGGCTATCAATAATATCCACATTGAAGCACTGACAGAAACACTCTGAAGCGTCTATCACACATACATTTAACATTCTTAAACAATCAACTGTTCTATCAGTCTACATTGTAAGTGCTAGGATAAAAAGGACAGACAATCAGACTCCCAGATTCTGAATCTTAGAATATTTACATATTTACATACTAAGGACATCAACAAGGCATTTGACTTACCTTCTATGAGTTCTAACATGGACAAAATCTGACTGTTTAACCTGATAAGAGCAAGCAGCAAAATTCCTGCTCTGTACTAAGCCAAGCTGTAGCCACACTGAGAAGCAATGGGATTAGTTAAGGATAGCTAGGGCTGCTCACAGAGTGAGCTGAATGCAATGCAGGATTCATAAGCAGAAGCCTTTTCTGCGTAAGGCTGACGTCTTCAGAGCAGCAGTGGGAGGTGCAGGTGCTGTCTTAGGGCTACATCAAAGGTGTCAATTAAGCATAATGCTGCTGCTTCACAACGCTGAGCCACCGCAACCCCCACTCGCTTTCCATGGAGCCCCGAAAGCCTTAGCAATTTTATATTCTGTGCACTGAATCATAGTGAGGTGCCTTTGGGGGCAATGTACCAAATGACTCATCCGAAAATCAAAATGACAATACCTCTTGTAAAACCTTGGCTGACTGGCAATCTAGCAAATGCTAATTCCTTTGGATAATACAGTAGGCATTTTTAAAAGATTCTTCTTACTTTTTACATAATACATTGTTCATACTGGCTAATACTGGGCCCACACATTATAATGAAGAAATATGTATCCCTACCACATCACACACATCAATAAAACACATTATACTGCATGATAAAGGATGCTCACTTAATAGTGCTTAGGTGCTATGAGTGATCCAATCTCAACATCACTTTGTGCAAGGCACTGTTTAGAGTAAAGGTGCAATATATTTGCATAACTATAGAAACCAAAAAATGCTCTAATTGGATTTAAATAGGCTATTTTTATAGAGAAACATTCCACTCATCTGGGTTTCAAAATATCTTTATACAGAGGACAATGATTTGCACATGTCAGCACTCATTCAAGTATTGTACTAAGTGTAGGGGAATGCACATGCATGCATATGTACGTATGTTCTTACAGTATTCAGCAAAACAGCCACAAATCTCTCCAACAGTGACTAAACTCAAATTTATTACTGATATTACTGAAATCATTTAGGAAAAGAGCAAGATAAGGACATTAAAAATGAGCTTTCTGGAACCTCAAACTTACAAAGTTATAAAATATATCTTCTGAACATCTACGGCATAATTTAGAAACTAACATTAAACTCCTACTATTCACACAGAACTAGTCCTCGAGACTGCTGAGTAACAGCACTGGTGTTCTGCCTTCTCTTTAAACAAGCAGATACTCTTAGGTCTTATTATCATAAGCAAATTTAAGATAACATGTACATTTCAATACACCTTGTAGCAGTAGGCACTGCACTTACTCTTTATAGATTGACTCCTTACCCATAACTTTCAACAACAGCTTTTTTTAGAATTACTACAGCAATCACTCTGTCCTGAACACAAAACATTGAGGCTACCAAATACACAAACAGATGCAATGGAGTATTTAACTACTGACATATTTCCATATTGATGTATATTATGTTGATGAGTATCTATTTAGGATGAGAAAACAAACTATTATTATAAATCCTAAAATTACTTACTAGTCACCACCAGAGTATCCAGAGCATTTAAGCTAAGTTTGAATGCTCTCTTCAACTGTATTTTAAAAAGGTAAATTATGATAGTTGTGCTTATGTTGGCCATCTGTAACATGTGTAATTGAGAGCACAATTAATGAATTGAGACCCTCAGCAGATTTAAGTGACATTTTCTCCCCTCCTTACCCATATCCAAAATATAAAGGTGCCAGTACATAAAATATGTGCCAGGATTTTTGAGAGCTTACAAGGACTCCCTATAGAAAGCTGATTAGGAAATTCTAGAGATGGCGATTAGCTCTGGAGATGGAATTCCTTTTACCAACCTTTACATACCTGTTGTATTGGCTTCTACATCTGAAGTAGTTTTCAAGACTTTATTTTAACCAAGTTGCTGTCATAACACAAGTTGTATCAACCATCTAAACCTGACCTGATGAACAATCTACTAGGAGCATCCATTGCAGCGCAAACTTCCAAAGCAACACGAGATGAATCCTTCTGAATGCTCTCCATACCTGGAGAGATATATTGCTATTATTGTTATAAATTATTCTTACTACTGATATTATTAATATAATCCTTAGGACAAACATCACAACAAGACAGAAATGGAAATTTCTGATATTTTCCTTGTACATGCCAGGGGCCCTTCTTTTTTATTTTTTTGTTTATGGCTTCCTGTGCTTGACAGTCATTATACTGAATTTACAAATAGAGGTGGTATTAGGTGCTGTGTAGCAGGAAGAAACTGCAGTGATTCTGAACCCCTTCCTGAACTCCAATCATTACACCATTCTTATATAAACTGCTCATGACCAGAAAACATGGCAACAAACATGTGAATAAAAGCTATAAGATTTAATAATAATACTACATTCCTGATCACTAAATTGCCCTAAAATCCATTTCTAGGTGGAATGCATTTTTGTGGGAAACTGCATTTCGATCCAATGTCTGCACTGCATTTCTCACTGACTGATACAGCACATGTTCCTAGAGGGAACCTTGATGTGGATAAAGACATGAAGTTGGTAAATCACTTTGGTGATTGATCATTTTATTGAGTGAGGCAAGAGATTTCTTGTCACTTTTATTCACAAAATGGCAGGGGTCACAGACTTCAGCTTTACACACAGCACACTCCCATTGTCTTATGAAAAAGATTTATCAATTAAAAATTTCACCAGTGGAATACGTATTAAAAAGCTGCAACAATAACAAAATTATTGTGGCTGCTCATAGCAGATGCATGCAACCGCTCAACTGTGAACTCCTTTCCTTACTTCCTATCTTGCTGAGGATGTGCAACAGGGCAAGGACCTGTCTTTGTATTTGCTTTTCCAGCACCTGGCACACACATGAAGAGGGAAATGCCCATAAAATAGAACACTAAAGCTGGATAACAGCACCTACTCAGATAAATGCAAAACAGGTTTTCATATGACAATATGAATAATAAATATGGTGATATTTATGAATAATATTATGATAATAAAATAGTGAAAATGCTGCAAGTAAAAATTAATTTGATGGCATTAAAATAAATAAATTTTGATAGGACATATTTTCATCAAGTAATAGAAACAAAAAGCAAGAAAAATTAATTAAAGCATCGAGTGCCAGTCTGAGATGCCACCAATACCATTGCAGTGCATTAAAGTCATAGTTCCTGTTGATGTTCAAGCATGTTGGACTCTATAAAACACATAGAGATTACTCAGTATGTTTTAAAAGTGGTTTGTCAAACACAAAAGTGTGCATGAAGGAGAAAGAGGAGACTAAGAGAAAGGAATGGTGCAGGCTTTATTTGCAGCCACAATTTATGAACTTATAAAGTTAAGCTAAAAAAATTATTTACACAAGTCACAACATGTTTAGGTCACATACAGCAACAGTTAGCAGATAATGTGAGATTACTATTTGACCTTCTCTCAATTACTTCTGTAGTTCTTCACTGTTCTTTCCAAAACAACATTTTTGTCTCAGAAAAACTATGTAGTTATAAAATAGTTAGCAAATAAACCATATCTTGTCTTTTTGTTCATTCTGCTTTTGTATTTTACTTTTGTACATCTTGTCATTTTTGTCTTAACACCAAAAGACAGAGTACAGAGCACCACATTAGGCAAGTGCCCTCAGTATGGCTCCCCAGTGAAGACAATGCTTTAGAGGTTTTACTTTAGCAAGCAACTGGTTGAGAAAAAAAAAAGCCCAGATACCAATACTGCATTCATTTAAACTGGAGCTTTTTTATATTCTTTATATTTATATTCTTATTTATAATATATATTATATTTAACTGTCTTTTTTATATTCAAACTTTTGTTGAGTTTATATCAGGAAGTTAAACAGATAAAAGTAGAACATCCCTCTGCCACTGAAGACAAGGTCTGACAGACTCACACAGAACTTTCACCTGACCGACAGATCAATGGATTAGAAATGTCAGCAGAAAGTACCACCTACAAGTCAGGTTTACATTCCCCAACCCAGCCGCCACCAATACTCGAGTCCTTGTTAGTTACTGGTACCTGTGGTGGCCACAGAATCTAATCCAAGCCATGCAGAACTCAGCAGGGACTGTAAACCCCACACAGGCTCTTCCACCTCAACCCAAGGTCAGCTATGCCTGCACTATCAAGCATAGAAGTGCTGCAGACACACAGATATTCCACACGTATCTTGTATCTCAGAAGAAAGGAGACTGCCTGGAAAATGCAGTTCCCTGGAATCCACCAGTATTTGTTTTTCCTGTAGTCTCAGAAGGTAAGTGCCTCTTGGTTTTTTTTTTTTTTTTCCCTCTGCACTTCAGCTGATATCTATGAAACTGTCTACTAATTACATGTAGTACTTTATCAAGAAAATATCTACATGTACATAAGATTTAATGAAAGTCTGTCTTTTGGACTGTTTTGCCTAACTAGAAAGACTAGGATTCTCAAATCAGTCTGTTTGAACAGAGCAGAATTTCTGAGCACATTTCCTCATTTAGCATTTAACTTTTCTTCTTTTAAGAGGGTTAAACTACTCAACATAACCAAATCTACTTCTCTTGCCAACTCTTGTTTTTGTTACAGGGCATGAAATTATGAAAATTAATTTTTCACTGATTAGTATCAAAGACAAACACCATAAATAAGAAATTAAAAAGAAACTAAGATCAAAGTGAAAATCATCTGGAAATCCCTGGGTCTGCAGGATGACTCCATCATTCCCATGGGTGTGTGCTCTTGGCTTTAGGAAAATTTTGCTTCAGCGTATTTATTATAAAATCTGTCAGCTTGTAACAGTGTGAATAAAGGCACGTGACCTTGCCAAAGACAATGTGATACCTCATGCTTCTTTCCTCTTGGTTACAAAAGATGTTCTTGAGTCAGGTGGTTGAAGGAGGGCTGTTTCTGGATAACAGCCTAAGGATGTACTGTTAGACTAAATGGAAACATATCTTATTGGAGAGGAATACCTCTACTTCTTTTTTTTTTTTTTTTTTTTTTTTTTTTTTTTTTTTTTTTTTTTAATTTAAATTAGCAGAGAGAAGCACAATCATCTGACCTAGGGAAGAGTTCCATATGACCTTAATTCCATATTCACTTTCTTCTTTAGGGAATATCTAGAGTTTTGATCAGGTTTTAGTTTAAAGTGCAGTTTCACAATTGCTTTGCCCAGGTAAAATTTAAAACAGAACCTCAGAACCCTCGCACCGTCTTTGATAATATGACCTACTCCATTCATTCCTCACATATGTTCCCTTTGTCATTTGGAATAGGTACATATCAAACCAAGTATTCTTGAAATAGCCACTTGTCACACTGAATAACCCAACATCATACATAACTCTTTTTAAAACCAAATTTTAACACCTGAATTGATATTACAAGATTTCAAGCAGCTAGCATATTCTGAGTGATAACTTAAGGGAATCAGGAGGTTGTGGAGAAAAAGTAAGAAGGAAACAATTTTGAAGGAGGTTCTTAAATCAGAAAAAAAAAAATAGTAGCTACTTTTGTTGAGAGCAAGTCCTGAAAATTAGAGTTGGAAGGTAAACCAGAGTTCACCCAAATGAAGCATCTTTCCATAATTTAATGGACCAAGGGTACAGTAATTTCAGTCATTTCATGCTGCTCTTGATTTGCTTAAAAATAACAATGATGAAGACATATGTTTTGCTGTTTTCTTTGAATCTATTACCTCTCCACCCACACTGAAGCTACCACCAATGGTGTTAAATGGCAGCTGGACAGAAACCTCCAGATACTGAATAGCCATCAGACATTCATAATTTTCAGTCACCAGTAATATCACTGGCTAATACCCAGTCCCACCAAAACTAAATGTCTCTTTTATTATACCCTTTCCCAAAAATTATTTGATGCCAACAAAAGCACATCAAAGTGGTTTACAGGCTTTAAGAGGTAGGATTATCTATTGCACTTGGAATCAGACTTCAGCCTTCTGCCTATCCAGGAGGTCACTATCTTTTCTCTGCTTCTCTTCTTTGCCTTGTTCCATGCTTCTCTTCTCTATTTAGACTGAAAGCCTTTTGAAGCAGACAATAGCTCAAATGGATTTGCAAAAAGCCAGAAAGCAATTCTCCTGCAGCGAGATTTCTGTCTGGTAGTACTGTTTTGAAACACTGTCAGATGTAAATAACAAACTGAAGAAAACATAATAATGGAGAAGTCAGCCCTTACTCAGATCTTCCCAGCTTACTTGTACTCTTGGAAGAAAAAATTATTCTGTGTTTTTATACAAAAATAGGATGCATCTGTTCTCAGGAGCCAGGGAGGCTACCAGGAAAATATAACTACATTAAACATATGCTCTGCTACAAAAAAAAAAAAAAAAAAGAAGTGAATAAACAAGGATGGAAAAAAGGTGAACAACACCTATATAAAGGCATACATGCCTTTGAAATATGCCAAGAAATGGTGTAAAGGAAGATGCAGTCCTTTTGCTCACTGTAGATGGTATAGCTCAAGAAACAACAGGGAGCGTGTGTTTCTCACAGACTGAAGCATTCTACTTTGCCTTCTGCTAACCAGAGCGCAGATTTGAACCTTTGTGGCCCTGAGCACTTTTGTAGCCTCAGGTTGCAATTAAGGGTCTTTCCCTGCAACCCTGCAGCCTGATTTCCACTCACAGGTTCCCCACTCAACCCTGTGCTGCTGTAGAAGTGTGTCCTAGAGCCTGTGGGACAGTGTTTTTCATTCTGTTCCCATGGCCATGTATCTGCAAAGCCTGACAGCGCTGTTGTGGTAGGTTCTGTATAGGACTTTCAGGCTTGCCAAGGAGGCTGCATTTAGAGGCAATGGAGGGCAAAAGACACCTGCAAAGCGTGAAAGTCACTAAGAGAATTGGAATTGTCATAAAGAGTCCTTTTCCCCTGGTAGCAGATGAGACAATGTGGGAAATGGTTCTCCAGGACAGTGGCTGGTGGTTCCCCAGAGAGAGGGGATGTTCAGGGTCCTTTGCCTGCGCCTCACAGAGTCAGGGGTCACCACAACAAGGTGAGACTGAAATGGAAAGCAAGGGCCTCAAGCAGAATTTCCTCAAAAATAGTTTAACATTACTGAGTTTGTCTTCAAAGCAACTGTTTTGGTAAAATGTTACTGTTCCAGACTTATAGATGCAAAAAAAAAAAAAAAAAAAAAAAAAAAAAAAGACACAGTAAAACAACAAATGAACAACCCCTCAAAATAACCTTTTTGATTTCTGTAAGCAGCTTCAGAAGTTATTGAGATGAATTTGGGAGTTTATCACCCCGAACCACCATTTGCTCAGAAAAAGGAACTCACAGACTTAATCTATAAATATTTAATGCAAGCCAAATTTTGGCTTAATTTATTGACCACTTGAAATTCTGTGTCAAAGACAGGAAACAGTTGTTGAGGATGGCATTTAAGAGCTTAAACCAAAACAGATTGTTTACGTGTCTTAGCCTCATTTATACATCTGTTTCTCTAACAATGGGAAAATGGCCCAAGTCTTTGCCTTCATTAACTGTAACAATGATGAATCCGAATCATCTATCTGGTTGAATACCTGCATTAAAGACTAAACCATACTACAGATTCATACACAAGAGAATAAAAGTTAACTCACGGATATCTCCTCATTCTACAATTTTATCAGTTTTATACCCAACTTTGAGATTTGAATCTTTTTAACACAGTCTTTGTCCACGGAACTTTCCTTTTTTTGCTCGTGTAATTATCCATGTGTATTTGCTTGATATAAACATTAATTTAAGTCTGAAGCAGAAATATGATCCTTTTGTGCAGTTAGAATGTGCAGACTTCTCAAAGTGCAGCAAGAATCAAAAAGAAACAAAAGGAATCAGATTGTTTCTAATTAGCAGCATGCTCTTTTCCATTCACCTCTTTTAGCTTTTTGTCAAGGTTACACTTTCAAGAATGCTTTCTGCTTCCCTTTATCCCTACTTCTTTAAGCTTTGTTCTATGAAAAATCTCTTCAGAAAAGGATGCATCTTTAACTTTTTGTAATATGCATGTATTATCTTTGATCAGAGGAAAGAATCTACTCTTTTTCTTATTGTCCATGTTTATTGCTAATGAAAGAAAAATCCCTAGAAACAGTTTAAAGGTTAACTCAAAGTAATTTAAAAACATACAATAAAAATATATGTACATACATTTAGCAGTAACAACATGACAACAAAAGCATAACTTCCAGCTATGCACAGGGGATTCTAGTACTGAGATGGTTAATGTAAACATTATGGAAAAATTTATCTGCTCACATGTGTGCTAGTTAGCAATTTCTCTATTCTGCTTCTGTCACAAGTACATAATTCTAAGAAAAAAGCAGCATTTTTATGCTTGCTGGGTGGCAGAAATGTGAAATCTGTACATACTGTTTGCATTTCATGGGAGAACTTTGGGTTTTGTCTAAAACCATCTAAGAGTCAGTGTTCCTCCTTCTTTCTATGGCTGTTCTTCTTAAATGCAGTCTCTAATACAAAACTGCATTTTTAAAAAATCATTGACTGGTTTTAGCTTTATATGATTTAAAAACAATTCTTGATAGCAAGTGCTCAGTACAATATTGTTTCCTTGCATGAAAGTAATACTGATCTAAATACTCATGTATGTAAGGTTAGAAATAGGCCTACTGCAACTTTCACTCAATTTGACCTATTTGCAAAAACCAAACATCAGGGATACAGACAGCCAAATCAGAGCCATTCCCCTCACTAAACATAAACTCTATAGAAGCACTTTCAATTGTTTATCCTTCTTAAGCGTAACAAATTGGAATGGAATGGAATGGAATGGAATGGAATGGAATGGAATGGAATGGAATGGAATAGCATAGCATAGCATAGCATAGCATAGCATAGCATAGCATAGCAT